>LOEQ01000637.1:143811-169933 GCA_001685075.1 Bramus lutescens | reverse complement strand
CCTCCTCTTCCTCTTCCTCCTCTTCCTCATCCTCCTCTTCCTCAGCCTCCTCTTCCTCCTCTTCCTCAGCCTCCTCTTCCTCTTCCTCCTCTTCCTCATCCTCCTCTTCCTTACTCTCCTCTTCTTCGTCTTCCTCTTCCTCTTCCTCCTCTTCCTCCTCCTCATCTTCCTCAGCCTCCTCTTCCTCTTCTTTTCACTCTTTTTCTTCCCTTCCTTTCCCCCCACCTTTCTTCCTCTTCCTCCTCATTCTGAGTTTTAGGATGAAGCAGGTTCAGGCCAGCGGGGAATCTTTAGAATAAAAACTGTGTGTGAAGTCTGGTTATTTTTACCTGCATATGTCTCTCTTTACAGAGGCAGCAGCTAAGGGACTCCCCTGAATATAGACTCTTTCCTCTACTATGTCAGCTGGCTCCCTGGATGGTAAGGGCATGCTGACCTACTCAGTGGGCCATGCCTCTCCTCTAAGTCAGCTGATCTGCCATGACTCCTCCTACCAACCTCTGTCCCCACTGTCATGACAGGAGGATATGACAGCCACCCCGCCATAATCAGTATTCTGGCTGAGTCTGTGTTTCCAGCCACACGCATTCTCTCTTTCTTCCAGCATGGCTATATGAACTTACCTGTATGTAATATTTCCTCTACGTTGATTTTCCAGAAGCTATGTTTTTTTATAAAAATGAACTTTTCCCACAAATGCAACTTTCCCCCTAAAAAACAAAACAAAGCAAACAAACACAACCTGCCTCTCCCCAGTGCCTCACGGTGGCTGACAGGTGATGGTGCACAGCCTGTCCCATGAGTTGCTTTGTCAGTTGGGAGGAAGGAGTAATTAATTCTTTCTCTTCTTAGTAGTTCTGTTTATTCTTGCAATACAGACATGCCAACAGGAACAGAAAACAGGCCCTGAGATAGGCAGCGTGGAGGGTATGCTAAGAGAGAGAAGGGGCTTGGGAATTCGGACAGATGAGCAGTCTTCGGGACTGCAGAGGCCAGGCCTGGAGGGACATTCCTGTTGCTTTCTTTAGGAGAGTCTTTGGGAAGTGTGACCAGCCAGACTCTCCCCAACCCTGCTGTGGCTCTGCAATCCAAAGCGTCCCACGCACGTGACAGAAGGGACCATCCTCTTGTGAAAAGGAAAGCGGTGTCACAGGGTACTTCCCCGACAAGGGTCACTGGAAAGATGAGTGTGGTTTCCCCGCATCCACGAGAAGTCCCTGGGCTCTGCTTCTTGCAGGGGCTCTGAGCCATTTGCGAATCCCAGGTGCCACGAAAAGCCCTCGCCACTGTGGTGAAGGAGACTGGATTTTGTTCCTGGCTTGGATGCTAAGTAAGTGTAGGATTTGGCTAGCACTCAGTGTAATGGAACCTCAACTTTCTTTTCTGTAGAAAGCAGGAGTCAGGCTCCACGAGGTCTTAAGATTGCTTCCAACTTTAATATTCCACAGTGTGTAAAAGAGAGTCTTTGGAATCTCTATCTCGCTTATGAAAAGGGTGGGACTGGGCAGAGGCAGCTGGGAGAGAATGTTAGCTAGAGAGCAAAGGCAGAGTTCCGGAGTTTTCAGTTTAGGCTACAGAATTGGGTCTGTGTTCTGCTCCAGCAAAGCTTCAAAGATGGGTGCACATCAGCTTGTGTGTTGGCCAATGCTGAGCTATCTGGTCATACAGTCTTGATTTTCTCCAAGTGTTCCTGGAGCAGCAAAGGCACCCCTCCCCCACACTTTAAACACGGAGAAACATGGGTTCATGCTAAGGAAAGCCTCTGAATTTCAAAGACTGACTTAAACAATGCTGCTTTATGTCCCCACCCCCACCTCCTTCCACATTCTCTGGACTTTTGTGGCTCCAGGTGTTACAAGACAACAAATTTCTCAACTGGTTTGGTCTGTATGAGCAGTTTTAGTTAGGTCCCCAGGTAGCCGAGGCAGGGGAATACCATCCACTTATCGATGAGCTGCCACCAAGGATCACATTTGGCTTTGGAAGAACGGAGTGCCCTTATCACTTTTGTTTATAGAAGCATCTACTGGAGCATACCTAAGTGTGGGGGAGGCCGGGAGCCCAGGAGGAAAACACAGGTCTGGCTCCCGGCNNNNCTGCCGTCTTTATGCACTTGAAAGGCCTCTTGGCTGATTGATCTGTGGTTTGGATGCAGGCTCCTTGCAGGACTCAGGAGTCTGTGCTTGTCACGCATGCCTGACATCGAGCAGTACACTCACTAGGTGAACAATGACTAGGTGGATGCTAATTGGTTCGTTCCAGCACATCTTCCCAGGAAGTGTGGCAGACTTTCAGTTTCCAGTGGTCACGGGACAAGCGTGAGAGGAGCCATTGAAAATGAAAATGACTTTCACTGATTGTTTTCCATGTTCTCTTGGAGAAAAGAAAAAAAAAAGAACATCTCTTTAAAGTGAAGACTGGATTCTGCCGGTGTGAGATTTGCAAGAGAGACAGGCAAGAGATGTGAGGTCTGGCATGATGCTAGTCTGTTATTTTAAGAACTGGAGGAAAGGGGCTGGGGGTGGCTGGATTTCTTGCCCTATGCCGTATAATGATTACAGATGTTTAGGGAAAACTGGGAAAGACCCCACTTGAAAGGAAGCCATATATGTGGAAACCTGAACTTCCTGCAAAAGTTATAAGTCTTCGGCAACCCAGCTCTGAGCAGCGGTCTATTGCAGTTCATTGCAAAGCCAAAGGGTCACGCAGTTTTGGATCATTTTTACCCAAGCAATGGATAACTCGCTGTGAAGGTCAATTTTCCTTAAAGGACAAGAGACAATTTGCCTGAGAGTCAGTCAGAGGTTGGTGCTAGCGATGGTGAGAGACATCATTATGAGGTACAAAAGGACCAGAGGCACAGATGGACTCACCCACGGCAAGGACAAACTGTATTTTTTGTTGTCTAAGTTGATTCTGACAGCTTATGGCTCTGCTTGCAGCACACTGGATAAAGGTAAAGCTCCAGGAAAGAATAGATTCAGAGTTCTGTTTTATTTTTAATATGTATACGCGTGTTTATGTATTCATATGAGTATGTGCTGCCATTGCAGCGTCCTCTGGGACAGCCTGCTCTTTCTCTCCACCATGGGATGGAAACCCCATGTGCAGCTGCCCTCACCCACTGAGCCATCTCCCTGGCCCCAGGCTGACACAGGATCCCTGATGTTTTGTCTCTCCACCCAGCACCCCACTAACTGCTGAATTCCTGACCTCAGGACTCTTCCTCAGCATCCAGATGGGGTTTGTTTTCTTTGCTAGCCCTCTCTGCACCGATTGTTGTGTGAACTGCTCCCGTGCTTTCTAATCCTTCCTCCTGGAGGCTTTCTGATGTCTTCCTTTGTTCCGAGCACTGTCTGCACAAGGCGGTTTTGGTGGTACCTCAAGGCTCCAACTAGACAGGAAGCTTGGCCCAGCAAGCTCTGTACAAGATTCAGTAGTCCCTGCCTCCAGGTTCCTGCCCTCTTTGAGTTCCTGTCCTGACGTCCTTTGATGATGAACAGCAATGTAGAAGTGTGAGCCAATAAGCCCTCTCCTCCCCAACACGCTTTGCAACACGCAGTAGAAGTCCTAATCAGTGCAGCAGGGAAGAGTCCACTGCCCGACTTGTAACACCCTGGTTGTCATGATGGCTAAACTTGGCTTTTGGAAATGCTATTTTTTCCCCTCTAATCTACTCTTCACATATTTCTGGGTACCCATCACAATTTAGGATCTGTCCCCATTGCTGAGGGTGACAGAGTGAGCCATACAGAATTTTTTATATATATATATTTACAGTCCTGTTCTCCCAGGCATTGTCCTGAAGCACAATAAAAACTCAGAGAGAGAAATTGGGGTTCAACCTGAAGACCCAAACAGCAAAGCAGCCAGCCACTGGCTCTTCCCTCGACCTCAGTCTGATGTGGCGATCTTGCTTCTAGGAATCACAGAATAAGACTGTGTCTGAGAGCTGTCTCCCCCTGTCTTATATAACTTTCTAGAGCTGGGATTAAAGGCGTGCAACACTGGGATTAAGGTCATATACCACCTGGTCTCTATGGCAACTAGGGTGGCTACTGGGATTAAAGGTGTGTGTTACCATAATCTGGTCTGTAAGGCTGACCAGTGGCACTGTTTTACTCTCAGATCTTCAGGCAGTCTATTTCTTAAAATACAATTGAAATGCCACTACATTGTCCTTTTCTGCTTTGTGTGCATGGAGGTAGTCATTGCCTACCCCTGCCCTTGACCTAGGGCAGCCCCATTGCAAATCAGCTGTTCTGAAAGAAGGCCTGCCAACACACTTGAGCAATTCCTGTTCCAGTGCTATAAAACATGGCTGAAGCAATGTCTTGTGGGTCCTGTAACTTTCTTTACTGAATGGGCTGGAAGTGTCCACTGCTTTGCAGATATTAAAGAAGACCTTAAGACACACAGATTACTCCGGGTCATTTACCCAGGCAGGTGCCAAGCGTAGCCATATCTCTCTACATAAACTGGAATCGGAGGGAGACCCAAGGGCACATGTAAACAGAGAGGAGGAATCCACATGACCAAAGATGCAGGGACAAGAATTATGAAGTCACTACACAAGGAGTGGATATGGGAAGTTACTGGAGGCTCACCTCAGCAAGCCCAGAAGTCTCTCCCAGAATCTCAGACCAGGACTGGTTCTGTCTATACCATGAATTCAGCTCCACAGACTCATTTCAAACATTGGCTTCTAAAACTGTAACTTTGTGCTCGTTCTTTATAACACTGTTTAAAAGCCACTCACCCTTCTTATTTCATTGACTATCAATTAGTTCACTCTCTACACACCCTTCTTCTTTGAGGTTCCTGTCCTCAGGTCCTGCCTCCTGAAACCTTTTCTTCTATTGTTAATGACTATTATTCCAAATGACTTCCCTCAAATCATTGCATACTTTGGTTTCTGACTCACGCTTTTCCACCTTGAGTCCGGTCATCGTCCCATGGCTTCCACACCCAGGAATATGTCTAGCCCCTTAGCTAGAATTCAAGTTGCTTGGCTCCTCATGCTCCACAAAGGTTCTTTCACTTGGCTCTATAGTGTACTCCCACAATCTCATTCTTGGCCTCAGCAGCACTCAAAATTATCACCCACGAGGAGTCTCTGGCTCCATCTGCCTTGCCCTAGTCCTCCCTCCTTTTTTCTTTCCTGGGACTCTTTGGGAGACTCCACATTCACACGCTGGCCACAGGCCTGTGCACCGCAGGAAGATGCACTGCAGCCTTTAGTCTGTATGAACCACAAGAAGACACACTGTGGCCTTTAGTCTGCATGAACCCTAGAAAGACACTGTGGCCTTTAGTCTGCATGAACCCTAGAAAGACACTGTAGCCTTTAGTCTGCATGAACCCTAGAAAGACACTGTAGCCTTTAGTCTCCATGAGCCATAGGAAGACACATTGTAGCCTTTAGTCTGCATGAGCCATAGGAAGACACTGTAGCCTTTAGTCTGCATGAACTATAGGGAGATACACTGTAGCCTTTAGTCTGCATGAACCATGGTGAGATACACTGTAGCCATTAGTATGAATGAATCACAGGAAGACACACTGTAGCCTTTAGTCTGCAGGTCCCTAGCTCTCTCATCTGCTTGGTTTCCAGTAGTACCTGGAATAGAAACTTCTAACCTCAGACCAGCTAAGTGAGATGCTGACACTCCTTCACTCAACAACACACTTGCCCTCGCCAACTTCAGTGGGTCACCTGTCCTTCTTTGTTCCCTCTTAGAATGGACCTCCAGCCTTCATGACACCATATTTGTCTTCTCTGGAGAGTTTCTAACAGAACATCAGTTCTTTCCTAGAATCCTGAGGCCACAGACCCAGGCAGGAAAGGTTTAGAGCCTCATATCCATGCCTCCTTGCTGCACTGTGGGTAAATATTTCTGCCCTCTGTCAGTTAGTTTGTTAGTTGGTCGTAACTTATAGTTGCTTCTGTTTGTTTTCATTGTTTCAAAACACCACAGACTACTTTGGTTTGTAGTGATTAAAATGTTCTTCTTGGAATTGGAGGGAAGAAAACTTAAGAAAACTTGCTGCTCTAGCAAAGAACCCAGGGCTGAGTCCTAGCAAACATATGGTGGTGCACTCATCCATCTATGACTCCAGGTCCAGGGTGTCCTATGCCCTCTTCTGGCCTCTATAGCCTCTACATACATGTTGCACATATGCACATGCAGGCAAACACTTATACACATAAAACTATTTTCTTACAAAAATGTTCTTTGGGTGTTTAATGCACATGAGATTTTGGACCCTAGCCTAGGGATTAACATTAAGTGGAGTCCAGACAGTCAGGCTCCCCAAAGCAGTTGACTATCCTGGCAAGACCTCTGACCTTTACTCTTCAGTTAATGGACAAGTGTGCTGGCTAGTTTTAAATTATGTGTATATGTATGTATGCATATATATAACATATGCATAATTTGTATATGCATAATATATTTGTATCACACATATGTACATAATTTTAATTATACGTGTATAGATATATTATATAGATATAAATATATATAGTTTGTGTGTGTGCATGTGCTTGTGTGTTAGTATTTGTGTGCATGTCCTTACACACGCATACATTTGTGAAAGCCAGAGGACAACTTGGAGGAATCAGTTCTCTCCTTCCACCATGTGGGGTCTGAGGAATCACTGAACTCAGGTGGTAGGTTTGTTGGCAAGTGCCTTTATCCCCTGAGCCATCTGGTCTACCCAGTCATGGTTTCCAACTGCTCTTTTGTGTTTGTATTCCTCCTTTTCCCTGCCATCTTGTCTTTCCCTTCTGAACCTGGTACACCCTGTGATGTTTCACATGTCCTACATGGTTTAGTTGGACTTTACTTTCTTTGTTGCTGTCTTTTCTTCTGGTATACAGTTGACCTTCACTCTGCCTGGGAAGAGAAGCCCCTGTTACCCCATCTCAGTTACTTAAAACGTTGCAGCTCAACAGATGGCAACCAGTGCTTTGCACAAAGTCCCCTGGACTATGAGAAGAAATAATGTTACCTGACACAGTGAGCCATTGAAGCAACTGTGGACCACGACAACCATGGGTAGCCTCAGTGTCTCAGCTAGAGAGAAAAAATGGGTAGAAATCCTGATACTACAATTCAAACTCAGGAGCTAGCTTTCTTATTTATGTTCTTTCAGATTAAGTTTCTAAAACAAAATAATGAAAGGTGACTCAACACTTTCCAAACTGCTTTTGCTAATTCTATTGATACATTTGTCAGAAGAACCTGACTTTCTTAAAAAATATGTTGCAAGACATGAGCTTACCCTTCAGATAGGGATAAAGATGCGTCTTACAGATTTCTATTGCATGTATTACTTTAGGCTAAGAGCAACTGATTAGTCAATATATTTTAGGAATTATTATTCCTTTTGAATAAGACCTTGTTCAAAATGGCACTACAATCTACCTTTTTATATTTTGTTAACATTATTTAGGCAATATTATGGTCTGTTGATAGATGTTTCTAGAAAGGGAATAAAGAAAGCTTGCTGGAGAATGACAGAAACTCCTTTTCTAGGAGTTCATGCATAATTGTAAGCAATGCGTTTATTTATTATTTGAGGATTTCAGTGTTATTTATTTATTATTTGAGGATTTCAGTGTTATTTTCTCTCTCATATCTGGATTCCAGCTTCAAATCTTTATTCTGTGTGTTTGACACAGAAGGCACGTGGAAGCCAGGAAACGACAAAGGCTCCATGGGGGGCACCTTAAGGGGAGGGAGGATACTGGGGCTGGAAAAGGTTAAACAGGTACAGGGAATGAGCAAGTTATGGAGAAGATTAACAAAAATCAAAGGTGTGTGGAGAAGCCATACGGCATCTTACTCTCTTGCAACCCAATTAAAAATATAATCGGAAGGGTGATGTATTGGTTACTTCTCGATGGCTGTGATAAAATACCACAGCCAAGGAAAGTTCCAGAAACAAGAGTTTATTTGGGCCCATGGCTCCAGAAGCTTAGAGTCCATGATGGCAGAATATAGGCATGACCACAGGAACAGGAAGCGTAGGGATCATATCTTGAACCACAAGTGTGAAGCAAAGAGAAAAACAGTTGAAATTGCGCGAGTCTTTAAACTTGAAACCGCCAACCCCCATCTCCAGTGACATACTTACTCCAACAAGGTCACACCTCCTAAACCTCCACAGGCTGTCACTAACTGAAGAGCTTACATGCTGGAAGCAATTGGGAGCATTTCTCATTCATCCCACCACAGAACAGTAGAACACATTGAATAAAAGAAGAGAGAGGACACTGAAGGTTTGAAATGTAAGCAGGGATGGAGTGTGGTAATAAAATACATGGGTCAGGGATGGGCTAACCAAAACTGTGGATGTATGAAAAATCCATGTGTAATTTTTAATAATCTCTTTTCAGTTGTATTTAGTCTTACTGTTAATAGACACCTTTCCCCCCTTCTCCAGTGCCCAGAGTTCCTCAAAGATTAGGTAGCTCAAATTTAATGTTTAACTAGCTGAATCAGAGAAGCACATACAGAAGCCCTTCGAGTGTCTGGACCAGGCTTTATCATTCCCTCATCTAATGGGGGTTTCAATTTTCTCCTAAGCATGTCGACTCTTTATCACTGTGAAACTGGCCTCACTGACAGTTAAGACAGGATTTGAGATACTCATCTTGTTCAATTTGTATTCCAAATGCATCCACAAAGTCAAGAACTTACACATATCTTATTCTTGTTTCCCCCAAACCCAGGGGGCATAATGTTTCCAAGTTAGACATCTTGAGGGGAGGCAACCAAATTACAGTTTTGAGTCAGGCTCAGTTAAAATGAAATGTTTTCAGAATCTAGCTGATTGTGAGGATTGAGCTTATCTATAATTTACCACTATCCTTTATATTATATTAGCCCCAAATTTTATGGACTATACAAATTGCAACATCTCCAGTGTATGAAAGTTAAAACCCTTGTAATATATTTAAAATGCATATATGGCCTACTCCTATTTCAGGCATTTATTTTCAACACACTGTTCTATGTGGGATCTTGAAGCATGTACACTAACTTAAAATGAGGCAGCAGAATAGAAGTGCTTGGTACAAGATTAAAGTCGTCATCTTTACCGTGTCCACACACCTTTAATAACATGTGTGAGCTCAAGGATTCTCTGTGATAAATTGTAATGAGATGTCTGGGTGACTCGGCAGGTTCTAGCTCAGAACACATTTGGCAAATGTTAAATCAGAAAGGACCAGGAACTGAAATTTACTTTTGATGCGAGTCCCCAGGGAGCCAGCATCAGGCAAGAGTCAAAAGCTAGCGGCAATCAAGTCGGAGGGCCTTACAGCTCATGGTCATTACTGGACTAGACACTTTTGCTAGTTTGAATTTTTTTCTATTAGATTTGTTTCAAAACAAAAGAAATACATTCTAAATCAATTAAATATCTTTATAAATTAACATACATGTATAAATAGTCCAAGAAATTTAACTTTACGGTTCAAATGCAAATTATAACTGCTTTCAATAGTTTGCCATTTACTTTCTTGACTACAGGTGTTTATGGATGGAAAAGGGAGTCTATTCTAAATCATCAACTAAATAAGCAATGCCATTACTCTGAATCAGCTTTCCCTTGCCTAATTTTATTTACGTATTTATAAAACTTTATCATTATTTTTATTCAAGTATATCTGGGTGGTTCTTTACTCCAAGATAGTATTTGGGTGAAGAAAATAGCTTTTATTCTATGATAATGGTACCAATCTCAAGTGCCAGCTTGAGGTATGAGCCCTGAACTCCTGTATCTTGAAGGCTGTGCCTTATTGTCACCTGTGCCTTCCTAAGTCTATAGATGGAATCAAGCATCGGTGAGCTGCTTCTCTTCCCATTGGTCATGGCCAATGCTTCCAGTCTTCCCTGTTGCTTTTGTTACTCATCTCAGTAATCAAAGAGCTGTGGGAAGGTGTGGGTAGGACCCTTACATCTTGTAGACTCAGGAAGCAGTGATGGGGGATGCTGACACTCTGTTGGCTTTTCCCTTCCCCTTTTTATTCAGTCCCCCTGTCCCAAGCAATGATGTGGTACTATCCAAATTCAGCATGGTGGAAATACTCTCAGAGATGCACCTGGAGGTGTATCGCCTAATTGAGTGAATACCTGATCAAGCTGACAGTGAGGACTAGCCATTATCCCCATTAATGAGATTCATGTTTGATGTGGGATTTCCTTCTGTATGCTGTGATTACCATTAATGAGTAAAGAAACTGCCTTGGTCTGTTGATAGGGCAGAACCTAGGTAGGCAGTGAAAACTAAAGGACATGCTGGGAAAAAGGAGGCAGAGTCAGAGAGATGCCTTGTAGCCCCACCAAAGATAGACACTGGAACTTTAGCTGGTAAGCCACAGCCATGTGGTGATATACAGATTAATAAAAACGGGTTATATTAATATGTAAGAGTTAGCTGATAAGAAGCTAGAGCTGATGGGCAAAGCAGTGATTTAAATAATACAGTTTCTGTGTGATTATTTCAGGGCTGAGCAGCCGGGAAACGAACAAGTGGCCTCCTCCAACACATGTTGCCTTTGTACTTGCTCTTGCTGGTACACAGCATCTGTGGATCTCAGCTGAGCTCTCCAACCTCCTCATGGGTTGGGTGCCACACCCTTGCTTCTATGGGTAATCTTACTTCTCAAGAAGGGATCTCCACATGGCTCTTGTGCCTCTTTACAGGTAACTTTCCATGTCCCGCTTCAAGAATGCTCCATAACTGCTTGTCCCCACCAGTGGGTCTCCTCTCCTCTTCTCCCAGTGCAGATAGATGCAGGCACATTCCATGGAATAGTGTCTTCCCAGAGAACAGAAGGGGAGCAGAGCAAGGCACTTTCTGTGTTCAACATCAGGTTCCACATACTTGGCTGTTTCCACCCAGTGCCATAAAGCTCAACTCTGATGCCCCACACTGGGGCTTCTTGATTCTCTCCTGTTCCCCCATGATTACCCACATACATCTTTTCTTCCCACCATCAGAAGCACCCCACATTGCACTATTGCTCCCTTGTGTGCTGTCTTGGTTTGAGAGAGTGCCTACACCAACTTTGCAAAAGTAGTAGACTTCAGGGTTTCATCTCCACAGTGGGCATGGTGCACAGGATTTAGTTTATAAGAAAAATATATGGTTCTCTAAGTATAAGATAGGTTACAGATTTGAGAGGCCCCTGCCTTGTCCCTGTCACATGGGACTAAGAAATGTCCAGAACCAGGATTTAAAATTCTCATTCCCCAATGCCTGCTCCTTTTGGCTTGCAAAATGGTTTTGTCTTCATATAATCCTATGATCACCTCCTTTACCTATTGTTCCCTTTATTAGGTAGGGCCTCTCCCACTTTGGACTTAGATCTGTCATGGAATTATGAAAGACAAAAATAAAAGACTAGGTTCTGGGAAAAGATTTCCTGGTGTCAAATATTTATTAATTGTGGGAACCAATTCAAATTAGTTAATGTCTCTCTCCTTCAGTTTTCTTGTCTTTAGTCATGGATGTAATAATAGTTATTGAGTCAAAGAAATGAGGTAATGCATATAAAATGTGTAGAACAGGACCCTGCATGTGAGAAGTGCTCTATGCATTTTTCCCATTTTTATGGTAGAATCAAGTCTTCTTAGGGCTGGAAAAATACTAGGTGTAGCCTTGCCAAGTAAGAAGTCCCATAAGTCATTTTGACGAGTTATATAACTTCTTGAATGCACCAAATGAAAGGAGACTCAGTAGCTCCATTCATTCAACTGGTGGAAATCTCTGGATATTCTCAGTCCTTCTTTATTTTCAGTAAACATTGATTCCCCCTTCTTTGGCATTTATTATCTCCAGAAAGGTTCCTTGGAGACCTTTAGAGGTGGTCTAATCCTCTTCTGTCTTCATCCTTTCCTATCTGAGGATATTCAGGATGCCTGTTTCTTTTTTACACACATTCTTTTATGAAAGTTATAGCCACATATCCTCAAGCTGTCCTCCCTAGATGAGATTCAAATTCCCTCATCACCTGGCCATGGGGAGTCATGGGAGCTGCTGTCCCTCCAGGAAGATCCCGTCAGCCTGATGGCAAGTGATTTAGGATTAATTATTTACGGTGCTCAAAATCAGATAAGCCTATCCTTTTTGTCTTGGTTCTTTGGAGAGTCCGCATTTGAGAACGGTAACTTCCTTTTATCCAATGTCAAGTAGGAATGAAGCAGTCTATAACCGAGAATTCCCCAAACATGAGCACCAACGTGTTGCTGGATAATTACTAATTTTGAATGTATGATTTGAATATGTCTTTACTTCCAGAACCTTATGGTAGACATGGCAAGAGCTTATGTTGATTCTTCAGATAGGAAAATAAAAAGGACATAACTACAGTAACCATTGCATTCAGTAGTTTGAATACCAATGGTTCCAATAGGCTCATAGATTTGGATGCTCAGTCAACAAGGAGTGGCACTATTTGAGAAGGATTAGGAGGTGTGGCCTTGTTGGAGGAAGTGTGTCCCTGGGGTGCATGCTAGCCACCTCCCCCAGCCTATAGACCAGGATGTAGCTCTCAGCTAATGTTCCGGCCCCATGTGTGCTGCTGCGCTCTCTGCTGCTTAGTCCATTATCGTCTCAGCAAAGAGCGCAGCAGCACACATGGTGCCGGAGCAGTAGCTGAGAGCTGCATCCTGCTCTACAGGCTGGGGGAGGAGTCTCTTCACAGAGATAGAAAGTGACTAAGACAGTTGTCCTTCTTATGTCCACTGAAGGAAAAGGACAAAGTGCGGAGTATAAGGCCGTAAGTCCTGAGGGGCAGAGCAGCCTCCTTAAGTTGGCATTTCATGCAGTGCATGAGTAACTTTTGTTGTGGCCATGACATAATACCCACGGAAGCAACTTCGGAAGGAAGAGAGTATTTTGGCTTACCATTGGAAGCAGGGAGGCAGAAGTAGCAGTTACCTAGGACTCCACACTTCAGTGCAAGAGGAGAAAGTGCTGGCGTTCAGTTGGCTTCCTGATATCTCTTTTCATTTTCCCTGGATAGTCCATGGATGCTGCTGCCCACAATCAGGGCATGTCTTTCTTCCATAATTAAGCTTCAAGGAAATGCTCCGAGATGTGTCTCTTAGGAGATTCCGAGTCCAGTTAAGTGCCTGTGCAGATGAGGCATCCCACCTGTGAAACACTGGGAATCCATAGAGCAAGATAGCCAGGCAGACATTTACAGCTGAGGGGAACCACATGTGTAGGGGGATTGTTTTAAATTCAAGTCGTGGGATAAATGCAGGATGAGTGTCTCTCACTGGAAGAAATGGATTCCAGAGAGGTGAGAGCCAGAAAGCAAAAGGCAAGACCACAGTTCGAATGTTGATTTGACAGCCATAGATTTAGCTTTCATCGGACCCTGGATCGGGCTTGCCTTGGACAGACAGTACCATGGTGGAAATGTGCTGTGACATTACACATCTGGGCAGTGACTATTGTGTCTAGAAAAGATAATCTAACACTGAATTCTCAAAAACATTTCCCAGTGTTTAATGTCAGAAAGTGGAAGAACAGCTACATACGGGAGACTCTGAGAGCCGAGGACCATGACTTTTCAGCAGTAGGGTGAAGCACCATTTTGTAACCCTTTTCCAACTGAAACACAACCTTCTGCACAAACTTTCCTGCCTCCATGATGCTAAAAGCCACCTGTCATCCTCCCCCAAAAATGCTTACAATGTTTGGTCCCCCTTGTTTTTTTTTATGGTCCTGTCACTTTCTGCACTGAAGCATGTTTTTTTTAAAACAGACACATCATTTCTATAGACTATGAACTTCCAATGTCAGGATCCATTTCTTACTCTTGTTTGAACCATCCAAAGCCCTGAACAGAGGGATTTGCACATAATAAGCACTTGGTTTTTTATTGAAGAGAAGAGTGATGTAATTTGTATAACAGGAAGATGAATGGTCCAGTTATATATAAGAAAGATTTCCAAGGAGCAAGACTACACACTGGGTACAGAAATACTGCTTCAGATCTTCTGGGAAGCAAAGATTAACGGCAGCAGAAATCGGAGGAAGAGATGTGTTTGAGGGACTTTCAAAGAGAAACTGACAAGGGATCTCATCCAGTTGTGTGGCTTAAGTACTTTAATATGCTTGATGACACTCTTATTTAAATAACTAGGCTTTGCCTCTCTTTTGAGCACAAGGCTCATATGTTTAGCTGTCAGCTCATGTCTCTCCCATCCTCAGTCCTCCGCTTCTCTAGACGTCCCCGAATTTCTTTAATGACATCCCCAATCATGGATTTCTCAGGAGTCATATTTGATTTATGACGTTCTCTCGTCTTTTCTCCATTCTCCACTTGATGTTTCTCGCCATGCCCCATTCCAGCAGCCCTGGCGTCATCATCACTCACCTTCAGGAGTACGGAAGGCTCCCAATAGTGATGTGAGCTCCGGGTACCCAAACAGCCGCTATCCTCCTGCCTTTTCCCCGTCCACTCTCCAGACAGCCACCATGTGATCTTTGCAGACCTCAGTTGTCACTTGCCTGGCAGTACACTGTTTAGAACCTTGCAGTGTGGGTCTCTATGCAGGATGAAGTCCAGTGTCCCTCTGAACCTTCAGCTTCCCTCTGTGACATCTGAATCTTTCTCCAACTTTCACCAACAAGCTCTTCTCAGCCAAGTCTTTAAGAGCATGAACTCGAAGTGTCATGATGCATGAATTGTCCCCAGCTTCTCCCCTGAGAGTCTGAGACAACTCCAGACTCGACAGAACCTTTCCCATTGAACTGGAGAAAGGCAGCTAAACACAAAGATGAAGGTGTTCTTTGTATCGTTTGAACATGAGACTAGATTCTGAGTCTCTGATTTAGATCTTTTCTCTGTAGGACTACATGTCCCTTCCAGAACCCACCTCCTGCTGACCGCACAGGACTTAGTTCTGAATTTAATGGGCCAGTTCCCAAGGAAGTCTTCCAAGTTTTATTATCCTGTTATTTTCTTCTTAATTGAGTGTGTGTGTGTGTGTGTGTGTGTGTGTGTGTGTGTGTTAGGATTACTGCTGCAGAGATAAAACACCATGACCAGGAAGTGAATTGTAGAGGAAGGGGTTTATATGGCTGGGCTTCCTCATCACTATCATCATTGAAGGAATTAGGACAGGAACTCAAACAGGGTAGGGATCTCAGAGGCAGGAGCTGATACAGAGGTCTTGAGTGCTGCTAACTGGCTTGCTCAGCCTGCTTTCTTATAAAACCCAGGACCTTCAGCCCAGGGATAGCACCATCAACCATGGGCTGGACCCTCCCTTGTCATCACTAATTAAGCAAATGCTCTACAGGCATGCCTATAGCCCTATCTATGGAGGCATTTTCTCCTTTGAGGCTCCCATCTCTTGATGACTATAGCTGATATAAAAATCGCCAGCACACTAATGCTGTGCTAACTTGACACATAAACATTCAACTCTTAAGACACACCTTTTCCTTTCTTGTTCATTCCCAAGATCACACAGAATATTAACATCACAATATAAAACATTTTATAAATGTAAACAGTTCTACCATTTTTCAGTTTGCAGCACTCAATCTCTCTCTCTTTCTCTCTCTCTCTCTCGTGTGTGTGTGCGCGCACGCGTGTGCACGCATATGTGGGTGTTTTATTTGATGGTTTGTTTCTGTTTTTCAAGATGGGTTTTCTGTGTAGCCCTGACTGTCCTAGAACTCACTCTGTAGACCTCGAACTCAGAGACTAGCCTGTCTCTGCCTCCCAAGTGCTGGGATTAAAGGTATGTGTCACCACTGCCTGGTTTAAAGTCTCTTAAAATCCAAAGTCTCTTTTAAAGTCCAAGGCCTCTCAACTGTGAACTCCCACAGAATCAAAAATAGGTTGAATACTTTCTTTCTTATTTTAAGAGGGAAGAACTAGGGCACAGTCACAACCAAACTAAAGCAAAGCCGAACCCCAGCTGGGCAAATCCATCCATGACTAATGTCCAGGACCCATCCACAATTCTCTGTGCTTCTCTACAGGGCCCGAGTTTCTTTCTGACTTCCCAGCTCTGCAGCATACACCCTTTCTCTCCTAGGATCAGGCTGTCCCCAGTAGTAACTATTGATGTTCTTGATGGTAGTCCCCTGATACTGGCATCACCACAGTACTGGGGTCTCTTCCTACAACTGGGCGTAGAAAATGCTCTATATCCTTGTCTTTAGTCCCATCTTATGGAAGAATTTTCTTAGTTGAGGTTTCCTCCTCTCTGATGACTCTAGCTTGTGTTAAGTTTAACATATAACTAGCCAGGACGATAGTATACACACACACACACACACACACACACACATCCTTTCCCTGACCTGACAAAGGTGGTCACCTCAAAATTTTGGAGACAATAGTTAACTCTAGTCCTGAATCTGGTATCTATCCCAGCTGTTGAACAACAGGTTCCAGTCTAGGGTTCCCTCCCCCAACAGAAGTTTTCATGGTGCTGTGTACAGAGGAGAGAGTACAAGCCCTTTGAGCTATTCAGGGAGCTCGTGGAAGTTACCCACATGACACTCACACACCAGCCCATGGCAAATCAGATCGCTCATCCCCTACCCCTTCCCTGAGGCATGGTCGTCCCATAGAGGCTGCCCTATAATTCTCAGTGTGGCTCAGACTAACATCAAACCCATGGTAATTAATACTCTTGCCCCATGAGTGCCAAGACTACAGGTGTGAGTCACCACACCTCACTCAACTTTTTCTTTTTACAGCCACAAATAAAGGCTCAAGTGTCACACAGTTCACTTCACAGTCCCCAGATGCTGGCATCTTGAGCGAAGGGCAGTGAGTTACTAGAATGGGTGGTTACTCTGGGAACGCAGTAGAGGAAGAAGGCAGTCACAGTCCCCATGTGCTCCCATTAGTGTCTTGTGAATCCTCCCCTCCTGGGCCTTGATGCTACTTTCAGTGACCCCGAAAGTCTGCTGGGAAGTTGCAGGACATCCAGGGAAGCCTCCTCTCTTGGCCAACCCACACCCCGGTGCACAGACCAGGGAGCAGCGGCTGGATTCTGAANCCTCTCCAACCCTAGCATCACCACAGGAAGAGTCCCCCAATGCCACAGCTGGGAGAGTTAACTCGTCAGACCCCACAGAGACCCTAACTCCACAGGGTCTCTGGCCACACTCCCTTCAAGGAAGCATCCATTCCAGAGATGGCTGAGGAGACAGGACAACGGGAGAATGAAGGAGTAGGACCAGCCTGGATGTGTGCGGCTTAGAGAAGGGGCAGGCTCATATGTGACAAGGCGGTCCTATCTGGCCTCAGCTATTCCAAAACAGACTCTCTGGACATGTGTCTCTGGGACCCCCAGGGAACACAGATAAGACATGGCTAAGGGAACAAGGAGACAGCTCACTTCCAGGAAGAATCTGAGACCAGTCAGGGGAAGGAAGCAGCCAGCAGACTCAGGAGTTCCCCAGCCACAGTCTGCCACCACCTAGCTGGAGAAACAAGAGGAGGCCTGAGCTGGCTACTTACCACTTCCAAGAGATTCAGCAAGCAGAGGACACAGGTAGCCCACAACAGGCAGTCCATGGCGGTGATGTGCACGCTCAGCCTCAGTGAGCCTTGGCCCTTCCCTTGTCTCTGCTGATGCCACCTAGGTGCACCTTCTGCTGCCTCCCTTTCCCAGGAGCTGTGTAGGCAGGGCCAACAGAAGGGACACCCAGCTGAATATTGAGCAGAATGGTGGGACATTGTGTTACTGCCAGCCCTAGATGGTACTCTGTGTCCTCAGCCGGGGGTAGCTGAGCTCTGGTACACCACCTCACTCTATGTCTGAGTGTACCTGTTCTGACAACAAGAATCCAGAGGACACCGATAAGACATGAGAGAGGTGACAACCACGGGGCACTGTTCCACTTAGTCAGTACGCGTTCCTATCGTTTTCTGAGCCTCAGCGATCTTACCTGGAAGTATAGAATGGTCCTAGATCTGCATCAGAATGAAGGGATCTCCTATGCCTGTATCAGAATGAGGGGACCTCACAAAATAAGGTGGCTCAGATCTGCCCGTAAGGAGCCCCAGATCTGTTGATGGCCCAGTCTCATCTATGGAGGGTGAAGGGTAACCTCAAAGCTGAGGGAACCCAGAAGAAGTGGGGCAGGTGACAGTGGAGCCTGGAAGATTTAAAGAGCTTTATGAAGAGTGACAATAAGAGTCTGGGGGTGTGGCTCAGTGGTAAAGCATTTGCTCAACGTGTGTGAGGCTCTGGGCTCAAATCTCTGGCTGCCCAAGAATGTGTCACACTATTTACCTGATGGGGACATTTAGTGAGGTGACATCTGAGCATCAAGGCTCCCAACTTCACCTGGGGCTAAGCAAAGTTTCCCAACACTCCTCCTGTCCAGAGATAACAAGGAAGCTAATTAGAGGCCTTTAAAGGGATCCCTGGAGCTGGGCCATTCAACAGGGGCAAGACATCCATTTTTCATTACAGGAGTGAAGAGACCCACTCAAATTATTTTGACTTTAAAAATACAAGCTCTCAGTTGGCCAGACTAATAACAGTGTCTTAAACCAGACTAGATCTTGCTGAGCATTTGGAAATTAAAAGTGAATGTCACCTTTAACAGCCCTGAATGTTGGGGGACTTATGGGGTGTTGATTCCTGAATGGCCACCACCATTTACAGAGCTGCTGCTGGGGGCACCAGATGTGGTTCTCATGAATTTGTGTCATGAATGTGGAAAGCTTCCCGCCACCACATCTGCATTTAGGAATCATCTGACATCAGCAAGGCTTTATTTTTCCACTCTTACTCGTTGTCAACAAAACGCTGAAAATATTTTCTACACATGTCGCCCAGCATGGGTGGTACATGGCTGCTCTCAGGCAGGCTAAGGAGCCTCAGGCAGGAAGAAATCAATGGCTGTTGAAAAGACATGGGCAAAAAGGGCCAGAGGCCACCGCACCAGAAGAAATACGTGATTGATCGTGCTTCGTAATTAGCATCTCCCCTACCAGCATTAGCGGTATTAATAATCTATACCAAGAATTCACAGTAGTTCATATTATTTAAATGAATGGCACTTAACGAGAAACTTTGCCCCCCTTGGAGACATTTAACAATGTCTGACAGTATGTTTTATGGCCACAAGCAGGGGCTGGGCCTGGGGAGAAGGGCAGCCAGGTACTGCTGGTGTTCTCCCATAGCCATGCAATGATTCACCCAGTCTTAAAGGTCAGCAGGACAAGATTGAACTAACCCCATGTTTCTGCTTCCCCATGCTTTCCCCTGGACAGTCCTTAGCACACCCTGGTCACTCTGGTGTAGTGTACCACCCAGGGTGTGAGTGCCCCCCAATACTTGCTTGCTGCCGTACATCATGCTGAGCTTCTGTTTCCCTACCTGTCAAAAATGGGGTGCTCTAGTTAGGATTACTATTGCTGTGATGAAACACCATGACCAAAGCAACTTGGGGAGGAAAGGGTTTATTTGGCTTTCACTACCAGGTAACAATATATAACTAAGGGAAGTCAGGGCAGAAACTCAACAGGGCAGGAACCTGGAAGCAAGAGTTGGTGCAGAAGCATTAAGGAGTGCTGCTTACTGACTTGCTCCCCCTGGTTTGCTCGGTCTGCTTTCTTATAGAACCCAGGACCACCAGAATGGGGATAGCACCACCCATCATGGACTGAGCCCTCCCACATCAATCATTAATTGAAATAGTGCCCTACAGGCTAGCCTACAGCTAGATCTCACTGCAGCATTTTCTCAGCTAAGGCTCTCTCTTCTCGATGACTTTAATTTGTGTCAAGTTGACATAAAATTCTTCCAGCACATAGGGTTAACACTAGAATCTTTCATATAGACACAGATAGACAAGGAAAGGCAGGAAGAACCTTCCTCTAGAGCCTTGCTCTCAATAGACAATAACCAGCATGTCTGAGAACAGACCATCAACAAAGCTAGCACAGCAGATCCTTTGCATCAAAAGTGATCAGATCTCTAGCTCACAACTGTGAAATAAAAATTTGAAAATATTTAGGAGAAATAGCTCAGCAGTTAAGAGCCCTGGTTGTTCTTCCAGAGGTCCTTCCAGAGGTCCCAGCAACCACATAGTGGCTCATAGTCATCTATAGTGAGATCTGATGTCCTCTTCTGGCATAAAGTCAATAGAGTATTCATATACATGAAATAAATAAAAAAGTAAATAAATCTTTTTTAAAACAAAGAAAGAAAATATTTTAACCCCTAACTATAAGATGGTAGAATAATAAAAACTTTGTGAAAACAGAAATTCATTACATGACCTTAGAATAAGAAGACTTTCTTACATAATAAAATAAAGCTATAAGGGAAGAGTCTGTAAGACTGACCATATGAACATCCAGATAAGTGCATGCTCTAGAAAGGATGCTGTGGATGAGAATGAAACACGTTCCACACTGAAAAACACTTGCCAACAGCACCAACTATTAGATGCCTAGCTTTCAAAATACTTATTAACCAGTAATAAAGAGAAATGCAACAGAAAACTGAGCTAAGGATGCATACATACAAGCAATTGAGAAAAGCAAAGCATATATACTACTGAACAGATGAGAAGAAAATATGTTTAACATTGATAGTACTCAAGAAAATGAAAAGTACTAAGATACCGCTTCTTTATATTGTCCTAAACTTATTTTCAGCCTTTGTTTTATTTTTAACCTGGGTATGTATTGAGGAAACAACAGTCTTGGTGCCCATGGAGGCCAGAAGCCCTTGAGTCTACTGGAGCCAGAGTTCTAGGTGGTTACAAGCCTCCCAATGTGGGAACCAAACCCTGGACCTCCACAAGAACAATACACATGTGCTCTTAACCAACAAGCCATCTTTCCAGTCCCAGCTCAAAACTTTTGTGTTTGATAATGTACCATTATGATGATGTAAGGAAATAAGTATCTTTATACCATGTGTGTGGGTGTGTGTGTGTGTGCATGTGTGTGCGAATGGATAAAAATGTTATTGAGCAGCTCTAAAAATAACTTGGTATAATATAACCTACTGACTCTATGATGAACATGTCTTAAGAGTAAGAAGTTCTATTTCTTCATATTTTTATTTTAACAAAAGGCTGCCTTAAAATGTAACCTATCCATATAATGGGAATATATATGTGATTATAATATATGGATGTAACACTCAACCATTTCTCCAGCACCTGCCTGCCATGCCTGCCACCATGCTCCCCATCATGATGACAATGAGCTAAAGCCTCTGAAACTGGAAGCAAACCCCCAATTAAATGCTCTCTCACTCTCTCCTCTCTCTATTCTCTTTCTCCTCTTTCTCTCCTCTCCTCTCTCTCTCTGTCTTTCTCCCCTCTCTCTCAAGACAAAGTTTCTCTCTGTAGCCCTGGCTATCATGAAACTCACTCTGTAGACCATGCTGGCCTTGTACTCATAGAGATCTGCCTGCCTCTGCCTCCCTAGTGCTAGGATTAAAGGCATGCACCACCACTGCATGGCTAAAATGCTTTCTCTTATAAGAGTGGTCATGGTCATGGTGTCTCTTCACAGCAACAGAACAGTGACAAAACAACCAGCACATTTAGCCTCTGTTTTGACAGGAAAAACAGAAAATATGGTGGATGAGAGATGGTGGTGTGTTGTATTGATGTTTCTTTATGCTTGAAGGAGATAAGAGAATGAGAGTATAAGTTATATATGTGTTAAAGAGCCCTTTTCAGAATCTAAAAGTGAAGAATTGGACAGTGAAAAGAATGTGATAGGAGTGATAGGAGATAGCCCTTGGGTTCAATCTTCAGTGTAGATGAAGAGAAAATCTGTGATTCATACACAGATGGAAGCCTCAGTACAGCCAAGTATGGGAAATTGATAATGTGGGAACAGTCAGCATCTGAACTACTTGTACCAAAACGGACTCAAACAAGGAACAAAAGAGCCTCTCATAGACTAACAGGCAAAGCTAGGAAACATGGAGGTGCATGAGATAAGACCAAGTGGTGGAGAAACAGAAAAACCCAGTAAGATACAGAAAATGCCCATTCCTCAAGGAGACAAAGACTGAGGAAAAATGAGGGAAATCAATCTCCAACAGACTGGCACATATATACAAGCCATGACTCAGGAAGCTGAAATCAATCTCCAACAGGCTGGCATATACAAGTCACGACTTGGAAACCTGATGAAATTCTGAGACCCAGGAAGACACTGAAACTTTCAAGATCCCCAAGTCCCTGATCAAAGTGATACCATCTAGGAGTCTTGATCAGGTTCATTTTCTCTACCAGTTAAAGAATTCAAGGGCAGGAAAAGTCTCAAGCATGACAGGTAACAGCTGGGGGAGTTGCTAACACAGCAAATAAGAGCAGAGGAAATCAACAGTTGAAGGAAGGCTTTATTAGGGATCAGCAAGCACACACCTACAGCAGGCACCCAGGAATAAAGCCTTCAAAAAACAGAAGAGGCACTCAGGAATCCAAAACATAGCTTCTCCTTGAAGGCTGGGAGTTTCTAAAGTGTGAAGGGTTTTCTTCCCCTAATTTACGCTCAGTTGGTTTAAAGAAAGATGGGATAGCTGATTGGCCTACAACTGCTGTGAAAATACCTCCTGATCCAGGCTTGAGTGTGTTGAGTTAGCCCATCAGCAAGGGATCTATAGGCAGGAGAAAAATCCCACAAGGCCTTTGTTTTAAACTCAGGCTTTTGTCTCAGGTAGGAGGGTGAGGAAAAATTTGGCCATCTTTGAAGTTTGCCATCTTTATTCCCTCTCCTTAACTGTCTACCTACCAGAGAATTTGTTTAACAGCTAGTCTTTCTCAAGGAGATTTTATACGTGTGTGTATGCATGTGTGTGTGTGTGTGTGTATGCACACACAAATGTTGATAAGAGATTCTTTGATTGTTGAGATACCAAAAACTTGTCTAGACAACTCCAGAAATGCAATTTTCATGAATCATAACCCATGCTATAATGGGTTTCTCTCTCAGACTCCTTCTGTGTTCCCCCGACTCCTTCTCAAAGTCTTGACCTCTTATTATTTAATTATTACACACACACGCACACGCACACACACACACACACACACACATATGTTCTAATATAATTTGCTAAATTTGTTTACTGTTGCTCATATGGCTGAAGTGATTAGGGCTGACTGCTTGAAATTGGATAATCTTGAAGGCTTTTCATCACCTTTTAAGGTGAATTTTCTCTCTCTCAGCAACCATTGGTTTGTAGCTATTACTCTTGTGATGAGTCCATGTAAGGGGAGAAATCATGTGAATACATTACTCACATAGGGAATTCTCTAAATAAATAAATACATGATAAATAAGAACATTTCAAAGCACTGCTGTTACTGTGACAAATGACAAAAGGTTAATTCTTGCCTTAAAACAGGGATCCAAAAACAGCATCCTTCCCTAATTCTACTCAGTATCAAAAGGAGAGTAGGGAACTATAGATGTCAATGAAAAAAAAATCAAGCTGTTTTTTATTTTGTTTTGTTCTGGATTTCTTTGAGTAGACACCATCATTTGTAGAAAATTCAAGACACCCACAGAAAAGCTCCTAGAACTAGTATTTGTGGATTACATATTGCCATTTGGGGGCCAGGATCAGGAATACAATGACAACAAATGCTGGCATGAATGTGGAGAAAGAGGAACCCTTATACACCATTAGTGGAAATCATTCTGGAAGTTTCTCAAAAAACTAGATACAGAACTACAATGTAACCCAGTCAAATCACTCCTGGCATATACCCAATGTCCATTCTACCCATGTTCACTGTATCTTGATTCACAATAGAGAGGAAATGGTATCTCCCGAGCTGTCTATCAACTCATGAATGGATAAGGGAAATGTACATATACACAATGGGATATTACTCACTTGTAAAGAAACTGAAATCATGAACTTTACAAAATTAGTGGTTTGATAAGAATGGTCCCATGGAGGCATATATTTGAATATTTGGTCACCAGTTGGTAGAGCAGTTTGGGAAGGATTAGGAACAATGTCCTTGTTGGAGGAAGTGTGTCACTGGGGGTGAGCTCTAAGATTTCAAAAGGCCATGGCATCCCCAGTTAGCTCTTTCTGCCTCCTACTTGCAGATCAGGATATAAGCTCTCAGTTATCACACCAGTCTCATGCCTGCCTGCCCCCACAATAGTTATGGACTCTAACCCTCTGGATCTGTGAGTTCCCAACCCAGTAAACTCTTCTATAAGTTGCCTTGGTCATGGTATCTTATCACATCAATAGAAAAGTAACGAAGACACAGGCAAATGGATGGAGTTAAAAAAAAAAAACCTGAATGAAGTC
This sequence comes from Bramus lutescens, assembly GCA_001685075.1. Lineage (NCBI taxonomy): Eukaryota > Metazoa > Chordata > Mammalia > Rodentia > Cricetidae > Bramus > Bramus lutescens. Next base: position 145,610 of record LOEQ01000637.1, on the reverse strand, counting down.
CCCCAGGCAGAGAAAAACAAATGTGACTGTTTCCTTCTCATATGCAGACCCTAGTTTTAATACTCTTGTCTGGTATGTTTAACCTGAAGTATGTGGAAACCAAGATGCTGTAAAGTGTTTGTTTTAACTTAGGATCTGTTTACAGACACTTCAGTCTAGTTTGAACTTGCTCTGGGGTAAAAATGGATTGACTGTGTGTAGTTTTTCTTAGACTGGGGAGTAATTGTTTTCTTGTGTTAGTCTGAGTAAAAGAAACAAAGAAGGCTTTTAAGTATCTTACAGTCCTCATGGGACAATAGATCTAGTTATGAAGCATATCCTAGTATATTTTCTATATCAAAATTATACAGATTATTGAGAAGTCATCTTCCTGAACACCCATGGATATATGTGCCTATAATATTGAGATGCAATCATGAGATTGCATATACACATCACATGAGATTATACACTACAATTCAGATATTGAGGAGACACCATAGCTGCTTTTGCAGATGGGAAATTGTAGACAGGAGCAAAAGTTTCCAGAGTCAGTGGTCCCACAGACCTTGTCTTAATGGGATTCTTCTCCATCAGAGAATCATTCCTCTGGTGGGTTGACAACTGAACACTAGTTGCCACCTGCTCAATACTCCCACAGCCTTTGACAGAGCACAAAGAACGTAAGAGCTGGTAGATGGGAAGGAGAGCTGTGAAATGCTAACATCTGGGCATGACAGGGCTTCTGCATGCATCAGCTCATAAGCAGCTGTGGTTGCTTGCATAATAGCAAGTCAATCCAAATTCCAGCATGAGTGGCAGAGGGGCCCCCAAAGCCCTACCCTACCAGAAGAACTATAGGCAGTTGAAGGCTACTGAGGGAGGGACAGTCACTCTTCATTGGGGATGTGACCATAATGAGTTTTCATGACCCAGCAGATGATCCTACACCCATGTGCATACAGATAGCACTAATTGGACTCAGGGGTTATTAATAACATAACAAAATTAATTAAATTAAAAGAGGACATGAATCTGGGAGGCAAAAGGAGTGGGAGCACTAGGGAGAGTTGGAGGGAGGGATTGGTGGATAAATATGATCAACATACATTCTATAAATATATGCAACTTGCAAAGAATAAAAAAATTAAAGAAAACGCTTTTTTTATTTCTCTCTGACTTGAACTGTAAAATCAACATAACTTTACCAACATAGTTTAGTAATTTTACAGAAAATCAAAGAAAGCAAAATAGGTAAAATAATTCTCTTAAAGAAGGAAAGTTAAAGGACTCCACTGTGCTAGACATCACCTTAATCTCTATGACAACATATCTGGCAGAAACAACTCCAGAAAGGAAAGGTTTGCTTGGCTCATGTTTTCAGAGGGAATCCAGCCCACCACAGTGAGGCAAGCCTAGCAGAACAGCTCTGTGGTAACAGACAGGTGGCATCTTGCAGGATGTGAAAGAAAGAATTCAGGCTAACATGAGAAGTGGGTATAATCTTCAAAAGGGTCCTCCTGCTGTCAAGGTTCCACTCCATCAAGGCTCCACAGCCTTCAAAATAATGCCACAATCTGGTGAGAAGCACTCAAGATATAAGCCATGGGCAATATGACATACTCAGATCTTGTTGCCCTCTATTTAATTTAAAAACCTACCACAAACCCACAGTAAACAAGGTGGTGTGGTATTGGCAAAAGAACAGCCTCATAAAGGAATGTAACAAAACAGAGAGTGTAGTGATAGGGGAGCAGGCCTGCATTCGTCCCGCCCGGCTCCCGCACGGCTAGCTTATACCCCGAAATAACAACACACAA
>LOEQ01000637.1:123737-134129 GCA_001685075.1 Bramus lutescens | reverse complement strand
TTTGGCATCGTGGAAGGACTCATGACCACAGTCCACGCCATCACAGCCACTCAGAAGACTGTGGATGGTCTCTCTGGGAAGCTGTGGCGAGATGGCTGTGGCGCTGCCCAGAACATCATCCCTGCATCCACTGGCACTGCCAAGGCTGTGGGCAAAGTCATCCCAGAGCTGAATGTGAAGCTCACAGGCATGTCCTTCTGTGTTCCTACTCCCAATGTGTCCATCGTGAATCTGACATGACGCCTGGAGAAAGCTGCCAAGTATGATGACATCAAGAAGGTGGTGGAGCAGGCATCCGAGGGCCCACTAAAGGGCATCCTGGGCTACACTGAGGACCAGGTTGTCTCCTGTGACTTTAACAGTGACTCCCACTCTTCCACCTTCGATTCTGGGGCTGGAATTGCTCTCAAGGAAAACTTTGTAAAGCTCATTTCCTGGTACGACAATGAATTCTGCTACAGCAACAGAGTGGTGGACCTCATGGCCTACATGGCCTCCAAGGAGTAAGAAGCCCGCCCTGGACCACCCATCCCAGCAAGGACAAAGCAAGACAGAGACCCTTGGCTGCTGAGTAGTCCCTGCCCTAACTCAACCCTTGACTATGAGCATCTCCTTCACAGTTTCCATCCCAGACCCCCAGGATAGCAGGAGGGGCTTAGGGAGCCTTACTCTCTTAAACACCATCAATAAAGTTCATTGCACCCCTCTTAAAAAAATAAATAAAGTCACAGTACAATACCACATGCTGTAGGAGTAAGGGAGGCCTCCCCTCTTTGTTCTGGGGGCTTCAGTCAGGGTTCCCCAATCTCCAGGCCCAGATTTCATTCTGAAGCGCATGGGTAGTGAGAACCCCAAGCCTGCCCAACAGTTCCCATGGCCTCTGCTCCCCAGTAATCACCCCATACCCTAGTCGTTCCACTTAGCACCAGGAAAAACAGCATTCCTGGTCCCCCTTTGTGGGGACAGCCTTAAAAACAAAGCTCCAGACTCCTTTCTTCTCTCCATTGTTCTATCAACTGTCCTTAGATCCATTAAGTCCCAGGACCTGCCCCATAGGAGATCAGAAACAGCTTAGTCTCCAGTCAGGGAGAGGTGAGGGAGGAGGTCTGGAGAACAGGGCTTCACAAATGGCCTCTGCAGGCTTAGGCCTTTGGTCATAACCCCCTAGAAGCTTCCAAAAGTTTTGGGCTCAGGGGCTGTTGAGGCAGGGTGCCATTTCCACCTGAATAAGTTGCAAGGTATGTGGATGACAGACAGACGTGTGAGGGGAGCTGCCCAGAGTGGGTCTTATTTCTGTGGTCAGAATACTGAGGGGGTTCTGCCAAGCACAGTCTGGGATGACCTGATTCAGACCTTCTTCTCAGTGTTTCTCGGGGGATCTGAGGGGGAAAGAGGCTTTCAGTGTACTACAGCTAGGCAGAGGCAAGGTGGAGTGGAAGTTGTGGGTACAACAGCTCCTGGATGAAGCGTTGGCCTGCATCTTCCAGAGATGGGCAGACAGAATAAAATGGAACCCCCCCCATGACTGAAATCCCAGAGTCTGCTCATTTCCTTTCAGATCCAACATTCTAGGATATCTTTTCTTCCAAAGATCTTGCCGAGGGTGACCTGGATTGGCTTCCTATTCACATAGAAGGATGGCAAGGAATGGGAGCAGGGGCTTTCAGCATCTTCTGGAAACAAAGCCGCAGGCCCTCTGAGAGTTTCTGGTCTGGTGTCTCTGGGTCCCACATTCCTGGAGGCAGATGCGCTGCCCCTCCCAGCTCAGGAGGTCACTGGCAGCTGTGCAATTCTTGGAGTCTGTCTTGCGTGGTCAGTGCCCTGGTGTGGTCACAGTCCAGGTGAATCAGTGATTCCGGGAACTTCACAAACGGTTGAACAGTCATTCCATCTCAGGGCCTAGAAATCCACAGGAGAAGCAGAGAAGCTTCTTCGGGTCTGCAGCATCATAGAAGAAAAGATGGTGCAAAGAGAGGCAAGAAGCTAAAGGATCGGGTGCAAGGGGAGCCTGGAAATTCCTGCCCATCCATCTCTCCATCACTGAGGTCCCACAGAGTCTGTGAACATGCAGGATACAGGAAAAGCACATCCTGGGTGCATTCCAGGCTCCTGCTCATGCCGAATCACCTGTTGGACCTGCCTCCCAATCCTGGTTTGAGACACGGGACTAGCTTTGTCAAAGCCGTACCATCTTTGGCATAGACTGGCAGCTGAGGAAGCATACGGAATGAAGACGCAGGTTACCAGTATTCTTAGCAAATTTAGAATTTAGTATCTATTTGTCAGTGAAACAAAATTATCCCATGGAGGGGAGCACAATGACATTGTGTGATATCAATGAAGGAAAGAGGTCAATTCAGACAATACATCTACAAAGAAGGTGGCTAGGGACATGGATGTCACCTGACCTGGAAAGCCACCCAGGGGCTTGCTTTGCTTGTTATGAACTTAACACTGAGTGCCTCTGCCCAAAAGGGAGACCTACCCAGTGGCTGTCTTCATGGTGTTCAAAACTCACGTAAAAGAAAGGCATCCTTGGAGTTCAGATAAGTGACCCAAAAGGTGTGAGCTGGGCATGGCATATTTGGGCAAATGTAGCCCCCCAGTGGATTCCATAGTCAACTCAGATTCAGCGTGGGCGTGGACATCCCATATGTGGGCCTGGCAGCTCTCTGCAATGAACTGAATACAAACCACACACACACACACACACACACACACACACACCAAAATGATACTTGAGATTAACAATTCAAAGGATTGGATGCCACACATCAATTTTAAACTTAATTTGAATGTATCTTACTGCTTTCTTTGGTTTTAGTTTTCTATTCGATTTTCATTGCAAACAACAAGTTTAAAAAATAGTGAAGTTCTTGGGGGGGTTGGGAGGGAAATGGGAGGAGGTGGAAATTTATAATAAAAAAAGTCTCTTAAAAAAATAGTGAAGTTCATGTTAATAAGGTGTCAGGACACACTGGACCCTTCCAGAACATCACGGACTCCGATCCTCAGAGGATGTGTCTCTCTTTAATTAATGCTTTGGGTTTTTATGTCCGTCCCCCTCCCCTTTGTATTAGACTTCTTTGCAGAGTCTTCTCTTCCCTTCTTTATGATGTCATAACTGCAGACAAATTATGAGTCTGTCCCTTACTTTGGCACTTATTTTAAAACATGCGCTAGTCCCCCAGTGACCCAAGCTGAGCTAGTTAAATGCGAACAGCAGGATGGAGGTAGGCAAACCAAACAGCACCCATGGACAGAGCAGCTATTGACAGAAGATATTTCTGTGGCCTCTGCTTGTACTGGGCTAGGCTGCAAATCCCCAGAGACCTGAGTCTGTGTCGTCCTAAAGGCTTGAACTAGCCTTCCCCAGGACAGTCAACTACAGGGGAGGGTCTGTAGAAGGATGAATTAAAACAGGGTATGACAGGTGAAAGTTGTTCCCATTCACCAGCACAAGTGTGTGTACATGTATACTCTGGTCTTTAACCTTTACTGCGTTCTCCCACCTGAATGAATTGCAGTATTTTAAAAACAGACATGGAGACCAGGAAGGTAGCTCAATTAGTAGGATACTTGCCTAGCATTCCTAAGACCCTGGATTCTGCCCACAGCATTGCAAAAAAACAGGCTTGGTGACAAAGACCTTAGGAGGTAGCAGCTGGAGGATAAGAAGTTCAAAATCATCCTTAGCTACACAGAGACTTCAAGGCCAACCTGGAGACTTTATCTAAACAAATAAACAAACACCCCAGATCAACAAAACCAAGTGCCGTCAATTTGCCCTACAACTGCAGAGCAGCGGAACCCTCTCCCTGTGCCCAATCAGTGAGCTTCAGGAAGAGCAATGGCACAAACTCTACACGCAGCCTAAATGGTTTATCAGCATGCAAGGAAATCACCCGGCAGGCAAGTTTCTTGAACTTACTGCCACAGGCCCCACTGAACACTGGTCCCAAAGCGCAGATGGGGACTGATGGTCCCCTGGGGCTGGTAAAGATGGCCCTGAAAGCAAGGGCTTCACCTCCTTTCCATTTTGGCACTAAGAATGGTAAATACCAGCACCTTTGGTCCTTGGCCTCCCAAGAATGGCCTCACCCAGCCCCCTTTGCTGGGCAGCAAATTCCGATCATCGTCTTCATTGTATTCTAAACCTAAAGAAAACAAGGCATCCTGCCCAGCAGCTCGTCCATAAAACATTAATCACTGTCCCTTCCTTGAGAAGCCTCTGACCAACGAAGGTATGCTCTACAGGAGCCGTGGAAAAATCCTAATATACATGGCCTGGCCACATTGAGGGCGGGGGGCCTCGCACGAGTGCTTTTCCAGCTGAGCTTCCAACTTTGGTTCCAAGGATGCTGAGAACCAGCCTGGAAACCCCAAAGTAAAGGAACCCTCCAGATATCTATCAAGTTCCCCAAAGGTACTGTGGTCCTTACCCCAAGTGGCAAGTGGCCGCCTTAAGCCACCACTCCTTCCACCAGATCTTTGAGTTCTTAGGTAACAGTGCTGGGTCCAAGGCCAGTATAATAGATCACATTAACCAGCGGGTGATCTAGCCAAGGGTGCCTGCACAGGCCCATCCTTTTACAGACCTCTTCAGCACCCAGACAGAGGAATCCCCCTGATTTTAGTGGAGAATCCAAGCTACTGAAAGAAGAAATGTGGAGCTGGGGAGATGGTGGAGTAGATAAAAAAAACTTGCCACACAAAGTATGATAACTTGAGGTCAGATCCTCAGAATCTACACACAAAACAACTTAAAACTTTTATGATATGAATGCAGTAGTATCTGTATACCCAGCATGCCCCTAGAGGAAGATGGAAGCAGGAACAGAGTCATCTCCAGCCGTGTTACAGCCAGTTAGCCTGGCACAAAGAGACCCTGTCTCAAACAAGGTAGAAAGGCAAGTACTGATATCTGAAGGCTGTCCTCTGACCTTCATAAGAATGCTGTGGCATGCCTACACCCATATACATGAACAAACACACACACACACATTCACACTTCTCTCTCACACACACACACTCACACAGAGAACACACACATACACATACCTTTACACCTCTCTCTCTTACACACACAACACAACACACACATTCACCTCTCTCTCTCTCTCTCTCTCACACACACACACACACACACACACATACACAGGTAACAGATCTGTAAAGATTTCAGACTACATGTTTAGAAACGAAAGAGGATTTGCCCAACACTAGTTCAACCTCATGCTGGCAGGACTCTGAACACAGGACTGTGGCTGGTGTTCACGGCTCCCTGTAAAGAGGTTTGGAAAAGCTTCTACTCTGTACCAGGCCTGATCAGAGACCTCCGATGGGGTGTGACAATTTTAGTATTTCAGCATTTCGCTCTTGTGCATTTAATGGAAAGACAAATATTCTAGGATTCAGTGACAGCTAGAACACATCCTGCTTCCTTGTAGGCCAGGTGCAGAGGCATGACCTTCTGTGCTGGCTGAATCAACCTCAGATTAATACTGGATAGTTTTGATAGGGGTGGCTGACCTGTAGTCTAGTCTCTGCAAGGTCACAACAATCTAGAGGCTGGTGACAGATGCCCCCCACCAAGTCACCTCACGTGCTAGTCGCCTGACTATTCAGGAGCCTGGGGCAAAGGTTGAGTCCTGAGGCTTTCAGGAAATATGCTGCTTGTGTTAAAGTCTGATGAACAAAACAGACAAGGACCTCTGCTTACTCAAGAAGTCCCATCCAATCCCACTGTTTTCCCAAACCTCCTTGCCTGTGCAGGGCTGAGTAGAACATGAGCAGAACAAAGTCTGTGGACCCCAGGGAGATGGATACTTGGAGCACTAATCCCATGGGCTAGAGGAAGAGTCTGGGACAGCCTGGCCCCAAAGCTATTTTACCCAAGTCTATTGGGTATCGTAGACCAGGCTTGGTGCATTATTATCACTCATGGTGCAGCATTGGCCTCCCCCTGTTTATAAATGCTATGAGCAAGTCAATCCTATCCCTTTTCAATCAGGAATAAGTACAGTTTCATGGATGTAGCTTCAGCATGATGCTGCCTTTAGCCATCACCACATGAGTCTGTTTAGAAGGAGCAGGCTTCTCAGAGTGTTGGGGGCTCCAAGGCCAGCCCTTTTCCCTTCTGCCTCCCCATTACCTTGTAGGAGTAGCAGCTCAGCCTGGTTCTCTGCTAGCCCAGAGCTAACTCTGCTAAGCATCACAACAAAATAGGTCAGCATCTTGTGATGGAGACAGCCAATTGTTAAAGCCAGGCAGAGCAGGCTCAAATCTCAATCCACCACCATCCTGTTATGTAGCCTTGAGCAAAAGATTTCAGGAGCCTGAGCAATCTCTGAAAATGCAGATAGCTCTGTCTTCTAAAATATTAAGTCACAGCAAGGCCCCTAATATCCCCTATGTACTCCAGAAGACCCAGTTTGACCTCTTCTCCAGGACCTATCTGTGCTCTAGGACTCTAGAAATTACAACTTCTAGAAGCCATACAAGAAAGGCTGTATTGTGGAATCGAGTAGGGGCTGAGCGCTGGAGTAGCTGGAGGCTGCAATGGTTGGAGACTGAGGGGACCTGAGATCTAGAAGATGGAACAAGAAGGCAGGCTAAGAGGGACTGTGAGGTAACATCTTGGAATCACCTCACAGGTGAGGCTGTGAGGTTTTGGGCTAGCCTCTACAATGTCCCTGTGGCCTAGCAATCACTCCCTCATATCAGCAGCACATAACCTCACCATAAAGAAGGCAGGGAAGTTTGGATGGGTTGAGGCAGCTCCAGGCTGCACACAGACTGCAGTAAGAGACACCGTTCCAATGCCCTCTCAGTGTGATCTCTTACATCATCACTGTGTTGTTAGGAAACATGATGGGATGCTGAGACCTTCTCAGCCAATACTCCTGGTGACACGTGTGCTTGTGGTCTGGAAACCATTCCATGAGGATGAGGGTTCTCGCCTCCCAGAGCAAGCTTATGGAAGGAGCAGGCTTACCCATAGTTCCCCTGAAGTGTTTTATGTGTCACATGTGGGGTCAGTGTCAGGAACTTGCATTCAAATCTCAGTATAGCATAGCACAGGGGTCATTTTCTCTAATGAGTCAACCCCAAAAACTCCCTTGGGGCTCCTAAGACACCATTATAAGTGGGGCTTCCAGGGTGAGCTAACTTTGCCCTGAAATCAGAGGGGTAACAGGAATACAACCTCAACCCTGCTTCCCCTAACCCTTCCATCCTCCAGAACCCAGAATGGCTCCTGTAACTCAGTTTAAACTGGCTCAGAATTGTCCTTCAGTTCCCCATAGTTGTCCCAAGATCTCTGCATCCTCAGAAGTCTCTCTAGTAAGGGCAAGACCCTGTGCCCCCTAAGGCCTGTGGTATAGCTCTACCCATCCCCTTAGGACACAAGGGCATCTGCCATCTTCCCTGACTGGGTGACATAACGGTGAGACCAGTATGGGGATTGCATCCTTTGTGGGGATGCAATACCAACAAAGACAAAAAACCCACAAAAAAAAAAAAACCACAGGAAGCCNAAAGACAAAAAAAACCCACAAAAAAACAAAACAAAACACAGGAAGCCTGGACGACCTTACAAGTCATTGTCCTTTATTTTCTTACCATAAGATAAAATTTCAATCACAAAGAAACATACACAGAGCAGACAGATGCAGGGTCCTTGATCGTTGTAGCCAGAGCCAGGTGGGATGGGTCTGCCCCGCCCCCTCCAGCATATTCTCTCATCACCACTCCATGGCCCTTAGCCATTACCCAGGCAGAAACTGAGAAGCTGGAGGTGAGAGGAGTCCACGCCATTGACCAGGGAGCAGCCAGACATGACTTTGGCTGTTAAGATAGACCCAATATGATCTAGTTGGACACGATACATGGGTCCTAGTGTCCTTATCTGTTAAGTGGGCTACAGTGCCTGCTTAGGGAAAGGAGATGAGGCTGTAGCCATAGGCCTCCTGACTGTCCTGCTGCTCCTAAGCACCTGAAGAATGTGTCTCTCGGTTTACGTTCACAACACAGTTAAGGGCACGGTGGTGGAGCCACTTTGGCCTGATGGGATTGGATGGATCCGCCTAAAGAGCTGAATTTAGGATGCCAGCCCCTGGGCTGCCTGTGCTCTGAACTGTCCTTGGGCTGCAGCAGAAGTTGTCTTGTGAGGTCCATAAAGAAAGAAGACTATGCCTAGGGTCCTATAGTGAGCCTGTTCAGGTTGTTCAGATTCTGACCAAATACAGACAGCCAGAAGCTCATCAGCCAGGGCAGGAGTCACCACCTTGATCATGATGTGAGCTAGGGCACCCAAGGCCCTGCATGTCCAGCATGGGCATCTGTCCCAGGATTGTTCCATGTCCAGCTGCTTCCCTCCTTAGACACAGTGCTGCTTAGCTCAACGCTCTTTAATAAACACATTCCCTGATTCTACACTGCACGGGGGCCTGGAGGACTGAAAAAAACTATCCAGTTAGGGCCATGCTAGATGGGTAGACCAACTAGAGCTAGGTAATTGAGCAGAGCTCTTCCTCCACCACAAAATGGCCTTCATTCTGCTACCACGGACCCACCTAAAGGAGGCCTCTTTGGGTGACCAGGCACTTCCAGTACCCTGAACCACATCTCTGCTTCATAGCTCACCCACATGATCCACATGTGCTCATGGGCTGTGGATGTTGGGAAAGAGCTCAGGCCAGGTAGACAGAGCAGTGCTGTCTAGACTGTTCCTTCTAGAACCTGTGGTATGTCCCCCCTTATGGGTCCCCATAGCTGTTCCTTCCTTGCCACTTGACAGATGTGGTCACTGAAGCCCCAGCACACAGGGACAATTTCAAGGTCCTATAGTGAGTCTAAGAGGAAGGGTCCTGGAGGTAAGATAGACTAAAGGCAAAAGTTAAGGGACCTCCTCTCCCTCCAAGTTTGGGGACAAGATGCCTACTCAAGGAAGGCCAAGATCAAAGGCACAAAGCAACAATGGCAGGATCCCAGGCATCTAAGGTGGGTGACTTGCTGGGCAACTTTGGGATGAGGGGGACTTTCTAGCACACTCTGAGGGGACACCTAGCAGGCGGGTCCCTCCCTTTCACTCCTCCATGGTGTCAATGGAATGAGGTGCTGAGGTGATAAACCTTGGTCCCCAGGAAGCTCTGAGACCAGGAAACAGAAAGAAAGACAGTGATATTGCTGCCCCAGATGAGGCAGGACCACTCAGGTCAGGCAGGTCTTGGGGAGTGACTTTGGTCAGCCTGTCAGAGTGTCTACAATATGATTTTAAGCCCTCCCCTCCCTCCGCCCATCCCTGCCCCACCCCCATATGGATGCCCAGGCCAAGCCTCCTCTATTTGGGCTTCATCTCCACCCTAGAGTTGATATCATCAGCATCCAGGTCATAGTCCTCCACCTGGCCACTGGTCCACACCTTCATGCGGTCTGTGAGGTCGCTGCTGCGTGGGGCCAGGATGAAGTCATAGATCAGCACTGCCAGGGCACCCCCGATGAATGGCCCCACCCAGAAAATCTAGGAAAGAAGCGTGAGAGTTTAGGGACAGCTGGCTGCACCATCCCTTCTCCCCTAGGGGATCTCACCCATTCGGTCTTGAGTCAGAAGCAGATAAACCAGACTCCTACTTTCTGATTCCAGGGTTCCCCAGAGTGGGTCCAGACCAGGGTATGCAGTAGAGATACATCCTGGCCTCTGTACCCAGCTGTTGGCATCTCTGTAGCAGCTCATTCCTGAAGATGGCTACTACTCCCTTCCCCCAGCCTTGGAAAGTTCCCAGCGATGGGCTAGTCTAATAGAAGGGTGGCCAGGAGCACACAGACCAACGGTAATTAGAGCTAAAACCTACGCAATGTTTCCTCTGCTCAGAGCTCTGTTTGCAGACATGGGTCCTCTCCTGATCCTAAAAAGCCTGGGAGAGCCAACTCTCCTAAGCCCACTTAGTTCATAGTCTGGGAAACCAAGGCACAAAGTCTGCCTGAGGTTGCTAATAGCAAAGGTGGCAGAGCCAAGATTCCAAGCCCACTCTCCACCATATTGTTAGGACAATGGGGGAAGAGCACCGACCAAGGCAGTAGGCTTGAGCTGCCAGAGTGGAGCCTAAACAGAAATCTTTTCAGGATGCGAACTCCCTTCCTCATCTCAGAATTTGGTTTCTTGATTTCCTTTACCCTATGTATCTCCCAGAATCTCTGTAAAAGGAAGATAGGCCTCAAAGGTGGGGTAGAGTTTGCTTCCACCATGGGCCTGGCTGCCCTGAGGGTGACTTACCCAGTGGTTTGAGAAGTTGCGAGTGAGCACAGCAGAGCCAAATGATCGGGCAGGGTTGATACCACAGCCGGTGTAGTCGATCTGGAAGGGGGCATATAAAGAACAGGAATGTAAAG
>LOEQ01000637.1:101582-112418 GCA_001685075.1 Bramus lutescens | reverse complement strand
AACCATCTAGAGAGGCAGCCAGTACGATGGACCACCTCCCAAGAACCTCCACCACATCCTTTATTCTTAGAGGTTCCCCTATGGCATGACAGTGGCGTAGCCACTCAAGGAACTCATTCTTCAGTTCCAGGGGCCTCTCTAATCAAAGATCAGGCTGCAAGGCTAAGATCTTATGCTGTCTGGCTCAGGGACCCAGTCAGGAAGATTCTAGGAAAACAGTAGGAAGAGCACTTTCCAGAAGCTGGTGTGGCCAGGCAGTAGAACAGCACAACAGAACCAAGTGAGGAAATATGAGACTTTTTGTACCTAAGTATGTCCCAGGAGGCTATGGCAGTATCGGCAGACCAGGTCTACTGTGGCTGAAGTATGTGGTATACGTGTGTGTGTGTNAACCATCTAGAGAGGCAGCCAGTACGATGGACCACCTCCCAAGAACCTCCACCACATCCTTTATTCTTAGAGGTTCCCCTATGGCATGACAGTGGCGTAGCCACTCAAGGAACTCATTCTTCAGTTCCAGGGGCCTCTCTAATCAAAGATCAGGCTGCAAGGCTAAGATCTTATGCTGTCTGGCTCAGGGACCCAGTCAGGAAGATTCTAGGAAAACAGTAGGAAGAGCACTTTCCAGAAGCTGGTGTGGCCAGGCAGTAGAACAGCACAACAGAACCAAGTGAGGAAATATGAGACTTTTTGTACCTAAGTATGTCCCAGGAGGCTATGGCAGTATCGGCAGACCAGGTCTACTGTGGCTGAAGTATGTGGTATACGTGTGTGTGTGTGTGTGTGTGTGTGTGTGTGTGTTGGTCCTTGGAAACTACTAACACATTCTCTAGCTTAGCACTGATAGCATCCCAAATACCATTTTGGATACCACTGAACAACCATGGGCCACAGAAACCAGCCCCTTGTCTTCCTGAGGTTTCCCTTCCTCCACATCACCTCACAAACTCTATGAAAACCCAGTAACAACTGAGCCGATGAACATGGCTTCATTCTTTGGGCAAAGGTGATGTCAGCAGTAGGGGATGCCATCAGAATGCAGGCATTCTGTCACTACCTCCCACCATGTCAAGGGGCCACGAAAATTCTGAACGTGCTATTTGCAAGGAAAGATGGGAAGGCTCCTGGCTGGATGTTGGACAGAAAGGCCCTAAATCCTCAACCTCTTCCTCACTGGTCTGTCACAGTCCACGCTGCCTGGCCAGGAGAGGCAGGCCAAAAGTAGTCAGTCTCTAGCTGAGGCTGGGGTAACCCTCAGTGATGTACCAAGGGAAGGGATGCTGGCATTAGAATGCTCCACCACTTAATTCTGACCCCAGAGCCTAAGTCCCACCCCTCCCCCAAAGAAGGGTCCCCGAGGTACAGGTTACTCTACTCTGTTCACTGGCCCAGAACAAAGGGCAAGGGCCACGGGCTACAAACCTCAGAGTGGACAGTGGTGCTGGTGAAAGCAGCTCCAGCTTCCATGCATAGCTAGGGTGGGGAGGGTTGCAGTGGTCACAGAGAAGCAGGGAGCAGCCAGAACCCAGCCCTTGGAACCTAGGTTCGATGCCTGGTGCCGTGTGTTTCTCATTCACAGTGTCCTGGTGTCCTGGAACTGGCTCATGTCTTTCCGTGAAAGGCTCCCAGGCTCAGGAAGGCTAAATAAAGTATATGCCCTCCATCCATGCAGGACTTGAGGCCACTGGGGCCCTAGCAGCAGCCACAGTTTTGTCCTAGTAAGTGCTTTTCCAGATGTGTCCCACTCCTGACATGCCCAGTGAGGCCGGTGCCGGTCAGAGCCCACTGTTCATAGGATGATCTGGGGCTGTCTTATTCCTTCACAGATCCACGGAACTTGCGTCTCCACCTCAGAGGATGGCCACCGGAGCCTCAGATGCAGGCTAAGGACAAGATTACTAGGCCGTATGGAAAAGAAACGTCCCTGGGTGTGGTCCATCTTCAATGCCTAGTTTTTGTGACATGCCAGGCAGAGGAGCTAAAAGGAAAGGATTGCTCCCTCTTGCCAGCAGAGATGTTCTCCATAAGCCAGCAGGAGAGAGCAACGACTTTATTCCCCCCAGAAGGTCCATCAGGAAGAGAGTGTGGGACAGGAGGGGACTTGGCAGCACAGTCACCATAAGCTCACCAACAGCTTGAATGCATTTTCCAGGCTTGCTCCGGCTTTCCTGAGTTGGAAGCAAGAACACTGAAAACAGGAGGGGAAGATAGGAAAGTCTCTCCTAGGCCCGAGGAAAGTGGGCCCCTTTCTCTTCTGGCCTACCAAATGGGGCTCCCAGCTTTGTCTGAAAACTTCCCCACAGTGGGTCACCTGCTAATACCCGTATCCTGGCTTTCATCCAGGACTTGTTAGCTATGGCTCTCTGGACTCCTCTCAGGAGTTCAGAGCCAGAGGTGCCAATCTGGAGCCATCCTCCTCATGAGATAAGGCCAGCCCCTCCAACAATGGGGAAGACAACGTCAGCTCAAAGCCAGGGAAGGGGATTTCTCAGTACCTCCAAGAATCATCTCCCCTACCCGGTGCTCAGGTTCCTGGCAGCACAGCATGATCTTATGCCACCCTTCCCTTTGTGGTCCTGTGCTCTAGGACACATTTGTCGTGACCATCTACATCCATCCCTCCTCCTTCCCAGAGGCCCCTGCTGATCCTCCACTGTGACGGCACCCGGGATCATTCCACAGTGAGCCCAGGAAACGCTAGCTCCTTAAGGTTGCTGAGCAGAGAGCTGGGCACAGTGTTCTAGTAAGCATCTGCCCCTGCTGTCAAGGGAGGGACACCTGCCTTTCTTAGCATGGGAAGGGAGGAACCTCCTTGTCTAAGAGGCGGTGTCTGGGCATTTAGGCATCACACGATCACTCTTAAATCAAAAACGGATTTAGCAGATCCCCAGTGATTCAGCAGGGATGGAGCAATTTAATAATTTTCTTGGCTGCTGCCTTCCATTCACCCTGCTCCTCCTTACCCTCATTCTCACCCCTACTTGCCTTGAGTCACAAGTCAGGCCTCTTGTCTTTGGGGTTAGGGGCAACACCACACCCATTTCTGGACAGTGGGGTTTTCTATTTTAATGTGTCACCAGTAATTCTCGGGCCATAGTGAAACAATGGCTGAGACAGGATGGAAAAAAGCTGCCATTGGCCTGGTGGAGTCTACTCAGCTTTGATCCTTGTCTCATATCCAGGATTAAGAATGGAGATTCAGGAATCAGGCTGAGGTCCAAGGAGGGCGCCTGAGGAGACAGGGATGCCCCTGCCTCTACTCCAACCCACTCAGGGATGGCAAAGGCCTCCATGAAGGAGTGTAGTCAAAATTTCCCCAATCCATTCTGCAGTGGAAATCCCTTCTGGTCAGGAGGGCGGGGTCTTCCCACTTGCAGAGAGCACTGCTGGTGGTTTCTGAAATGGGCAGCCTGACCGCACCCTTGGAGAAGGCAGAGCAGAACAGGGCTCTGCTGCTCTGTGGGGCCCTGGGAGGAAGTGTCATGTGTGTATGCGGTTTGGGAGGACTTCCTCACTCTGGGTTCCTTCTCTGCTCTAGGCCCAGCCTGACTACAGCTTAACTTCCTGCTCCCTGTCATCCTGGCCTTTTTTTTTTAAGACATCCCCTGTCTTTGCCTTATTGTACTACAAAGCTTCAAGAGAAGGGATCCTAAACCACTTGGTCCGAAGCCCTTGGAGAAATTGGGGCTGAGAGAGGAAAGGAAAGATGGTCCAGAGGTAGGCGGAGGGGCATCAGGATGGATCCGTAACAGTCTGGGCTTCTGCATCCTTCTGATCTGCTGGCCATACCCAGCTTCCCTTCCCTTCTTGACTAAAAGCCACCTCTTCAGACAGCTTCACGGGCTTTCTCGAAAGGCTCCACAATACCAGGACAGAAGAAAGGCCTGGAACCCACAGAGTGACGTCAACATCCCCTCCAGCCCATATAAAAGGACAGTCACACATCCATCTGAACCTCCGCCAGGTACTGCGGCCTTGCTATCAGTAGCCCTGCTCCCTCCATCACCACTCCTGGCTGTTCAGTTTCTGAGGGTCTCATAACATCCCATCCATGCTGTCCCTTGCTCTTCACAATCTCCACAGATTGTGCCCAGGTGTTCATACCCAGGCCAGAAGACAGGGACTTGGCAGTGTCTCCCTGAGGTACATCCCTTTCCTGAATACCTCTGGCTGGGCCCTCTGGGCTGGCACTCGGGTCTCATCCTTGAGTGGGGCCTGATGTCCTCCACCATGCGACTGTTTCTTGTTGGTTCTGTCAACCACTGAGAACCATCGCGGACACCACTCCTGCAGCTCTCAGCTAAATGCGATTTTCTGGGACCTCATCCAGTGATGCTGCAGGAGAATCAGGGGCTTCAAGCACCATGGTCTCTCTGGCTTTTTTGGTGGCTTCAGGTTTTCAGAATGCAAAACTCAGAAGGTCCCAGACACCTTCTCCAAGAAAGCCTCCTGTTCTGGGCTGTGTCCCCAGTGACACTGCTTGCCTATAGGCACCAGAGCCTTGAGGACATAGCTCTAGGGAAGAACTCAGAGGCCACCAAAGTGTAGTATGGCTTGGTCCACCACCAACAGTTAGGAGTACTCTTAGCAACCACAGCACTTGCCCCATGTAGCTAAACTCTGTTTAGCTTCTCTAGCAAGCTCCCATGAGTTGGTTTCCCTGATCTTCTCTGCTTCCAATCCTTCTTGACACCCTATGCAAGCCCTAACATATGTCACATGACAGGTCTATTTGTCCCTCTTCTCCTTGTGTATGGGCTTCATGTACATTACACACACACATACACACACACACAACACCTGCTTTCACATGCATGATCAAACACACATGAATACAAACATGTATGATTTATACATCTATCCACACATGAATATATCACACATAGGTGTCATGCATATGATGTGTACACATAGGGACACTCACATGCATGCATGAGTATACCCATGAAGAATAAGGATAGCCCCACATACATCTGAACCTCCACCATGCACTGTGGGCCTGCTATCAGTAGCCCTGGTACCTGTACTTCTGTCCCAAGTCTCTTCCAAGTGCTCACAGCTATTAGCACTCATAATCTAGGGACCCGACTCTCCTAATCCACTCATGGAGCCGAATTATTGGTGTAGAGGACAGACACAAAAAGGGATACATCTGTGGGACTTCCTGGGGCCACCTGATTATGGTTTTTCTTTGGGGAATGCTGTTTGCTACCTGTATGCTCTTTTTTTTCTCCTAGCAGTACTCTGCACCCTGGGTGCTCCCTGCCCTTGGCCAGGAGGGGAGCAGGCTGGGTGCTCCCCGCCCTTGGCCAGGAGGGGAGCAGTCTGGGTGCTCCCCACCCTTGGCCAGGAGGGGAGCAGGCTGGGTGCTCCCCGCCCTTGGCCAGGAGGGAAGGAGGCTATGCAGACAGTACAGTTAGGGACCATTCTCAAAGCTGAATGGAGCTAGACATCACTAACCTACCAGGCAGCCAGTGCCACCGTGTGTGCTAGACTCCCCTTGGAGCAAAGACAAGGCAGGGCACCTATGAGACCATTCTTGTTCATGCTTTATCTCCTCAAGAATTGCAGAACTGTGAGCTAGGCTAGTGGGCTGAATACTAGGGGTAGAGTGAGCAAGGCCAGCTCCTGCCCCATTGCCTTGGAGACCCCTCCTCCCCGTGTCCATCTGAGCATTCTATTCATGTGAAGCCAACATTCCAGGAGCCCACCGAGCCAGCAAGATTATCTCACACAGGCGATCACTGTCTCATCTAATGAGAAAATGATGACATGGCCCCCTGCAGTAAACCCCACTCCCAGGCCAGCCCCTGAGCCACACAAATTCTTACTCGGTTACAGTGGCCCACCAGGTCACTTTCCAGGGACTCCCTGTCATCGACTCTGAGGCTCTGCAGTCACCCATTCTGAACTCCTCCCCTGACTCCCAGGATCTTAGAGCATTGGAGCAGCTGGGGCTTTGGTTACTACAACCCCATTGCACACTGGTAAACTGAGGCTCCAGGCTCCAGTGATTCCCTAAACATCATTTATAGAAGGTCACCACCTCCCTCTGCCAGGCAGAGTGGCTCTAGCAGGGCAATGAGCACACTGAGAAGGACATGCCACTTCATGAGCTAGGAATGGTCCATTCCTTCCTTTCTGATTACCCTCATTGCTTAGGATGGATGGTCACAGATGGAGACCCATGCCCTAGTCTGCAAGCTTCAGGGAGCCTATGCTCATAAAAAAGACTGAAGACCATGGCACAGCCAGATGCCACTGGGAATAGGTTGGTTGGTGGGGCAGAAGCCTCAGAGGCCTTTCCGGAGGAGACAGGGTTTGAATCACAGGGGATTTGGAACCAAAGGGCTATAAATACATCATCAGATGCAAAAGCCCCTTGGTAAGTCCTGTCCTCTGACTGACGCATCTTCCCTTCCCAGGCAGCCTACCCCCATCTCAGGGCAGCTCTGAACGGTGCCTTTCATCCTTTCCTAGTTACTCGGTCACCTGTTCCAGGTCTGAGCTTCAAGGCCATAGTCCAAGCGTGTTCTTCACTGCCACAAAGTAACAGCTCTTTAGAGCAGAATGGGCACTCGAGGCTCTATCTTCTCAAGTCGCAACTTCTCAGCGGGCCTCTCAGGGTCTGTAGAGCTGGTTGCCCTAGCCTAGCAGCAGTACAGCTCCCAAGCCTGGCGTGATTGCCCAGTGTCCTTGCCTGTTACTGAGGAAAGCCCAGCACTACAGATGATACCCAGTTGTGACCTGAGGCACATGCCCACTGCCTGCCTCTTCTCAGGACCCACCACGTAGAGTGCTCCGTGTATACAGAGAACCCCACAGTCTTTGGAACCTGACCCTGCCAGAGCAACTTTGAAGTCAAAGGCAGGCTGAGTTTTCAGGTGGACCAGACCTGAGGACCATGAAATCACAGAGGACAGAGGGGAGGTATAACAGGCATTCCCGAATGGATCTTTCGCAGCTCTTCTAGAAGCCTCCATCGAATGAGTCCCCTGCATGTCTCAGCTTTTTGTAGGAACAGAAGTTCTTAAAATGTAGTGACTGATACCTAAGTCCGACTGGGTAGAACCTATGATTTCTGTGTTCTCACATGCTCCCAGGAATGCCAGTTAGTCCAGAGTTGCACCACGAGCAGTAAGGGGCTGAACTGTCAAGACTCCCCAATGCAGCCAGCTGTTTGCCCTATCAGTGACTGATACAATGGATGGTTACTTCCACCTGAGCTGGTAGCCAATGCAAGAATGCAAAGAACCATTGGCGAGTTCTCACCTTGAGATAGCCAGTGCAGCTGCTTGCTATCAATAGAAAGTATTTTCCCCGATTCTGGCTGCCAGGAAATTGACTAAACATACCTTACAGTCAGAGTCTTAAAGAGCAGACTGCAAACTACCAGGTGTGCTATGGGAGGGACTCAGGCTCAGTGTGGTAATATGGTAACTCTGTTGCCCAGAGAGATGGTTCGGATATGCTAACATAGGGCCCCTGGTGCCCTTCCTGGGCTCAGACAGACATCGTGTCCAGGGAAGCGTCTTCACGCTGCACACTGGCTTCGATACAAGCCAGTTGAACACCTCTGTCTACAGACAAGATGGAAAGAAGATATGGGATGCCCCCTCCATGTAGCCCTAAAGGGCATGACTGAGGGCAGCTGAGACTCAGGCCTAAGAACAGGAAGACGCAATGTGGGTCTGTGGGCCGGAGAAGAGTCCCGCCTCTTCTCAGCCATCAGGAAAGGTCTTCCGGAGGAGGAGGGAATACAACAGACAGATTTGTTTATATCAAGGAAGGGAGGTGGTGTAGGGAGAGGGCAGTCCAAGGAGAATGGAAAGGGTGACTCTTTAGTCACGCCAGGAACAGATGTGGTTCCTATGAGGCCTCTCTGCTTTGGCTGTGCTTGACTTTAAGAAATGGACTTGTAGGATGGGATGGGATGTCCCCTGTCATCCCCAGTGCCTGCTGTGTGAGTCTGTTTTCTTTCCCCTGCCTGAACTCTTTGAACAATGAAGATCTCAGCCAATGCCATGTACAGATAAGGAGACCTGAGCCAGTCTAGAGCACCCTGCCAGAGACGGAGACAGAGAAGGTCGTGGAAGTGGGAAGGCTAGAGGCTCTGCAGGAAGGAGCCCTATGCCTCCTCCCTGGCAAGTGAAGGGGGAGCAGAGCTGAAGGAGGACCTAGCACAGTCAGCCCTCAGAAGGTGAATGTGAGCCCAAGATGGTAGGACAGAGAGGAAAAACCTATGCAGGAGCCCCACTAAGAGGCCACGGGGAAGTGCTGTCCCGTCCCCGGTTTCCACTCTCAAACTGGTACACTCGAGGGTCCTGATAGGATAACACACAGCAGGTCCTAAGGACCCAGCCATCCTTGGAACACACCCACCCCTCTTTCCCTGCCTCCCTTGTGAAGGCAGCTTTTAGGATCCTGATGACTTTCCAGAAAACAGGAGAGTGAGACAGTCAGAGATACAAACCTAAGGTGTGTGCACCATGGCCGGGAAGAAGGGAAGTGCTTGGCATTTTCTGCAAAGGTTTAGGAGTGACAGGAAGCACGTTTACAGGTGCCTAGGCTGAGAGCTGTCCACCTTAGCCAGCTGGCTTCCATCAGGGTCTGTGGATTGCTGCTCCTCATGCTGCTCACCCTCCGGGAGAGGGTTGAATTGAAGGAAAGGTCAGACTCCCACACAATAGGACCCGGCTATGGAATCAGGACACTCAGATACACAAGCTCCCAGAACCTCAGGAAACCAGAGGAGATAAGAGGGGAGGGGCTGCAGGAAACTCCACCTACCCTCAGCTGTGGAGATGTTCTGGAGCCTTCACTGCTTCTCCACAGAGCAGCTGAGCAAGGAGGAAGGATGAACATTCTCAAACTCAATTTCCAGTCTGTCCCCAGGATCACCGAGGCTGCACCCAGAGCTCATCACAATGGCCTCCCAGTCTCATTCTCCAGTCACTGCTGAGGAGAGGGGCCCAGCTTCTGGCCCAATCTCATTTTCCAAACCTGAGACCAAAGTCTGGTATAGGGAGGACCAAACCAAAAGGAAGGCATTTCTCCATGTGGCCCAGGAGAAGTCAGAGGTGCCTAAGGGAAAAGGATGTACGATTTGGGAGGGGACTCTGGGGATGATAGGATGAGCATCATCCAGGATTCATCCAGGATTCAGTCAACGTGCATGAGGCCCAGCCAGCCTCGTTCTACCAAAACATTCCATCCAGTGGCACTTGCATCTCAGGCCCTCTCTCCAGCTCCCAGGAGCAAGGCCAACCATTCCTGAGCACCTTTAGTTGTCAGCTCCACTCCAAGCCCTCTATGGGGTATCCTCACACCAGAGGGCAAACATGTGCAACTATTCTTGCCATCGTTAAGAGTAGAGAAACCGAGGCACAGAGTCATGTTGTGTGTTTGCTTGTTCGCTCATTTGTTTTGGTGCAAGCCTCCCATGGTGTAGGCTGACCTTGTATTTGCTTTGCAGTCAAGGCTAACCTTGAACTTTGGATCCTCTTGCCTCTACCTCCCAAATGTTGGGTGGGATTCTAGGACTGGGCTTTGTACATGGTAGACACGCACTTTACCAACTGAGCTATACTCCCAACCCATTGCTGTTTGGTAATTTAACTCAGGTGAGACAACTGGGAGAGGGGAGTTAAGATCTAAACCAAGCAAATCCCAAGTTCAAAACCATAAACACTCCAGTATCCCAATTCCCTGCTTTGTCTTATAGCGCAAAACCCATAATTGATGTCACCCAACCCCAGGGTGATAAGAGCTGGGGAAGACAGATTCAGGCCTCTGACCCATGGTCTAGAAGAGCTCTCAGAATCTGATGCCAGACAAGGGTACCAGAGTTCCATCCTGGGATTTGAAGTTTGACGCCTGATGGAAGATCCTGGTTCTGGAGGGTTGAGCATTTTCCACAATAGCCTCTGAAACCCCAAATGATCAGAGACTGGTCTCAGGCCTTCAGAACACAGATAGGGATGCCAAGTATCCCCATGGGAGGAGCCCTGCCCAAGGTTACCAAGGGACTAAGAACCATCCTGCCAGCCTGGCTTATTCAGGGCTAGCCTACAGGAGCCAAGGAATTCTTGCCATCTGGCCCAAGGTCGCCAAAAGTAAGGGAAACAATGGGCAGTGGGTCCAGTAATGGTAAGCATCTGAACAAAGGCTTGACACCTCTCCAAGCTCAGGCCCCTCCTTCATGGTTTGCCAAGGCAGGCGAGTAGCGGAAAGCTTCATCCTAGGCTGGGAAGTTTTACAGACTGTTCTGGGAGAATGGTGGCTATCAGAGCAGCCAACAGAGGGGGCAGCTGCTCCAGGCCAAGAAGTAGAAGCAGAAGCGACAGCAGGACTTGAATCCAGGTCATGGCCCCACCCACCTGGTTCCTAAGTGGCCTCTTTTTCTCCCACCTTGTCCTTTGGCCCCAGCTCTTTGTTTCTTCTCTAGGATCTACTGTCCATAATTGTTGACATCTCAGTCTTCTGGACACAGCTCGGAGCCACAACTGCCCTAAAGCCTGCTGTGGCTCCCCAGTGCACATGCTCAACTCTGAAACCAGTTCAAAGTTCTTTGTGATTACTTTCTGACATCTTTAACTTTCATCTCCCTTAGATTCCCAAGACCCCTTCCATCTGATAGCTATGTCCTCAGAGTACCCTCTGTGCCCTGCTCCCCTCACATCCCCAGGGTACCCTCTGTGCCCTGCTCCCCCCACACCCCCAGGGTACCCTCTGTGCCCTGTTTCCCCCACATCCCCAGGGTACCCTCTGTGCCCTGTTCCTCCCACATCCCCAGGGTACCCTCTGTGCCCTGTTCCCCCCACATCCCCAGGGTAC
>LOEQ01000637.1:78441-88986 GCA_001685075.1 Bramus lutescens | reverse complement strand
CACATACCCACTAGGTGCACTAGCTAGCCACTCTTCCCACACATGGATGGCATGATTTGAAACACTTGGCTGCATCTCACCAAGTATTTAAAATGTGACTCTGGTTTGGCAGTGATGTGAGGATGGTCTATGGCACCATGTGTACCACACAGGTCTACAGGCAGCAGCATTTGCCACCTCACCTCAAACCCCATAGCCAAGACAATGCCAGCAGGTCCTCAGAGTGACCCCAGAGGCCACTTTCCCAAGTTCCTCCTTTGAGCTGTTTGAGAATCTGCAGCAAGAACAAAGCACAAAGCCTTTGTAATCCAACCCCTTGGACTAGGATTCTTGGACTGCTGTTTCCCATTACACTGGCATGTTATCTGATGAATCGAGGGGACAGGGACCCAACCATTGAACTCTTCACTCACCCACTCAGCCTTCTGGCAATAATTCTGGGAAAAACTCTGGGAAAGAGCTCCCAGGGCAGTAACTGGCCAGGTAGACCCACCATGGCAAATGGAGAAAGTGGGGAAAGTAGAGCAGGCAAAAGCCTGGTGTTGGGAATAAATTCCCTGGCCTCTGGTTATCGTTCATGCTTGGTACCTCCCTTTGTAGCTGACTCACTAGGGCAGGTTCACAAAGCAGATGGACACAGATAGGGCCATCATTATTCAGCACTTCTCAAAAGTAGTCCTAGGGCCTAGAGAGATGGTTCCACAGCTAAGAGTGCTTGCTGAGCAATAATGAGGGTCAGAGTTCAAATCCCAACACCAGGCAATAAGCCAGGTGCCCCATATATGTCTATAACTCCAGCTTCAATGGGAGTATTGCTTTAGACTATCCAAGAAAACACGAGCCCCAAGTTCAACAAGAGACCCTGCCTTAAAGAAATTTGGTGGGGGGAGGATACCTGCTGTCTTCCAAAGTATGCACAAGTATGCATAGGTGTATACATGCGCGTGCGCACACACACACATACACACAGTAACACAAATGAACAAATGACTACTTTCTTAAGTGGTTCTAGGGCTGTAGCACCAGTAGCAGCTAGGAACTACATCGAAGTTCGCACCCTCAGGCCTCTCCACAGAGATGGGAAATTCCAGTTCTAGCATTTTCTTCAAAGGAAGCTGATGACTAGAAGTCTAAGGACCTAAGTTCTGGGGCAAGACTTTACAGTGAGTAATCCAGAATTCACATGGGCCCTAGCTTTCCCGGGGCTCCATGGGATCTAGGATGCCCAAAGTCCCTAGACCTGATGTCCTTAACCCTGTATGGTATACAAATGATATTTCTCTCCATGACAAACACTGGGAAGCACTTCTGAAGATGTCAGGGCTATGCCCAGGGCAGGAAGCAGAAGTGAGGGCAGGAAAGCCAAACGCCACTCCCCAAGTCAAGCGGCTCTCCAGCTCCCCTCACTAGGGGTCACTGGGGTAGACTGGGTTAGGGATTATCCCAAGAAACAAAGCACCAACAGAAGATATCCAAACCCACCCTCCATGACTCTGAACTGAGTTCCATGCCAGCCATCTCGGGGCAAGATAGGCCAAAACCCTGAGCTTTCCTCAAACAACTGCCCAAGAGATTGAGCTCAGGAAGCCCAGTCAAGGCTGAGGACTGCTTGGCCAATCAGGAACTATCTGTTTCCAAAAGCGGGCAATGAAGAGATTAAGGGGTACCACTGGTGGGAGGGGTACAACGAGAAAGTCAAAAGCAGATATCAAGGAGCATCCCAGTGGTCTAGGAGGGGAGAGGCTGTGCCTAGGGGGGAGTTGGTGCCCTTCTTCTTCAGAAAAGTTGCCCTGTGGCCCCCTTTACTAGCCTGGACCAAAAGCCAAGGCCAGTGTCACCTCCTTTCCCCTTCAAAGCCCTTCACTCATCACCTTGAATGAGTGGCCCTTTGTACTTGAAAGGACAGCGACCTGCATGTGTCCCAATCCTCTGATGAAAACAGTCAGCGCTGACCCTACAGGAATGCTGTATCCCTGTGGGGCAGGGCAGGGAACTGGCACAAAGGGAATATGCCTGTGGCCCTCCCACTTCCCCTTCCTGATGCTTCCACCATGCCAAGGCAGTCCCTGCTCTCTTCCTCAGTCCCGTTCAAAGGCTTGCGTGCAACGAGCAGCAGGCCTAGACTCCAGGTATGCCATATGTATCTCAGGTGGTCAGAATCACAGGGCCAGGCTGTGGCTCTGGCCCCAGCCACTTCGACGTCAGGGAAACAGATTCCTTTTGAGACAGCACCAGCTATGAGCGCCAAGGATGATGACAATGAAAGCTAACGCTAAAAAGTTATCCATGCTGGGCTCCAACCTACCATTGTCCACCTTACAGATGACCAAGTAAGTCAGATAATGAGGCCCAGTGTATCACAGCTAGCTTGCAGCCTTGCTCCAGAATTTGTGCTCAGAACCACTGTGACATACACTACATGCCTGGAAAAACAACCAGAACCTCGTCTCCCTCCCAAGATGCTGCTGACTGTTTCCCTACTGCGCACTAAGCTCTCCCAGTCATCACTACAGACTTTGAGACGAACTGGCCAAGTGAGCCAGAGGCTTCTACCAGTGACAGCCCGCAGGCTCTGCAGAGCACAGCCCCAATCTGGGGTACAACAAAATGCTTAGGAAGAAAGGGATGGGCTTTTCCCAACTGTAGCCTGGCTGCAACCTTCCCTGATTGCAGAGTTTGGATGAGGTGTCAAGGACCTACCCAGTGCCTCGGAGACAGGGACATCTCTGCTCAGTGTTCAGACCGGCTATACCACACAGAGGCTGGGCAGGTACTGCTGTTGCGGGCAGCCACCCCACACCACAGCGTGGCCGTCCCACTCCCTCCCACCGCACCTACTTACTTGGTTCTGATACAGAGCTCAAGGGGCGGGACAAGGTCTCTGCATTTGTCCTCTGGGGTGCTCTTGGTGGTATCTAGGGAGGAGGGAGAGAAAAGCACTCACATCATCTTCAGGATATTCACTCCTCCTAAGGCCAGTACAGGCAACTTCAGGGAGCCAGCCCAACCCTTTGAGCATCATGCTCTCAGCTCCATCTCAGTTGGATCTTCCCTCCTTCTAGGTCATTGATTCTTATGTAGACAGTGCACTGGCCTCTCATCTCTAGCCTCTAGCAAACCCATGCCCTTCTTTTGTAACCGCAATACTCTTTCCTAAGAACACATGTGGTCTCATTATCCCTCTGCTCTAAAACCTCCTTAAAATCAAATCCAAAACTATCAGCAAAGCTCACAGAACACTTGTATATGGTCTTAACTTCACCTTCCGCCCTTAGTATATCAAGTGTTCAAGGCCCATCCATGCCTCTCTCTTGCAGGCTGGCCAGCCTAGCATCACTCTCTGGCCCCCATGAGTATCCCAAGAAAGTATGTGAAGGCTGGTTCTGGAGCAGCCTGGATGCTCCCTGAAGAGATGGGACAGGGTGTCTTACCCACAGTCAGCCGAATCTCCTCCTGCTGGTTGGCCAAGCCATCGTAGTAATACAGGTCAAAGAGCCGCTCCGCCCTCCAGTCGGACAGGAGTTCTGGCTGTAGGCTGAAGAGGATGCTGAAGTGACTCTCGCTGCACACCACCCAGATGGGGAACCTCGGAGTCTTCAGGAAGCAGCCGACCTGAAGGAAGGGAAGACCTGATGCACTCTGTCCTGACAGCCGAGGTGAGGCTGACTTCCCGGAGACCCTTGGTGTGGCGCTAGAAATCCCTCCTGCTGCCCAGACACACCTTCGAGAGCTGGCTCCCTCACAAGGATTGCAGGGAATTCACACGCAGCATTGGTTCCAGGTGACATCCATGCCACAGCCCACTGACCTCTAACCCACTCTTCTCCTCCAGTCTCTGCCACACCTCACTTGTGTATGGCTCAGCCATGGCCTCCAACTGATTCTTGCTGCATTTCTCACTGTCACCCAGTTCCCCAATTCCTCAGCCTTCCCATTCTTTGTCCTTCCTTGGGAAAGCTGTACCACCCCAGTTGGTACAACCCTGCCTCCTTCTGGTTCCCAGGGGCATGTCAGTGAGCAACTGCCCCCTCAACCATAGTCTGTCTTTTGCCTGGAGACACCAACACATGCACCCCTACCAAGAGCATCCTCAATGTGTAAACAAATGATTAAAAAATGAAGGTCCTCAGGACTAACACTGGACTTCACCCAGAACTATGCATTGAAGACAGGTAGACTGGGAGTTCTGGGGAGCCAGGCAAGAGGGTATGAGTGAGAAGTCTATGGTGTCAGGTTGAACATCTGAGAAATTCAGGGTGCAGTGGGCTGTTTGGTGAGGGAGTCTGGAGGAGGAGGCCAGGGCAGCACCAGAACACGGAGCAAAAAGTCTCTCTGCAGGTCCCCAGCCAGGGACTCACGTGGTTGGCTAAGGATGTATGGGGACAAACCAGAGACCCCCAGCACACTGGCACAAGGCTTCCTCCAAAGAGATATCCTATTTCTGACCCCTTATTCAGACTATCCACTACTCGCTCTTCTATGAGTGCCCCAGGCGGCACCTTGCCGGCCCGTGCGAGGCTATTCAGATATGTTGAGCTGGTCCTGCCTAATCCCCAGCCTCCCCCAGGAGATGAGATATTTGCTGCTCAGGTGTTTACAGCCTCTGTTGTGGATTAAGGAAAGAATGGAAGCTATTTTTTCCAATGGGAGAAGGGCATATTTGCTCAGAATCACGAGGCAGCTCCCACCTCAGAGGTAATGCTTGGAGGTACCTGGGATAGAGGGGCTGCATTGGGGAAGTCCTCCATGAAGGACTTTCCTATTAAAGTGGAGCACAGGAAGATCACGTTGACAAGGGCTAGCTGCTTTCTTTTTTTCTTTTCTTTTTTTAAAGATTTATTTATTTATTATGTATACAACATTCTGCCTTCAGGTATGCCCGCACGCCAGAGGCGGGAGCCAGATCTCATTACAGATGGTTGTGAGCCATCATGTGGTGGCTGGGAATTGAACTCAATACCTCTGGAAGAACAGCCAGTGCTCTTAACCGCTGAGCCATCTCTCCAGCGCCTAGCTGCTTTCTTATCTAAAATAAAGCCCTCTTCGCTCAGGCAGCCTGTGTGACACTCAGCCTAACTCTCTCTGCTCAGCTATGTGTCACCAAATGGACCGCAGGCTTGCTCGCATTTGGGCATGCCTGACTACTGCATTACCCGACTTAGCTTCCCTTCTGTGCTCCAAAGAGGTTTTCCATAGGAGGCACGGCCGGGGACTGGATTCACTCACAACAGGCAGGGAAGGAGCCTCAAGCCAGCCATGGGCAGGCCTGGGCACCATCAGCCCCTGAATTTTCCAAATGAGGGACAGAGAAGGCAGATTGCCATTTATAAACAACGGTCAAAAGATTAAGGGCAAAATACTGCCCAGAGGGCTTATAAATGAGTGGACTCATTCACAAGCCTTTTCCACGAGCAGACATTTTCCAGAGAAACTTTCTTAGGGGTCTCAGGGAGCTGGGTGTGCCCTCTCCTGGGGGCCATGCTGTACCATCACAAGCTGTTTTTATCATTCTGAACTTTTAAACTTATTTTTAGTGTTGAAGAATAAACTTGGGCGATTGTGGTAAAAACTCTGCAACACTCGGAGCTCCTGAGATCTTATTTTAATGCCATTCAGATTCCTTTACATCGAAAAGTATATACTATGAGTTTTGACAAACACTGTATAAGTCAGTAAGAATGGCCTTAACAATGACCTGATTCTGAACATGCAAACAGGCAGCTTTTGAATTATGCTAGAGGATGTAGTATATCTCGGGAGAATAGCTTCCAGAGTCAACGTTTTGAGGTCAAGGATTTGAGGTCTTTTAATTTGCTGTAGCATGTCAAGCCTCCTTCCGCCATTTCTTGCGCCTTTTATGTCTCATTCTTGTGGATCTGATAAACAAACTGTGAGGTTAATGCATTCGCATGTCTTGATGGCTAGTGTGATATGAGCGATTTTTCTGGTAGACTTCTAGATTTTTATCAGTGAACAACCAATTGCTACAATACTCTTGGAGTTTTTGTTGTTTGGGTTAATTTTTTAGCTTTTGGTTTTGGGGGGTAGTTGTTTATATGTTGTTGTTATTGTGAAAGAGTCTCCACGTGTATCCCAGGCTAGCCTTAGCTTCTAGATCCTCCTGAGTACTGGAATTACAGGCACATATCACAAGCCTAGGTCTCCTGTAATATTTTATATTAAGTAAACAAACCTCTCTCCATTACTTTGAAACCTAGGGACAGAAGGAAGGGGAGGTGGTATCAAGAGGGTGAAGGCTGCCAGGCCCCACCTGGTCGTTAGGGGGAGAAGAGGTCAAGACCCAGCCTTGAGGACTTCTTGAGAGAAAGAGAAGGTGGTATCTAGAATTCCATCTGTAGTGGACTTGCCACAGGACAACACAAGAAAGTATCCACTCTCCACAGGGGACAATACTCCCCAGTTTGGCCAGCAAAAGGGCGTGTCGGTTCAAGGAATCTGTGAGAAAACAGCATTGGCCCCAAGCTTCTCCAACAGTAACTTCATTCTGAGTGAAGGTGACTATTTTTCCCATCATTTGCCCTCTACTGACCAAATCAAAATAGTTTTGTTTTATTTTTTCACAGGAAGCCTGGACCATAGGAAGACATCAGGGACTGTGGTTAGCCTGGAGTCTATGAAACTGGCCAAGCTCATCCTGTTCAGGCCATGGACTGTCAGGCTGGAGACCATTAGAGCCCCCAGGCTCTCAGGGCTTCTCCTTGGCCACAGGGTCAAATTGCTGCTTTACTCCTAACAGCAACACCCTCTCCAGGCGGTTAGACTCCACACATCTGCATTCCATGAACTGGGGGTATCACTCAGGTATGGGGTCAGGAAGAGGTCTATCACATGGTCCATAAAGCAGAACACCTAAACAAGAGGTCACATA
Source organism: Bramus lutescens (assembly GCA_001685075.1). Lineage (NCBI taxonomy): Eukaryota > Metazoa > Chordata > Mammalia > Rodentia > Cricetidae > Bramus > Bramus lutescens. Next base: position 82,097 of record LOEQ01000637.1, on the reverse strand, counting down.
GGAAGGGTGGGACAAAAATCCTGGCTCCCTCCCACTCTGCTAAGTCATTTACCTAGAACACTGGGGGCCCCATAAAGTAAGCCCTACTTCCTTAACTAGGCCCTCTTAGTGTCTGAGTAGTCTCAGTCTCGTGTAAGGCTCCCATTGTCCCTCGGGACAGTGCTCTCGTTAGTCACAGAACCGTGGACCATATGAAGCCACTGAGCGAGGTTCTGAGAAGTCTGAAAGCAGCCGAGGCAAAAGGTCTGATCAAGAGCAGCCCCACCAGACCATGGTACTGTCACTAGGGCCCCATCAGCTTCACTTAAAGTCCAGGCCTTTGCAAGGTTTCTTTCTCGAGGAAAGGAGGCAGAGGGACCACACCTCAGCAAAGAGGCCAAATGAAGCTGTGTGGGCTGAACTGTGCCCCCCTCAAAGGGCATGCAAACCCAAGTGCCTCTGAATCAGACCTTCTCTGGAATTAGGGCTGCTGCACATGCCATTGGTTAAAAAGAGGTCATCCCAGAGCAGTGTGCCCTGAAGCCAACCAACTGAGATCCTCAGAGACAAAGACTCATGGAGCAATCAGCCAAGTGGGACAGCAGAGGCAAGGTCTGGAGCGCTGCATCTATAAGACGAGGAAAGCAAGGAGTGCTGGAATGCACCACCCATCAGGGAAGGCAACCAGCACCACCCATCAAGGGAAGCGCCCGAAAGGATTCTCCCTGCCGCCTTCAGAGGAAGCCCAGCCAGCTCACACCTTGGTCTTGACCTGCCAGGGTCTAGCACTGTGGAATAGGCACTTCTATTGTTTCATCACCCCATCTGTAGGATTTCATTGCAGCAGCCCAAAGTAAGTAATGCAAAGCCTAATATGTCAAGCTCCTGCCTCCAGAGACCACCCTCCCTCAACACACTGCACACATGCATGCATATGAGTACAAACCATACACACACACACACACACACACACACACGAGATGCAGCCACTCTGATGCACAGCCACATTAGAAACCCTTAAGAGTTCTTTTCAGCTATCCTTCCTGGACTCCAGAATCTGCTGTTTGAAGTGTCTGTGGCACTGGTAGCGAAGTCATATTTCTTCTAGTCTGTTCTGTATTCAGGCTGGAGCTGAATTCCAGCCAGATTTCAGAACTAGAGACCAGCTTCCCTTCCTATCTCATGGGTCCAGGGAACTAGGCTTCTGGGGCTTCAGAGTGCATGTGGGTACCTGGCAAACATTGTAATGTTCAAAGAGAGATAAGAAACCAATGTCGCTGCGTGCCTCGATGCCTCGGAGAAGCGTGGTGTTCCCATCGCCTGAGTCAAGCTCCACTACATCATTGAAAACATTGGACACAGCTCTCCCGGTCAGGAGAAGATTGACGAGTTCCTGTTGATGAGAGAAGGGGAAGCTGTGTCAGATCTCTGAAATCAGCCTTGGGAGGGTGGAAGGGAGGCTGGGAACAAGGAGAAAAGGGTGGAGGAGGAGAGAGACCATGGAAGGCAAGAAGGAGAACGCAGAGTTGAGACAGTAGGGCCTTGATATTTCCACAGGCTCTGATTGGGGAAATCTGCCAATGGCTCCCATGTTCCCATCAAAGCACCCTGAGGGACTCAGCAATCTATCTGCAAGCATCCCTTGAGCAAAGACTACACAGGAGCCTGTCCTGAGTCTCAGTACTGGGGAGATCTTTGAGTGGTTACAACACAGTTCTATTCTCTGGGCCAGTTAGGGAAGTCAAGGATGTGTCTGCACAGTTGAAACCAAATGCAGGATATGAGAGGAACTATAAAAATATGTGCACAAAGTCTTCCCTGCTCCACAAAGACACGCAGTCACATAACCAAGTGAGAGCAGCTTTGTTGGCAAGTGACCTGTGGGAGGGTCTTGAAAGATCATGTCTTTAAAAAGAAGCATTTTAATGTTTGAAATGACTTTAAATTCAATAGAAGTTGCAAATATAGTCCAGAGAGTTCCTGTGTTCCCTTTACCCAGCTTCCCTCAATGATAACATCTCACAGGACCCAGGACATCTCATGACCAGGAAGCCAGCCAGTCCTGCACATTGCAGCACCAAAGAGGCGCCCCTGGTCTTACAGAGGTCTCAAGGGGATGGTAAGGAAAGCAGGACAGGGGCAAGAGCAGAGGCAGGGAGGGAGCAAGAAGGTGGTATTGAGCTTGCCCCAGTTACTAGGTATCCAGCAGCCCTATGGCTCACGCCACACATCCAGGCAGTCACCAAATGTGTAACCTCGGATCTGGAGGCAGTGTCAAGTTCAGTGTGGCATCTCTGGAGTCTCCATCTCTGGGAAGACAGTGTATCACTGAGGTTGAACCCCTGTGTCCTACACTGGTTAGGAATAAAGAAACCAAACCTGACAGACATGAAAGGACTTGTCCTGGCCACATAGCCAGAAAGTGACCGAGCTGAACTGTCATTCACATCTGCTGAGTACACCTCTGCCACCCTTGGTGCCACCCTACATCTCTGCCACCCTGGCTACCCAGGCAGCAACCCTGCCTAGACAAACACTCCAGCTGAAAGGTGGTAGCATCCAAGGACACTGGAGAAGAACTCTGATGAATCCATCCCTAGCATTCAGACAAGCAGTCCCTGTGTTACCCTCCCCCAGCACGGATGGCATTGCCAGTAAGGCAAGCAAGAATGCAGCTGTCTCCTAGCCCACAGGAATGGCTGTGCCACCCCTCCCCAACCCAAGATCTGCAGGGCAGAGTTCACAGAAGTGCTTCCCCTTGAATTGTGAAATTCATGTTCCAGGTACATGAACCTTCCATTGGTGCTAATACCCTTGCTCCAGTGACAGTTAGGCCTCTATTGATGGCCACCAAGGGGCCCCCATTGGAAGGAGACAGTGAGGGGCCTCATTGTGTCCCTGAAGGGGAAATTATAAAATAATTCAGAGGAAATAACTGCTCTGGGGTATTGTACCTCATGTCCAGAAGCTACCAAGAAAAGTACCGTCTTTTTTTTTTCAAAGGTGGAAAGTTTTTCCATCTGGTTTGCAATAAGAATAAAGGCCCCTGCTCTTCCATTTGGGAAGTGTTCAAAACATTCCTCCCAACAGGAAGTGTTCTTGAGATAGGAGGAGCACCACGTACCTCCTGCCCTCAGTGTGAACACCCTGCAGTAGGGGAGCTCAACCACCATCTAGTGCATTGCTCCTCCAAGTGAGTGCCACAGATTGTTTCCTCCTCAGGGAGCTCTGAGAAACTCAGCCGCTACAGGGCTGGGGTGTGGTGGTGCATGGCTGTAATCTCAGCACTAAGGAGACTGAGATGGAAGGATCTGGAATTCAAGGCCAACCTGGGCTATACAGCAAGACACAATCTCAAAAGAACAGAAAGAAGACAACCAAGAAATTCCCTAGCCCCAGCCCGGCCTGAGTCAGAGCTTGCTTTTCAACATGATCCATAGGGATTGGTGTGTAAATCAAAACTAATCAGCCACGGACTGGGCCAAATGCTTCTTCCACAAGGGAGGGGACTGGAGTTCAGGGAGGGGAAAAGATGCCTCAGCTCCTTCTTCTGTGAGTGTCCAGAGAACAGGCTTGAAGTCAGCCCAGGATGATGCTGGTTCAGCCTCCTCTGCCTCCAGTTTGACTCCTGCCCCTTGTCTGGGCAGCTCCATTCTCCACCCTCTAAGAGAAGGCTC
>LOEQ01000637.1:65361-78404 GCA_001685075.1 Bramus lutescens | reverse complement strand
TGTAATCAATATCCATAAGGAGAGCAAGGTCACCAGGAAGCCAGATGAGAGGACATTCATTCTCTATGGTCTTCTTCCAGGGAGGGGCAGAAGCCAACCCCATACCCCTCTTGTGGGTATCTGTTAACCACAGACCTCAAACTTGCCCTTGCATGAGACCAAGATAGCTTTCCAGGGTTAGGCACAGGTGAGTCAAAATCCCAGAACAACTAGTTAGTTCCCAGCTCGTCAGAAGACTGTGAGTTCTGGATCCTGCATACAGAGAGGGCAACATGCAAACATGATCCACATGGCCATGCTCAGAGGCCTTGGAGTGCTAAGAAAGGTGTGCATGGAAGCTCAATGCACACTGGCCAGGACCTTGAATGGGTGTCTTTGGTGGCATTACCTGACGGAGCATGAGTGACAAGAGAGGCCAGGGCTGTTTTGTAAAGATGCAGAGGGAAGTGGTTGTGAAGACGATGCCCTCTACAGGCATAACCGACGTACGTGGCTACCCAGGGCTACCAGCCTCGCTAGGGCATGCTCTGACAGCCTGGGCTCTGTGCAGTTCAGCACTTAAGTGAATCTATGTCCCACCTCCTAAGCACCCCCATGACTCCAAGAATACCTAAGTCAGCAGGTAGAAAGCATGCCAAATGTGGAAAACAAACTGAGCATTTCTCCCAGGTCTCCAAGACAGTGAAGCCTGGAAGAGCTTCATGAAAGCTGCATGAAGGTGTTTGATCAGATGAAAAATGAAGGAAGAAACTCAAGAAGGGGAGGAGCTAACGGGCATCCCCTTTGTGGGCCCCATTGCCTCCTGACCTGTGTGCAGTATCCGTGAGCTCCAATCAGATGGCTGGTGGGCACATCAAAGTCCTGGCGGACACTAGGAAACACAAGAGGGAGAGGCATTAGCATGTTTGTGCCTTGCTGAGGAGCCAGCTGCTCTCTCTGGGCCTGGACTATGGATTCCAGATTTGCTAGGAACCTAAGCATTCCACACTGCGACTCTGTGGAGGTGCTACCACCAATGGCCTCCATTTTGGTAACACCAAAATTTAGTGAGTGAAACGTAACAGGCCGTTGTGCTGTGAAGCCAATGTCTAAATTCATATCATAATTACCACTATTAATGGAGAGGATGGAGGGCCTGTCCCATCTCTGGGCCTTAGGCACCCAGCCTGTTCAACAGGAGGGATTGGTTGGAATGGACTCCAATGACTCTGCTGTGGTTCCAATGTGGTTTGAGTATATGTCTCTCAAGGGATGGTGTGCTAAAATACAACTCCCACTGTGAGGCAGGAGGAGGGGAAGAAGTTGCAAACATGTATGTGCACTCGTGGAGGTCACAGGTTGATGTCAGACACCCTCCTCTACAACTCTCTACCCTACTGGTTTTTAGATGTATTTATTTTGTGTGCAAATGTGTGCAGGTGTGTATATACATACAAATACAGGGGCACATGTGTGCATCTGCCAAGAGTTGGTTCTTTCTTTTTTCCATGTGGGTTTGGGGATCGAATTCAGGTCACTAGCCTTGGTGGCAAGCACTCTCCCACTGAGCCATCTTGACAGCCTCTGCCTTATCTTTTTAAACATTTCCTTTGAGGATTTCACATGCTCATACAATGAAATATGATATCTACTCCCCTTTAATACCAACTCCTCTAAGATCCCCCAACCATACCCTTGCCAACTTCATGTATTATTATTATTATCATTATTATTATTATGTGGCCAAGAACCATTTGTTCAGAACATAGGAAAGTGAAAGTCATGGCCAAGGACCACAAGAGGAAAGAAGGACTTCTTATTTTTATAGATGTGGAAAGATGCTCAGGCAAGTGGGCACTGGGGACAGGTGAGGTAAGAGCCTGGTTCCTAGGCCTCTACGACTACACACAGACCTGGATATATACAGGGCCTGATGTGCTTCCTATATTCATACCCCAGAAAGAGCACTGAGTTGGGGCCAAGGGTAGGAAGGACTCTGTGACTTAACATCTGTTTTTTCCTGTTAGTAGAAGAGGAGAATCTGGTCTCAATAGATGCTTTAAGTTCACAATTCCCCACACACTCAAAAACCCAAAACACACTCTAGTCCTCTGCCCTTCCAAGGTAACTGCAGAAACTCAAACTCCATCAACCCTTGCCAGAAAACCGTGTGTGTGTGTGTGTGTGTGTGTGTGTGTGTGTGGTTTTTAACTGAGGGTAAAATGGGCAAGTGGTGTTCAGGACATGGGCCTTGGATAGCATCACAGAGACATGAAAAGAACCGCAAAGACCCAGGGTCCTCTGGGAAGGCCCAAACCCACCAGAAGCCAACCAGCATGCCTAGGAGAGAGCCAGCAAGGGGTGACTCATGGCCAGCACAGTGCTGGGTTGGCGCTAGCTGAGGCAGAAGAATTGATGGAAACGTTCTCTGTGGCATATACAACATTTTCTGATGAGAAGAAAATAACCTCAAAGCAGTCCTGGGGGGACTGATAAGCATCGCTGGCCACCAGCCACCTGTGGCTTTCAGAAGCCGTCCGATCTTCATAAGCTCTCGGCCGCGTGTTCACTCAGCAGGCTAGGAGGCCTGCGTCAGCTGGGAGAAGAGGGACGAGCAGAACGGACAATGGGAGGAAATGGTAATTGCATCCTTAGGTGCAAACACGATGGGAAATTCAGAAGCTGCTTGGATCTTAAAAAGGGAGGGACATGTGTATTTCACATTAGGGCACTCGGGAGACACCAAGAAGCAGCTTATGGCTTAGGAGATTTACAACTTTGGCAAACAGCAATGCCCAGTCCTCCCCTGGGGAGATCTGACAGGGTGCACGTGTGAGAAGTCCTGGGGCAGATGCCATCCTCCTCTGCTCTGGTTGTACAAGAGATCAGCTTACACAGAAGCCTGACCCGGCCCCAAGTTCTAGCTCCAGCCCACGGCAATTGCAAGCCTTTCTTCCCTGGGTCTCCCATTCTGGAGCAAAACAGTCTTAGTCTGAATTATGCCTCTCCAAATCCACATATTGAATCCAGCCCAAAGAAGCAAACCTGCCTAAATCACCCCAGTTCATCAGGAGGCTGAGGCAGAAGGATTGAAAGTTCAATCAAGCCTGGCGTGGTGGTGCATGCCTTTAACCCTAGCACTCACAGAGGCAGCTTTAGCTCTGAGTTTGAGGCCACTCTGGTCTACAAAACTAGTTCCAGGACAGCCAAGGATACACAGAGAAACCCTGTCTCAAAAAACAAATGGAGGGGAGGGGGAAGAAAAAGAAGAAAGTCAAAGGTCAGCCAGGGTTAGAGAAAGACTGCTTTAAAGTTTAAAATTGAAAGAGGATTTGCCCAGCAAATGTGAGGCTCTCAGCTCAATCCTTAGTATAGTGTGTGTGTGTGTGTGTGTGTGTGTGTGTGTTGTGTGTATGCGAGCATGCACGCACGTGTACACGTGTATGCACATACACTCTGAAACCCCAACCAATCCCAAGGTCCTGAGAATATGCTTTTAAGGAAAGTGAGGGCCTTCAAATGGGTGCTTATATTAAAATGAAGCCAGCAGGGTGGGCCCCGATCCAACCCTGCCTGCAGAGCTGCAAGAATGAGGTTCTGTGTCCAAGTGTTCCTGGCCTTGTTAGCACCAACCTAGGATACTAGGACAAATGACATCCAATGTCACTGTAAACTCAGAGCTCTCTTACCATAAAATCTTCTGAGTGGAAGCCCACTTTACAGAAGTTAAGACAGAGCTCCTACAGTGAATGCAAAGATGGGTTTTCCCCATAATTCTCACTAGGATACCGAGCCATAAAAGCTAAGAGGCCAGGGTCCACCTGAGCCATGTCACGGATGCTGTCCTGTGCTTCAGTCCCTTCAGCAAACTGTTTTCCTGCATTGCAAAACCAATAAGCACAGAGTGGGAAAACCTGCGTGAACCTGACCACAGGAGGAGGGACTCAGTACCAGATGCCCTCCTCCCAACTCCTCAGCATCTGGATGGGCCAGGACCAAGCGTCCTGACCTGTGGGTATCTGGGTCACCTAGGGACAGGAGGCAACAGAAAGTTCTTGGGAGGGCAGCAAGGACCAAGCCCCTCAAACCCTCTCACCATCTGGAGGTCCCTGAGCCACTGTGTTGTGCCCAGGAATAGAACAAGAAAAACTCAGGGTTGGGAAAGCCCTCAGGGCTCAGTGTTTGGTGGACAGAAAGTGCAGGCTCTGACAGAAGTACAGATGTGTACCATGCAAGATTCGAGGCCTGAAGCCAGTTTCAGAGCTCTGCCTTTGTCGCAGGTCTCCCAACAGTTTAGTGCTTCTGCCACAGAGCAAGCCGACAACATGGGAACGTCAGGCCTGCAGCTTCAGATCCTCCCAAATGCATTCTTCTCCCAAAGCTTTGAGAAGTCAGGAGGGCAAGACCCTCATCTCTCACTGATAGGGAAACTGAGGTCCTGAGAAAAGACTGGACTTCGTACTTGTGTATCAATGAGCAGGGCCAGTGTTCTACATGGCCTGAAGTACAGCCAGGCATTAGCCTGATCAGCCGGCTCCAGGCAGGCCAAACTCCTGAAGCCCTACCCAGGTTCCACCGACCTTGGCTCCAGCCAACTTATCCCTTCACCCAAAAGTCTCCCATGTGAACATGGCATTTGGCACAGAAATTTCTAAATAGAAGGGAAAATAATAGACTTGTGTAGCCTAGAAACATGGCCCCATCTATGGTCGCAATCATTTACCTGAACAGGGCAGGTTTGTGGCCAGCTCAGACTGGGTCTAATCAAGTTGACTAAGCTGTCCCTCCCTCACAGCCTGCATCCACACTGACAGAATAAAAACCAGGGAACAGTCAGTGTTCTCTGGGAGCTTCTAGAATGGGAACAAGGGCAGCTGGTCCCTGACTCTGATCTTTGAAGCACTAAGCCTTGTTGGACCAAAATCAGCCATCCCTTTCTACCTGACAACTTGGGCTCTGCAGGACCAGGTCTCCTGGGTGAGCTCCTGTAGCCCCTCCCAATGGCTGCATCCCTTCTGTGCCTCCAACCTACCTCAAGGAGGTGAGTTTCTGCAGTGTGAAGGGCAGCTGTGATATAACAGAAAACTTGGGCTCTAAGTTGGGGGTGCCTGGGTTCAAGCGCAAAGGCTGCCATGAAAAACTTGCCCCTTCTTGGGAGTCTGTCTCCCCAGAGGCCTTAGGAGCACAGCGATGTCTCCTTCTATTATGGGTTACTGTGAGAACAGAGTGAGATAAACTATATAAAGCCTCTGGCATGTGGTAAATGTCACTTCCTTTTTCCTACAATCACAACAATTAAAAACAGGAAAACAATGACTGAGAGGTCATGATTCCTGCAACCTCAACCATTCATGTCACAGCCAAGAGCCTGTGGTAAACGCAGGCCTCCAGGAGGTTGAAATATAGCCGAGGACATCTACAAAGGATCTGGAGAGATGTTTTTCCCAGGAAGGCTCAGAGAGAAGGGACAGTGGTCAGATACTTGGGTGTTAGGCCTCTTCTTCCTCCTGTGCTGCAGTCCCCTGGGATAACAGTAGCTACCCTACAGGGTTGTTATAAGGAGAAACCAGACCATGGATAAGCCTTGCATATTGCAAGAAAGCACCAGCGTGGAAGGTCTAGGCACTTCTCCTCCCCAGGCAGTGAGAAGTAGTAAAGAATACTTGGTATAAGGAAGACACTAACAGTGGAAAGGGGCCTGCCTGAAGGAAGAAAAAGAAAACACAGGAACTCATGGCCTTCACTACTGCCCAGTGTAACCCCCAAGGAACCAAAGGCCTTCACTACTGCTCAGAGGCCTCCCTAAGGAACCCATGGTCTTCACTACTGCTCAGAGGACTCCCCAAGGAACCCATGGTCATCAGTACTGCCCAGAGGACCCCCAAAGGAACCCATGGCCATCAGTACTGCCCAGAGGACTCCCCAAGGAACCCATGGCCTTCACTACTGCTCAGAGGACTCCCCAAGGAACCCATGGTCATCAGTACTGCCCAGAGGACCCCCAAAGGAACCCATGGCCATCAGTACTGCCCAGAGGACTCCCCAAGGAACCCATGGCCTTCACTACTGCTCAGAGGAGCCCCAAGGAACCCATGGCCTTTACTGCTGCTCGGAGGACGCCCCCCCAAGGAACTCATGGCCTTCACTACTGCCCAGAGGACCCCTGAATCTGCCTGTAGTTCATGACTCATGATCTTTTCCTGGCTCTGGTGCCATTCCTTCCGGGCAGACCCTAAGCATCTGGTTTTCTGACAAGCCTGAATTGCCACTCCTCAGAGCTGCACTAAGTGTTCCCTCCGTGTTCCCTCCTTCATAAAGAGAGTCTTTCTTTAGTCCAGGGACAGAAATATCCCATCTTCCCTCTCTTTCCATCCCATCTCCAGGGCCCATACCAACTGTTCTCATATGACCACTTTGCCCCTCTAGGTAACAAGAGCTTTTAGGACCAGGTAATGTACTGTGGGATTCTTCCCTGCCCCAGACTGGGCTCCAGACCCCACAGATGCACAGCAAGTACCTGAGGTGCTCACCTCACTGTGGGGGAAGCTGATAACACCTAAATTCCAGGAGGCAAGCAGAGGAAGGGAGAACTAAGCAACCACCTGGGTCAGGTTGCCCTTCTAGAAGGGTGAGTGCATTACCCTCCTCTCCTCCTACTGAGGCCTGTCCTCATCATCTGGATACCGCAGCCCTCAACTGAAGAAGCAAAGAGAACTAAAACAGACCCACGGGCTGAGGGTCAGGAAGGTCTTCCACTCAGCTGTCAACCACACTGTATCTTGGATCATAGAGAGTGGGCCCCTCTCATGTACCCCCAAGGCTCAGAGCCCATTGGCAGAATCACTGCCCACAGCTAGCCCCAGTGGGCACTCCCCAGCTACAACTTGCCAACTCTGCAGCCTGGAGACCTAGCTTAGACCTTGGTAGCTGAACTTGGAAGTACAGAAGGCACTGGGCTGGCGTGGGCCTCTCTGAAACCTTGTTCTCCACACCTTCTAAGTCATCAAACATGCCTGTGTAGTACTTGTTGCCCCTCCACAGGGAAGAAGACCTATGCACACAGCCTATTACGCTTGGAAGTACAAGACAAGCAATACTGCCAGCTGTGACACTAACTTACCCTTCCCTTCGCAACGATCCCTGAGAAGTGGGACATGTGGTCTCACGCCTGTGGTCTATTCCTTGAATTGCCACAAGATCACAAATGTCCAAGGTAGCAGCAAGGTCCCTCTTCTTTGCTCCTCTACTTCTGGCTAAATTGCCTCCAGACTGCACATTCTATGCTGGCTATATTTTTCTCAACTTAACTCAAACTTTAGTCGTCTGAGAGGAGGAAAACTCAACTGAGAAATGACTCCAAGAAATTGAGCTGTGAGACAGCCTGTAGAGCGGTGGTTCTCAACCTTTCGAAAGTTGTGACCTCACAACCATAAAATCGTTTTTATTGCTTCTTCATAACTGTAATTTGGCTATTGCCAAATATCATAATGTAAATATTTTTGGAGATAGAGGTTTGCTAAAGGGGTCTCGACCCACAGGTTGATAACCACTGCTGTAGAGCATTTTCTTAATTGGTGATTGATGGGGAAGGACCCAGCTCACTGTGGGTGGGACCACCCCTGGGTTGGTGGCCCTGGGTTCTATAAGCAGGCTGAGTAAGCCCTGGGGAGCAAGCAAATATACAGCACCCCTCCATGGTCCCTGCAACAGCCCCTGTTTCCAGGTTCCTGCCCTGTTTGTGTTCCTGTCCTGGCTTCCTTTAATGATGTGGAAGTGTAAGCTTTCCACATCAAATAAACCCTCCTTTGCCCAACTTGCTTTTGGGTCATGGCATTTTGTCACAGCAATAGAAACCCTGATTGAGACACATTCCTTCAGGGGAGAGGATGGCAGAACCTGGCCACAGACTTACAGGGCAGTAGAAAGAACAACTCAGCATAAGGGAGTCTGGTGAGGCATTTGCTAAGACATGGGGACTTCCAGCACTTGGGTCTCCAGCAGCTTAGCGGGAGATGTTTGTTAGTGCGATCTCCTTGTGAGAAGTCATGCTGGAATTCACTGAGCGACTTCTCCCATCTCCCAGCTACAGTCTAATGACTTTAATGGGTGCAATACAAGAGCCCTTCCCCATCCTGGGCAGCCTTGCACATCACTCAGGATCCCCAGAAAGGAGATGGTTGGAGATCTCTCCAGTGACATGGAGCCTATGGTTGTCTGTAGAAATGAGCACCCAGGAGTCGGGGCTCCTGGTCTTGGTGGCTGTTGCTTCTCATTATCCAGGGCTGAGAAAGCTTAGGAACTCTGAGGACACTGCCTGCCAGGCACTGAGTGCAGAACAATAGGTTCCCAACTAGAGCTTCTGAGCTCTTAGCCGAACTGCACATGTCTCTGGCCCCCAGCTACCCTCTGGGGGCCTCCAACTGGTCAGCTTTGTGCTTGCCTTCATCTGTTTCTGAGAGGAGCCTATGAGGCCATCCTCAAACTGACCCTGGCTCTCCTCCTATTCTTCCATCCTCCCCACGCTTCTACTTCCTGACCCAAGCCAAAGCATTCCATTTCACCACGAAAGCTTCCCCTACCAGTGGAGGTGAACCTCTGGGTTATGACTGTCTCCCTGGGACCCACCAGGTTCCACACACTCTGTTCACAATGTGAAGTCTGGGGGGGGTCTGACACCCGGCAGGATGCAAACCACAGGAGTCTGGTTCTTGGGAATACGGCAGATCTATAGGAGAGGCGAAGATGCAGAGGAGACACCCAAGTCCCAAAGACAGCACTCAGGCTTTTACACGAATGAGTTAAGCTTTGGTTTCTGCTCCCTGTGGCTGGGGCTGACCTTCTGTCACTTGCTTCCTAGCCAGCGTTCACGGCTGACTTTCATTTCAAGGCTATTTTCTCAAGGAAAGAAACTGTCCTGCTGGCACTGTTGTTTTTAATCTCAAGAGTTTCAAGAGAAGAGTCACATGGTGGGATGCAGGGTGGCCAGGCCCTGGCCCTCAATGCCTGGTTGTGCTGTCCAACATTATGTTTTTGAACTTTCAAGATTGCTCTTCAGCAGCCAAAGATGCTGCAGTAATGAGCACTGATGGTCTACTGGACAAAAAAAAATTTTTTTCAGGCTGCTGGCACAACCTCTTGCCACTGACAGGCACTGCCCCACTGTGAGCCAGGCTGGGCTCCCCACAGCACCCTCCCTCTCCTCTCTGCACCTCCAACCCTGGGTCACCCAGGTCTGACTTGGAGAGTCCCTGACTTCAGGATTCTGAGCATCCCTGGGAGCTTGCGAGATCTCCCTGGGGAAATCTCTAGCCACATGGCTCACTGTATAGAAGCCAGGCAAGCATGAAATGTGACATGTGTTTTACTGTATGCAACTTCAGATCTTAAGGAAGAAGGTGAACAGCTTGGCATCAGGTGGGGAAAAGAATAACCTACATAGGCTCGGCCTTCACTGGGGCCTGTACCTAGGAACAGCCGGGCTGCTTCTGCTGGGTTTCTATGCACACAGTATCAACCCAAGTTCTGCTCTGACTTAGGAATGACCTGTGGGTGATATGAGGGCAACCTCTGGGCTGGAGAGAAAACCCGGCCAGGAAGGGGAGTGTGTGCCTTCTGTCACATTCACATCATACATGTCATCATGTTATCCCCTGCACAATCTCAGAACAACAATACCCACCTCCCACACACACACACACCACAGCGCATACACACTCAACACACATACAACACATACAACCAACACACACACATACACATATATACCACACAGAAACAGCACACACACATTCAACACAACACGCACCACACATCCAACACATACACACACACAGCATACACACACACACACACACACCACTCAACACATGCACACACACTCTACACATACACACACATACAGCACACACATATACAGAATGTTTGGAAGAAATTCAGAGGCCTTCCCAGTCCAGCACTATCATGGCTAAGCAGCAATGGTATTAGGAACTCTTTGGGCTCCTGTTTCCAATGACAACCCAAAGTGGTAAGAGACCATCCAAAAACAGCAGCATCAAAGGATCCTCCACACTGACTCTGAGCCAGAGCAGGAAGGCCCTCGGCCATCGTCTGCTCCTACGTTTTCAAGTAGAGCTGAGATCTCTTCAAGGAAGAGTCATGCCAGATGTTGAAGAGGGGCAGAGGGGACTTGCCCTCCCTACCACCTTCACACTCACCAGTTACCTGACTACAAATGCTTTACACGGGAGCTTGTGTGTGTGCGTGTGTGGGTGTGTGCCCGCGCGCGCACGCGCGTGCGCATACACATGCATGCATATTTTTGTTTTGATTTTTTAAATGGAAATTTTGAGGAATAAGTTAGATTTAGTTTCATTTCCATGAGAGTTTAAAAGGCACTATCCTAGCTCCAGTCAGCTAATGATAAAGAACTGAAGACACACACTGGTCAGTCAGGGCTGTGGGCAGCTGAGCAGAGGTGAATCCAAGTGCCCTTGATCTACAATGAAGCTGCCAAAGGTTTTCACTTGTGGTTTCACCAACGGGCCACCTGGTGCTTGAGCTGGGCGACATCTACACTTCTCTGTCCAGATGCTTCCGTATCCAGATGTCTATGAAGAAAGACCTTTGAGGGTTGCTGACCCCCATGGTAGTAGATGGAAAGTGGGTTCTCCCAGTCCTAGGGCCACTGTCCAGCAGAGCACACTCATCAGCAGAGCTGTCCCTCCAAATCTGGGGGCTGAGGGTTGTGGTCAGTTCAACATCACACTCAGAATCTGGCTAGCACTGGGACGACATGGGCTGCTCCTGCCCTCACTGTGGCCCCACTTTTCCTCTGAACAAAGCCCATGGATCACAGGTGGGGCAGGTAAGGTCAGCTCTGCCGGCATGTTTCTACCTCAAGTAGCCTTCTGGGAGTATATGCAGATACCACCCAGGCTACACAGATCTGTCTTGGTTCTTAATGATGCCCTCAGTCTATATGCCTCATTGTACTTGATCAGACAAGAAACAATTCATGTCACCTCAAGTTCACTTCACACTGGGGGACACCCCAGGCCAGGGATTGGTCCTCCACTGGGCCCATCTCAGGTCCCATGGTGCTCAGGCTTGGCAGGAAGTACATGCCAAGGATGAGCATTGAGCACACCAGGACAGACTGAGGCGACCTCATAGGCATCAAGACAAGGACCACTGGAGGCTAGCACTCAGCAGGAACACAACCCATCTTTCATGCTCCCAGAGGGTTGCTCAAGGTGAGATCGTATGAGCAGACATGACCTTGCCCTACCTGTGATCCAGGGGCTTCCTGTGGAGGAAAGATAGGGTAAACCATAAGGTGTAAGTCGCCCAGGAAGCTCCAGTTCTTGGAGGAAGGAACTCCAGCACAGAGGAGCAATCACACCTGACCCTAAGTCTGTCTATCACCCAAATTTGCCTCTGAATGCAGCAAGCCAAAAAAGCTGGGTGGGGTCCATCTGCTTGGTAGCTGGCTGCCGGCTTGCCTTGCTGTGCAGTCTGGGCAAACCATTCACCTCCTAAAGCCACCATGACCATAGAGGACCCACCCAGCCTAGTGTGTGTGTGTGGTGGGGGATAGAGACTCCATGTGTTCTAGCATGACATGAAGGCAAAGGGCTGGGCACACTGAAGCTGCAGAAGATGCTGACTGCCATTATTCTCACTGCGCACGGGCTTGTCCTCTCCTGCGTCCTCTAAAGAAAGGTGAAAAGAGACCACTGGGGTGAGACAAAACCCACAGCAGGTCCCTATTCAGCTCCTTGGGAAGGAAGAGAAGCCTGACCTAGACTATCCTGCCTTAGGAACCTCAAGACACTTGCCTAAGGGCTCAAGAGAGCTGCCCAGAGGCCCTGGAGTCAGCTGAACTGCACCTCTGTGCCCATGTTACATATGTGCGGATCCCTGTGCATGCCTATCTATGTGTCAGTGTCTATGTCTGTATGTCCATCTGTGTGTGCATGTGTGTGTGTATGTGTGTGCTCAAGCACATGCATGTGTGTACATGCACGTGTTGCTAGGTCTGTAACTGCTATCCCCACCCTGAAGGATGTCCACAAGTAACAAAGCCTGGATGGGGGCTGCCCTGACCTGTCTGGTCAGATTGGATGGGTCAGTGAGAGGTAGTAATAGTTCTCTGCTCTGCACAATGGGAAGATCGCTTGGATGCAGGGCCCCGAATCCCTTCTGGAGGGATAGGCTATAGGCAGGTGCTTGCACATGCCCCCTCACTTCAGGCTGCTCCAATGAGTGCAGTAGCCAGCACACCCTTAGGCACGATAACCTAGACCTTGGGCCAGAAGCTCCCGCACAAATGGGGAAGTTGCAATGAGAACTCCTAGGCTTGGTCCCCAAGAGCATAGCTCCCCTCAGTGAAGCTGAAAGCTCCCCATGCAGCCCTCCCACCACCCAGGGATTAACAAGCCAAGCAGGGGAGAAGGTAGAAAGGCTTAAGGTCTCCGTGCACGTGAGCCCATACCAAGAATGCATCATATCATTATGGCAGGATTAGAAATAAAATGCCATTAGAAAGTGCTGTGCACACTCTGGTTTAATAAGGTCAGCAGCAGCAAGCAGCAGGAGGGCCAGTGCAGGAGGCTGCAAAGCCCCATGCCTCCTCCCACCCACAGCAGAGGCCCAGGGAGACGGCACTAGGCCACGAGCCCAGCTGACACCAACAGGGGAACAAATGCTCTTTCTGCCAGGGCAACCCAGGCTCAACCCTTTCCCCAGACCTGCTAAGAGCTATTTCCCAAATTCCCCTCACCAGGTACTCCTAGCCATACTCCCACCCCCAGAGCTCCACACCCCAGACCTGCCTCTCCTTGGAAGGAATGGAGGCTCAATCAATGGTACCTCACAGAAAATTCATGTGCTATTAATCTGCTGGGTTCCTTAATGGCAATGCTCAGGTCTCTGTCTCCATTATCTACCCTGTGTCAGGGGATCTCACTGAGTACTCAGGCCTGCCAGTAATGCACGGAAGCCCTCTGAGGGAGGGAGCCCCCTCCCCGTCCCTGGCACAGAGGGAAGGAGGGAGGGTCCCCCTG
>LOEQ01000637.1:38443-48857 GCA_001685075.1 Bramus lutescens | reverse complement strand
AAAGAAAGAAAGAAAGAAAGAAAGAAAGAAAGAAAGAAAGAAAGAAAAAAATGGCCCCAAGAAGCTGTCCATTCCACCCACCAGCCTCTAGCCCCAATCACAGGAGAATCTTCAGCAAGGTGACTTGCCTATGTGTAGACTCCTAGGTACCCTGCTACAAAGAGGTCAATTTTTTTCATCCTTCCTCATGGGATGAGAGACTATTTACAAAAAGGATGTGGCGTTGGGGACACAACCATGGGTTTTCATTCACTCAGACAGCTCCCGCATCCAAGGACTGTCAAAACCATAGGTCAGGGTACCCTTGAAGCTGTGGTGAAAGAGAAGCTAAGCTTTGCCACACCATAGGAGGCAGAAGCTGGTAGTCTCAGGGCACTTCCTCAGGCAGCAGAGGCAGGGGAGGCTCGGGGTTGAGAAATGCACCTGGTGGAGCTCTCCTGCAGTCCTTAGCCTCAGAGTGGGGCATCTTCAGGTCTTTCTTGAGACTATCCTGCTTACTATGTCCAGGGGAGGTGCAAAGCTTCCCCCACTACCTCTGGCTCCGCAACAATTGCCGCACTCTCTTCCTCCATCTGTTCTGCACACATGACGCCTTGGCATTTCCTGAGCATGCCCCCTACTCTCGCTCCTACCTCCGTGTTCTGAAAGTGACCCTCTCCAGCTCTACTTGTGAAATCTCCCAGCCCTTCCCAAGGTTTGGCCTATGAAGACTCTCAAAGCAAGGATCACAGTGGCCCTTCTCATTCTAGCAAGGATCACAGTGGCCCTTCTCATTCTAGCAACTTAACTGCCTGACCCAAGGGACAACCAGGTAATTGCGGGGTCATCCCACTGATGCTCTGAGAGGTCACCATGTGAATGGTGTTCCCACTTTGTGTGGGACACCCCAGAAGAAGAGCCCCTGGGGACCCCAAGAGCAACATGCCTTGTTCTGCACAATGCCGTATTTTAATGAGGCCATGTCACTGAAGGAAAAGTTCTGAAGTTTCCACTCTTCACTGAAGCAGCAAAAGGTAGAGCCAAACAGAAGGGTCTTCATCTCCTGGGAGGGAAAAGCATATCACTGGATGTTTGTAAAATAAACAATAACAAGGCTTGCAGCACAAGCCCTGCAGGAGTTGGTTGTGGGTTCTAGAAAGTGCATTTTCTCGCAGTGGTCTCTATTTTGCAAGCCCATTCTTCTCATATTTGAGGAAGATAAACCTGACCTTAAGGGCCTCCTTACCTCTGGAACATCTGTAAACCACACCAGCCCATGCTAACATGGGCCAAGATCTTCTTTACACAGACCTTGAAATACAAAACTTTGGCTTCACCAAGGATCCTGGGGGGGCCTCAGATCCCCCCCTCGGAAAGACTGTAAGTTTTCCAGCCTGACCTCACATTAAAATGATCTAGGGGCACTAAAAATAATCCTGGTGCGTAGGCCATGGGCCAGGTCAATTCAATCCACATTCCTGAGGATGAGAGGCCAGCATCCATAGGTTTGTTTGGTTTTTTAAGTGTGCTAAGAACGAAAGTCATGACTTCCTGTCTTAGGCCTATTATCAGATTTTAAACTAACCCAAGTGATTTCATTTTGTAGCAAGGTTTCACAGCCACAATTCTGGCACAAAGTTGGCAAACTATAGTCCATAAACTAAATCTGGCACCTACTTGGTTTTGTAAATAAAGTTTTATTAACAACAATGGGCATTGTTTACACTTTGTCTATGGCTGCTTCTACATCACAGCAGCAGGTATGAGTAGTCCAACAGAGACCAGAGCCCTGAGCAAAGTCAAAAGCATGTTCTCTAGCTTTCTGTAGAGAATGAATTCCCTCTAGGACGCCACCTGTAAGTGATCTTCCTCTAAATCTTATGGAAAGCTCTACTACCCAAAGGGCTTCCTACCTCCTCCCAAGGCCATGTCTCCATTCTTCCAGATCTCCAGCATCTCTAGACCTCAGAGGACAGTCAGTTTGTGGTCCATCTTCTAGTAACCCACACACCTCTGTCTGCTTTGCAATACCAATGTTTCATGCTGACAGGCCCTACCCTCTGCTACCCGACAGGATAGTCTATGGCTTTCAGTCACGGTTTTACAACCAGGGGTGGGGTACTCTGAAGCCTCGAGAGGGCTCTAGGACCAGCAGGCTGTTCTCCAGCCCCTCCCTGGAGCCTGCCCTCAAAAGGTCAGGCTCCTCCTGTGGACCTGGATCCTCTCCACTAAGATCAATTCTTTCATCTCTTCCTTTAGAACAAGAAACTCCATGACATAGATAATGTGTCTACTTGTCATCATCAAATATGGCCGACAGCACACTGGATAATGAATTCATCCATCAGGGTTTGGTTCCCCTTCTGTGCCGAGTGAAACCATGAGTGTGCTTGGAATGCTCTTCCAACTGCCTAAAAACTACAGACTTGGGTCTTCTGGATGGATCCTATTGCCATTCTCTTGGTCAAAGACTGACAGTTCCAGGATACCACCGTGTGTTTAACAGCCCAGAAGCCTGAGCAAGTCCTTTCCCATCTGTGAAACTCATTCTCTCAGATTGGTTTGGGACAGCTCTTACTGGGCAGTCTCTGGGGGCCTCTAAGGGCTCAGTACCAAGTGGATGTGTCTGTACAGAGGTCCATGGTCCTTTGGCTATAGATGATTAGAGCATGGTACCCGGGTTCAGGGCCCCTTTCATGTGTCTAGCCCTCTGTAACTTCAAAAGCTGGAAGGGGAACAGAGAGGAACAGAAAGGAAGGGGAAACAAAACCTCTAGAAAAATCTTTTACATCAGGATCTATATGCTGAGAACACACTGTTAAGTAGGACAAGAAAGAAGTTGGCTGTATCTCTAGACACTTCTGGGTTTCCCTCTGGATCCTGGCTGAAAGGCTGGTATGGAACAACAGGAACAACACTTCATCCTGTAGGAGCCTCTAGCCAAAGGAGGGGTGAGGCACCCTGGCAATTAAGGATGCTGAGGAGCACAGGAACCTCTGCCAAGAAGGCCATAAGGCATGGAACCTGTGTCCTGCTGTCATGGGTCCACTTAAAAGGCCACAGGTTCAAACCTGGATATGCTGACAAACTGCCAGCCCTCCCTGTCCTTCCAGCTCTGCAGCTGCCCGGAGTCTAGTGCATAAAGTCAGTGTAGGCCCAGAGTCGGCCTCACAAGACAGCTACTCCACTAACGTCCCACTGCAGCAGGTGAGGCAGCTCTGGGCCATAGAAGAGCAGGGTCCTGCAGCATCCAGAAGAAGACACAGTTTTCCCATAGTCCTTCCACAGTCCTGGAACTGTCACTCTTTGGCTAAGTGGATGGCAACAGGGTCCACCCAGAAGACCCAAGTCTGTCTCATAGAGGCAGGAGAGCAGCCAGGACTAAAACAGTCTTCCTGACCCTCGGTTCAGGTTTCTTAATATATCATATCCCAGTTCCCCAACAGTGTCCAAGAGATTATAATGAAAAAGGACCACTGAGCCAAAAACATCAAAGTTGTGAAGTTTGCGTCCAGTTATATTTAATGAGGACTCCTTACACCTCTGCACAGACACCTACCTTTGCCAATGAGAGATCAATTGGCTTTGATACAGTTTGCAACTTGAGCATTGATGGAGGTGGGGTCAGGACAATGTCTTCCTTTATGAGTTCATCCTCAATATCCTCTGGAAGAAAACATGGCCATCGTGTGGGTAAAGGGGAAATGGAACAGGAAATCACTTACACAGCCGCCACACTGAGAACTTCAGGAAAACTTGAGAATATCTCAACCTGAACAACAGCCTCCACATTGGGCCCCAGGCCTCCCCCACCAGGAAAGAAAACAAAGAGGGGACCTCCTCTTGGTCATGGCTCCCTCACTGTGCCACAAGTGAGAGTGAATCCAGGGCCTTAGAATCTACAGCCCAGCCAGACCCAGCTCTGACACACTCTTTACAGAAGGTCAGCAGGAGGCACAAGTCTGTCACCCAAGGACACATGAGAAGAGGCTGGCGTTAAAGGAGTCATATTTCTGCAAAAATAATAGCACTATTCTTACGATCCTCAGTGCTATTCATTGGACATTTGAGTTGTGCCACCCAACCCCAACTTGGCCTTTTGAGAGCCTGATTCCTACTGCCCCTACTTACAGCAAGGACATGAGGCATAGGCAGTGCTGTGGCTGTCTTAAGTGGGACAGGGAAAAAGTGGCAGAGGCAGGACACACACCAAGCTGACCTCCCCTTATTCTCCAGTCAGAAGGGACCCCTAGGTTAAGTATGCTGGCAAGGCTAAGTACATACTCCGCAGAGACACTGCCAGGGTGGGCCTGCCACTGGGGTGGGCGGGCAGGCAGAGGGGAATCTCAGGACAACTTCCCACTTGTATCTATCTTACTCAGCAGCCTCCTTCCCCATCGGGTTGAACGAGTCACCACACAAGGAAAACTCATCCACTGAAGACAAGGCATGAACATTGGAGTGGGGGCTGGTAAGAGTGGTTTCAGCAGAATAGAGGGGGGATGGGAGATGGCAAGTAGGGTCAAAATGACAAAAATCCATTCTCTATATCTATGAAATCGGCAAAGGCAATTTTTTAAGGCTGAACTTTGAGTAAGAAGCTAGATTTAAATGAGACCTTTCTTAGTTTGAATCTCTGGAAACGTTACCCTGTGACCAAGGCCTTATAAAAATAACCAGAAATAGAAACCAGATGTTTCCAGCAACGTGAATAGATCTTAGAAACATGGCCCTGTGTAGAAAAGGGAAGAAACCAGATGAGATAGCAAATAAAGACACACACATTCCAAGCAATGCCCCTGACTCCACAGGAACAGATGCAGCTCATGCCTAAGAGAGTGAGTGAGGGCTGAAGGGAAGAAGGAGGGCATGGCTGACAGGCAGACATTGTAAAGATATATGGGGAGAGCAGAGACCAGAAACATGTGGCCTATCTCACCGTGGGCACCAGAGGCCCCAGTCTACCAGGCATAGCAACCGAAGCGACTCTACCAGGCCTGAAGGGCTCCCTGCAATGCCTGGGGTCGGCCTGATTCCTGAGGATTGGGAGGAACAGAGCTTGAGCTCATCTGGAGACCTCTATCTGGTACACTGGGGGTGGAGGGGCAACAGCATACTCTGCTCAGCCATGAGCAGAGTCTGGGATGGAGAGCGGGAGTTAGGAAGCAGGACTAGGGAGACATAAGGGATCAGGGTGGGCAGTGGAGCTGGAAACCTCCCTTGGATTCTGCAGGCCCAGCACAGGGAGTTGGTTCAGGACCACACTGCAGGCCTCAGGCCCAGATGGGGCAAGACCATCATGTAAGGGAAAATGAAGCACTGAGGAATGACACATGCTGGCCAAGACACCAAACTGTCTGCAAATGCCAGTGGTTTGAGAATGCTATTTTTAAGGTCAGCCTATGAATGTGTGGTTGAACGGGAGCTAGGGGTTTGTTTTCCCATTTCATATACACTTTATAGAGAAAAAATTGAGGGGGGGCATGTGGGTGGGGAGAGAGAAAAAGAGCCATATTTCCCTGAGTGGGATCCAAAGAGAGTGAGAGGCATGGTGCTGATGCTGATTCCACAGGGAGACGGCCATCGGGCTCTCTTCTGTATGAACTACTCAGATGTGGCATCTCTATCAGTAAGCTGGTACCTCCTACTGGCCCCAGGATACCCACTGGGAACTCCCATCACTTAACAGTCCTCCAAAATTTGGGTTTGATAAGGATCCCCTCACCCCTCCCCTCATGTCCCAAGATGGAACCTCAGTCATCTCCACCCATTGTGGCTCCAGCCTCTGGATTTTCCCATCTTTCAAACATCTCATGTTTATCCCTTCTCTCTCCATTGTCCCAGAAAGAGTATTTTTCTGTATTTATCCAAAAGCACTTGTTTATTTGCAGAGCTGAGTATTGAACCCAGGGCCTTGTGTGTGCTATACGAATGATCTGGTACTGCCTCTGAGCCCAAGCTCTCCCTGCTTGCTTTTCACTTTTTATTATAAGACGGGGTCTCACCAAGCCACCCTAGCTTTGAACTCACTTTGTAATCTAGGTTGGCCTTGAACTTGTGGTAATCCTCTTTCCTTAGACTTCCAAGAAATCTGTATCATTGGGCCTGGTTTTATGGCATCCTCTATCAAACTCCTATAGTTAATATACTGGAGACAGCATGGGACAGAGAGGCCCAGAACTGATGAAGGGACCGTTCTGTTCTCCAAGAGATCCCAGCCCAGAGAAAGAGACACAGAGCCCCAAACACAGTGGTGAAATGTGCTGGAGTATAAATCTGGGCAAAGGTTCAGGAGCAAAGAGCAAGACAATGGACTCTGTCATGAGAGGTAGAGGAAGCAGCCTATTAAAGTGGCATGTGAGGTCTTGAAATTCTGAGGGATGACTAGGGATAAAAGAGCCCTATCCCTCTGCCGTGACCTTCTCAAGGGCTCCTCACAAGTTCCTTTCCAGGGGTTCCTACATTGAAATCCATCCTGTGCCAAGTCTACACAGCTCAATGCATAGCCCTGACTTTCAGCAACTCCTGGCGCCGAGCGATTCAGTCCAAACCTTAGCACAGCCTTCAGAATCCTCTCTGCCAGCTGCTCCAGCCCCGTCCTGACACTCCCCTGCGGCCCTGCTCCTCTCCATAGCCTCTCTCACCCTCATCATTGCCTCTACTTGCAAAGATCGTTCCATATCTCCGTTGGGCAAGATCTGGCCCGTCCTCCGAAGTCTGGCCTGAATGCCACTCTGTTATGGACCTCCCAGGACCCAACACAGAACCAGCTTCCTGTATCTCCTGAAGCTCACACGTTTCTACAGGAGGACACCTCTCTCTTCGGGGCCATTCAGTTCTGCCCTTCAAGAACACAAACATGTTCTCCACTCGGCAGCCTGCCTTCAGCAAAGCCTCACCTACGCCTGCAGGGGGCTGCAGATAAAGCTCCTAAATAAGACCAAAGGCAAACAGAAGGGAACATGGACCCTCTCCCAGAACACACTGCCTCTTTCCTGCACCCCATATCCCTTGTCCCCCAACCCTCTCTGTCTTTTTCTTCCCTAACTCTGTTCTCGTCCTTTACTTCCTTCGCCGTGTCTGAATCCTCCTCCGAGCCAGCAGCAGAGAGNCCCCTCCTTCCAGACAGGACTTCAAATGGCTTCTGGGAACTGCCAAAAGCTTCCCTTCCGAAATGGGTTCTGACGGCTGCGAACTGAGCTGCTTTGTATCTGTACATGAGTTGCTTTCATTAGAAAAGCTTCATGAGCTGCATAACCTCGAGGCTTTGAATGCCAGGGTTTCTCGACTCTCCTTTACTCTGTACAGCCATGGACAGAAAACTGCCCTTCCTGGGAAGGGCCACATCATCCCCATCAGTGGTTCCTGGTGATTTCTGAGGCTCTTGGACCTCTGAAGTGTGTCATGCAGCATAAACAAGCCTGCCTCCATGATCAGAGCCCCAGCCTGGACTTTCAGCAAAATGAAAGCTCATGGTCGGCTGCACGCTCAGCCCAAGAACTTCTAAGAGCACACCTCTCCTCCTACAGCTTGAAAAGGAATGTCTGAAAGGGAGAGAGTGGCAGCGTGGCTGAATA
The DNA here is from genome assembly GCA_001685075.1 of Bramus lutescens. Lineage (NCBI taxonomy): Eukaryota > Metazoa > Chordata > Mammalia > Rodentia > Cricetidae > Bramus > Bramus lutescens. The sequence continues at coordinate 41,301 of LOEQ01000637.1, read as the reverse complement.
GCGTCTATGTGCCAAAAAGAAGGCCAGCAGGTACAGGGGCTGGCTTCCCGGAAGAGGGCAGACTCAAGAGCACTCAAGCTCCCCTTTCCCGTCCAACCTTGCCTGTCAATCTTCCACTCGAGTTTCCACCAGACTCTGACTTCAAGGATTACAGACAGAAAGAAATCGCTTCAAAGCTAAAGTGGAAATAAACGCTCTGTTTGGATCTCAGAGTGCAGCAACACAGACATAGCCAGCGTGTGAACCACACAGGCCTGTGCGCAGAGGCGGAGCCCCTCACATTTCTCCATGAATGTATAAAATACCTCAATCATGTTTCTGAACCTTTTAAGTGGACACACCACCCCAGACAGGGGCATCTCATATCTTGGTCTGGAACTGTCTATCAGAAACATTCTAAATGGTCCCAAAGAGCCCCTCTGCCTGCAGCTGTGCTATGCAGGTTCAGAGACAAGCAACCTACTTTCTGCTGGCTGGTCCGGTTTGGTTTGGGGAAAAAAATCTATTCTTTGGTGGGTTTGTTGGTTGGTTGGTTGGTTTGACTTGGTTTTGGAGACAGAGTCTTGGTATATAGCCCATGCTGGCCTCCAACTTGGAATTCTCCTGTCTTAAGTCTCCTGAGTGCTAGGGTAGCCAGCATGTGTGAGTACATCTACCTATTCAGCCAATTCCTCTTTTCAGAACTGTCCAGAGGAGAAAGACAGGCAGTGGATGGATACATTGAAGGAAGAGAGCACCATGGCCCTGAGGAGGATGGCGAAGAGTCTCTCACCAAGCTTAGCTGGAGTCCTTCCTCTACCTAGACAGCAGAGGGATGAGCCTCACCTACCTAGCCACAGGACATCTGGCTTATCACTGGCCTTGTCAGACACCAACTGATTTTTCCTGAAAAAAAAGAGAAAAGAGAAAGAAAACGTCAGTGTGGGAGAGGAGAATGCCAGAGGAACATAAACAATCCAATGACTGTGAGGACACCTGGCCCTGATACTAAGAGATGCCTTGAGCAAGACGCAGGCCAACAAAGCTTGATGTCACTGTGATACACTGGGGACAAAGGGCAAGACTAATCAGTGTGTCTGCCTCATCACTCATGGTTTCAAAGTCATGGTTGTTTGTTTCTTCTTTCCCAGCCTCCTTGTAAATCCACGTGTGACCTTTTAAAAGAAACTCCTGGGATGAACCAATGTATGTAAAGGAAACTGGCCCTGTGGTTCTGATCTGCTATTTGTGTGTGTGTGTGTGTGTATGCCCATGTGTGAGTGTGTACACGCACAAGTAAACCCGTGCATTCAGAGCCTCCACCCATGTAGAAGCTCAGCTTAGATTAATTTTCCTTCATCATGCTTCAATCTAAACTAAAGGAAACAGAACACATTGAGATTAACACTCTTACATCATTCTCCAAAAACTCATTTACTATGTCGAAAATGACAGCTCTTTTGAACATGGCATTGAAATATATTTTCCTCCACTGTCTTTGCAGGCTAAGATATGAATGCAGTAACAATCATGATCTCGCCATGGTGCCCTCCATTGAACTGGCTTCCTCCTGAAGATGTATGAAGGGTGTGAGTGAAGACTGTGGAGGACACACAGTTCTCAGACCCCGTGCCTACGCTTTGTGGGACTCTGAGTTTCTCTGTGGCTCCAGAACCCAGAGTTCCCTCACACTCCCGCCTAAGCAGCCTGCTCTCCCCTGTGCCCATCCCACTCAGGAAATCCACTTTATTTCATTCAAACCCAAAGAATCTCTGAGTCCTGTGCCACCACAACTAGACAGGTATTTGTAAGGAGCATGGCAGCAGAATGCTCTGGAAAGCTGGGATGAGGGGTCCATGGATGCAGAGCATCCCACTAATACCATGAGGCAAAACTAAGCTGCATCACCATCGAAAGTCTCTTCCCACAGACTCTGCCCAGCTCATCTGCTCCATAGCAGGGGCCGAGGACCTGGTCACTGTGATGGAAGGGATGGGGTCCAGGAACATGAGGTCCAGGTACTGGCCTAAGATGGCTTCTATAGTTCTCGTGAAGCATTTCAGGAAAGGACAGCAAGGGCATCTCATAAGCACCCCAAGGCCATCAGGGCCTTCTTATACCTACTTAGCTCAGCTTCTTCCCCTCTCACAGTATCTCAGCAGCCTTAGTGCCATCCTGACACCCAGAGTGGCCCGTCCACAGTCCCCGCATCACCCCATGACATGTGTTCAGAGGCCAGTCTGATGTCATACTGCACCACCACACAGTTACCTAAAGGTCCCTGCTAACCCTGTCAATCACCTACAGCAATTCCATATTTGCCAAAGTAACCACAGCATTAGCGACAAATTCCTCCTGGCTTTGGATTATCCCAGGCACTAGAGTATGTGCTTTGAAAACCTCAAAGGCTGCCTGTCTCCCAAAAGTGCCTTTTGAAGTAGTTATTTCTGAGTCTTAAGAGAGGTTCGGCCATTTTCTATGGTTTACATCAAGCAAGTGGCGTCACAGGAATCTAAGGCAAGCCATGACTCCAAAGTTAACGACAGTAGCTATCTCTCATAACTTCCTTCTGAAACAAGAAGCAGGCCTATTAAAAGAGCTCGGCAAGGCTCTATATGACCTGCCACCTTCTGTCCAGAGGCATCTCCTGCTGAGCCATCACACTCTACCTGCCTTACTTACCCTGTGCTGACTATCTCAGGATAAGCCACCGTGCCTTCTCGTACACTATGCCCTCTATACTGAATACCCTCTGGGAGATTCCTAATGCCCTGAAGCCCCCACCCAAAGCATGCCTTCACTCATTCATGCATTCACCTCCCAGCACAAATGAAGGACTTTCTAGGAAGCCTGTCTCCCAGGCAAAAAAAAAAGGGGGG
>LOEQ01000637.1:14393-36707 GCA_001685075.1 Bramus lutescens | reverse complement strand
GAAGAAGAAGAAGAAGAAGAAGAAGAAGAAGAAGAAGAAGAAGAAGAAGAAGAAGAAACAATAAAATGACTCTCAATGACATTTTACTAGACTTGTAGATCATCCATGGCTTCTCAGCTATCATCACAGAAGCTTCCTCCTGCAGTAGGCAGGAACAAATACAGAGAGCCACAGCCAGACACTCAGCCCTAAATGGGACAACTCCATCATTTCCCTCCCTCAGGGCTCAGGGAACCCTTCAGAAGAGGAGGCAGAAAGAGTTTCAGTGCCAAAGGAGTGGAGAACATCAAGAAAACAAGGCCCTCTAAACCAACATAATCAAAGCTCATATGAACTCGCAGAGACTGAGGTAGCACGCACAGGGCCTGCATGGGTCTGTCAGGGCATATTATGTGAGAAAAAAAATCTATTTTCAATAAAAGGGAAAATAATTATCTTAAGTCTATATTTGGATAACTAGGTATTATGCATAATTAAGTTTTTCCTCCCTCTACTCCTTCAAGTTCCCCCCACTTCCCCTCCTAACTGGATCCACCCCTTTCTGTCTCTCATTAGAAAACAAGCAAGCTTCTATGGCATAATTAAATAAAAGACTTTTTTTCTGTGAGTGCCAGTGAGAGACCAGGGGTTTTACACCCACTCTATCTAAACCTATATGTCTGTGGGCAAGGTGTTTGCATGATAACGAAACAAATTTCTTTGTTGGGTGAGGTGCAGAGAGTCTCTCTCCACTGTAGGACAGTGCACAGACACAGGCGATGAAGAACTAACTGATGCATCCTGGTCTGAAAAACTCGCTCCTGTCTTGGCATCCCAATACCTTCAGAAATAGTTCACTGGGTCCTAGTGCAATGCAGACAGAAGGTGCCTCGCTCTTCTATGTCTGCCATTGGACACTTGCCCAGATTAGTTATGTTTCAAGGAAAGCTGCCTCAGGAGAGCAAGGGTATCGATCATTGGCCATTACTGTTAATGAAATACCAGAACCCTGAGCCATGGAATTCATCTGGTCCCCGTCCCACGGCACAAGAATCTAAAATTTAAGAAATTATCGTAAGTTTTCCCCACATCAGTGATACCCCAGCATGCCTAAAAGAGGTAATGTAAAGGTTTTTAAGGCTGGGGCGGGGGGTAAGCAATCTCAAACACATAAACTTTGTAACTTCCTAACTTCATGAGAGAATGGTGAAAGCCTACAGACACAAGCAGCGTGCTCAGAGCCAAGACACCAGGGCAGCGGGAGAAGCACTTTGCATTAGAGAGGAGGGGGAGGGGCTCCTCAGAGGGATGGGAAGCACAAGAAAGAAGACCCACTGAGATAGCAGTGAGCAGCTTTGGAGAAACCCATGGATACAAGCAATACTGGAAAAGAGCCACAAACCTGCTCCAAGGGGAGAAGAAGAGAGAGAGAATAGAATAGAAAAGTTCTCTATAGAACATTCCACAAACATGTGTATAAGTATTGAAGTAAGAAAATCACTTTATACTAATTTAATTATGTACATAAGAAAACCATTACCAGATGCTAATACCAATGGATGAAAGACTCTTAGAAACGAGGCTATTTACATGGCCTGCAAGTGGATTACTTATTAACTGCAAAAGGAAAAGTTATCTCCTTGGTAATAGGGTAACTGATACACACTGAAGTGTGCCCCAACTTAGTGTCACCCAAAATAAAACAGTGGCATTACATCAATGATATGAGGTAAAGGGCAGGATACATCTTAGACACACTGTCTCTAAATGCTTAGTGGAAACCCAATATTGAAGCAAACCATCTAGAAATGTTCCATGACAAACTTGAGCCAAACTTATCTGAGTTAAATGGGAGCTGGCATGTCAGTCAATTCAGTGAATAACACTTATGCTGAGAGACAAAAGAAAGTAAGGCCTGAAAGCACAGCTTGGGAACATGTACGAAATCTGATCAGGGCCTGTGCAGTTAGAAAGAGGCTAAGATCAATAACACAAGTGACAGCTCACACTGGTGAGGATTAGGACAAGGGGAACACTCACACACTGCTGGTGGGAGTACAGCCACTATGGAAACCAGTATGGCAGTTCCTCAGGAAGATGAGAATCTATCTACCTCAGGATCCAGGTATACCACTCTTGTAAACATACCCAAGGACACTCCATCCTACCACAAGGACACCTGACTCAGTCATGTTCATTGCTGCTCTAGTCATAATACCCAGGAATTGGAAACAACCTAGCTATCCCTCAACAGAAGAATAAATAAAGAAAATGCACAATTATACAAAGGATTATTACTTAACTCTTTAAAAAAAAGAAGACATTGTGAAATTTGCAAACAAATGGATGAAACCAGAAAAAAAAACCATCCTGAGTGAGTGGGGTAAGCCAGATCCAGAAAGATAAATATGGTATGCATTTGCTTATATGTTGATATTAGCTATTAAATAAATGATAGCCAAGCTACAATCCATAGATCCAAAAAGGGTAGGTATAGAGGAGGGGATTAGGAAGGACACACGGATCTCCCTGCGAGGTGGAAATAGATTTTTATAGGTGGACCAGGGAAGGGACAGGACTGAAATCAGGTGGGTTGAGGGATGGGAAGTGAGGGTGAAAGAGGGATTGCTGGGAAAGACAGCTAGAATTGAGGGGCCTCTGAGGGGTGATGTGGAAATCTAGTACAGTGGAAACTTACTGAAAGATATGAAGGTGATCCTAATGAAGTCTCCATGTAATGAGGGACAGTGAGTACCAACTCACCATCTCTTGTCACCAAACAAAGCTTTCAGTACTAAGACTGGGATACATCCAATTGAATTATTGGCTAAAGGGGTCCCATGGAGATCCCCAAACAACCCAGGTTGCTGCCAAGACAATAAGCTGTTCTCCACAAACTGACAGTGGGTTGTACTGCTGAAGACAACATGTACACAGCTCATTGACCATGGAGAGGTCAAACTGGTGCCTACGTAGAACCTTTTCTCCCTACATTCTAGTATCTTTGGTGTGGGAAGGCACTGTGAAAACTACCAAAAGAGAAACATAAACATCAACCGAGCCACAAAAATCTTTAATCTATGATGGTGTCCTGCCTGCAAAATATGCTAGGGCTATGGTGGCACAAAGCTTGTGGAAGTAGCCAACCAATGTCTGATTTGGCTTAAGGCCCACTCCACCAGAAGGAACCCATACCAGACACTGCTATGGTGACCAAGAACCAGAGACTAAATAGCCCAGAGACCTAGGGGAAAACCAAATATTACTGGTCTAAAAAAATAAATGTCTCCTAATGATATTTTGCTACACTTGTAGATAAGTGCCTTGCTCAGTTGTTATCAGAGAAGCTTCCTCTTGCAGCAGATGGGAACAAATACAGAGACCCACAGCCAGACATTACGGAGGGGGGCGGGGGGAGACCTTAGAACATACCGCTCTAAATGGGATGTCTCAATCAACTCTCTCCCCTCAGAGCTCAGGGAGCCTAGCAGAAGAGGAGGCAGAAGGAATGTGGGAGTCAGAGAGGATGGAGGGTACCAAAAGAACATGGCTCTCTAAATCAACATGAGCAAAGGCTCATATGAACTCTAATGTGGGATTCCCCTCTGTATGCTGTAAGTATGTTTTATTACCATTGATTAAGAAAGAATGCTTTGGTCTATGGCAGGGCAGAATATGGCAAGACAGGAAGTCCAAACAGAGACAGAGGAGGAAAGAAGGCGGAGTCAGGAAGATGCCATGTGGCTGCCAAAGAAGAAAGATGCCGGAACCTTACCAGTAAGCCACAGCCTTGAGGCAATACACAAATTAATAGAAATGGGTGAATTTAAGATGCAAGAGCTAACTAGAAATATGCCTGATCCATCAGTCAAGCAATGTTGTAATTAATATAGTTTCTGTGTGATTACTCAGGTCTGGGCAGCCAGTCTCCTCTTACAGAACACACAGAGACTGAAGTGGCATGCACAGGGCTGCCCCGGGTCTCTTCATATCTATTATAGCTTTTAGTTTAATACTTTTTGGGACTTCTGAATATGTAAATGAGTGGGTCTCTAATCCTTGTGTCTTCTCTTGGGGCTCTTTTTCTTTACTGGTTTGCCTTGTTCAACTTCAATATGACAGTATGTTTTTGTTATATCTTACTATATTTTATTTTGTTCTGTTTGGTTGTTATCTCTTAGAAGCCAGTTCTTTTCTAACGACAGTCAGAAAAGGGTGGGATGGGAGGTAGGGAGGAACTGGGAGGAGTAGAGGGAAGGAAAACTGCAATCAGGATGTATTGTATGAGAAAAGAATCTATTTTTAATAAAAAGCAAGAGGTGCCTCATTCTCCTGCATCCACATCTGAACACTTGACCAGATTAGTTGCAGGTTATAACAAAGGCTATAAACAGTATTACTGGATTTGTCCCTGAGGGACAAATGGCCCTGTGGCCAAGCAGAAAATGTTCCTGCCCTTGGGAAATTTGAGCTGAAATGTCACGATAATGACTTTTATTCTCAAGTGGATCAGTAAAACAATGTGTAAACATAAACATGTACAGATACATTAATACGAAACAAAAGATAAGCCAGGCTCTGGTGGTGCATGCCTTTAATCCCAGCACTTGAGAGGCAGAGGCAAGCAGATCTCTGTGAGTTCGAGGACAGCCTGGTCTACAGAGTGAGTTCCAGGACAGCCAGGACTGTTTCAAAAAACAGAAAGAAAGAGAGAGAGAGAGAGAGAGAGAGAGAAAGAAAGACAAGACAGGAAGATCTTGACAACTGCTGAATTTAAGTGACAGGGACACAGGTGTTCATTTACTATGTTTCTAGTTTTACTGCAGGGTTGAGTTTTTTTATGTTGGGGGGGGGACCTGGTGAGCTTAAACTGAGATGCCTGAGAGCAATAACAGTGTCACCCAAGGCACCCTGAGGATGGGTTGCCAGAGGAAAGAGACATCAAAATGTAGGGCAATGCTGCAAAGGAAACTGCTAAGAATTTCCAGATCTGGGGCTGGAGAGATGGCTCAGAGGTTAAGAGTACTGATTGCGCTTCCAGAGGTCCTGAGTTCAATTCCCAGCAACCACATGGTGGCTCACAACCATCTGTAATAAAATCTGATACCCTCTTCTGACCTGCAGAACACTGTATACATAATAAATAAATCTTTTTTAAAAAATTTCCAGATCCGAATCTTCATGGGCATGCACTCAGCACCAGTAAGATGTATAAGCAGCAATACACATCTACACACATCAAGCTGAGATGACCAGAGAGCCACAGAGAACAAGAAAGGCCCAGAAAAAAAGGTAGGTTGCCTAGAGACAGCTCTAACAGAAGACTTGTCAATAGCAGCAATGGAGGTGGAAGACACCTTCAGAGTGGCTAGAACCATAACCATCGATTGAGAAATTCCCAGCTAAAATTAACATTAAAGGTAAGCTGAAGACAGTCCCAGGCAAAGAATTCCAAGCTTACTCTCAGACCTTCGCTGAGCAAATTACTGAAGGGCCGATCAGGAAAAAGAAAAGCGAGCTGAAAGAAACTGGAAAACATTTAAGTAAAACTAAATGATAATGGACAATAAAAGGCAATAAAAGTAGTCATAGCCATACCCAATGGGAACACCAAAACCAAAGGGAAACCCAACTACACACAAGAGACAGAGAAAGAGCAGTGAAAGTGATCACCAGGCTCAATCTTCTCCTTCCTAAGGGGTACATTGATCTGGCTTGAGCTGCGGAGTTGAAAATGATAAAGGTTTAAGAGTGACTGCGAGGGGGGTGTATAACAATACCTTGTGTGATCTCCAAATCAAAGGAAAAAAAACATTAGAGGACTCCGGACAAAAGCACGGCCCAAGAGAAGCTAGGGGGCTTCCTGCAGGCTTAGGCTGACCATCTGACTCTGCGATGGGAGTCCTAGGCACAGCAGGCAGAAGAACTGAAGACAGGAACTCAACCAAACCTGCACAGGAATGTCCACACATGCAGCCTTAGTTACAGTAGCCCAAGGGCAGAAGTACCTGAATGCCTATCAGTGTGTAAGTGAAGAAACAATAGAATACCATTCAGCCACATAAAGGCATCTATTAAGCATGCTACAATGTCAATGAGCCTCAAAGGAATCAGACAGACACCAAAGGTCACATGCCACACAGCTCCATTTGTGTGACATATCACATATAGCCCACTGCCTAGAGCTAAGAGGTAGGGGACTGAGAGGGACGGCCTAAGGAATGAATAAGAGATCTTACTTGAGAAAAAAAAAATGTTTTAGAACTATAGAGCTGTTAGTTGCATGACTGTACTAAATGTTCACTTTATATCAGTCAATTCAAAGAAGAAGAAGAAAAAATAATGAAAACACAGCGAAATGAAAGCATGCAATGGAACAAGACAAAGAAAAGTTATTATGTCAGTAACTAAGGGAGACAAGCTGATTAACCTTGCAATGAAAACACAGACACTTGGGCTGGAGAGATGGCTAGAGAATAAGACCACTGGCTGCTCTTCCAGAGGGTTCAAGTCCCAGCACCCACCTGGTGGCTCACAACCATCCGAAACTCCAGTTCCAGGGGATCCCGCGCCTTCTGCTGGACTAGGCGGGCACTGCATACATGTGGTGCACAGACATAACACCTATACACCCATAAACATAAAATGGAAGTAAATAAATCTACCCGTGTGTTCTTTCAGGAGAAATGGCATGGTACAAAAGCTCCCCAGGAAAATACAGGAACTATGCCACTTGAATACCAGCCGCTCTAAAGTTCCATAGACAAAAGTACTACCAGGGGAAACAGAATTTAGAAATAAAACATTATTAGTGATAAGCCTATTTATCACAGAATTAAAAAGTGAATATGTGGCTACCATGAATCTCTCCTAACAGCCGTCTCAAAGTACAGGCCCAAGGCCTTGACAGAACAAAAGGACAGAGGACGCGCTCAACCTGTGGATACAGTAGGAAATTTTAGCTCACCTCCTTCAGCAGATAAAACCTCAGATGGGGAGGGGAGACCAGCTAAGAATAAAGAATATTTGAGTGTCAAAATAACATGCTTGATTTAACACATCCAATTATTAAACAATATATATTCTTGGCAAGTCCATGGGGCTTAATTATAAAAGTTGAACACAAGCAAGCTGAAAAATCTCAAAATATTCCAAGCTGTATTTCTGACTGCAAAGAATTTTTTGAAATTCAATAATAAAGAACAGTTCCTCTACACTCCTCCCAAAAAAGAATCTGTGCATTCGTAACTCTAAAGAAATGACAGTACAAATTAGAAGCATTCCAAAGTGGTGAGCACTAACAATGCAACTCTAGGGAGCACTTAGGTGGTTAACAATGGGAACTGAGTGGCACAAGGAACCTGTTACTGTGAAAGGTGTACAGCAAAGAGCCGAGCCCTGCAATGGTAGGGTTCGCCAGAAGAGAGCAGGACGCAGCGGAAGGAAGGACAAGACTTAAGGTGAGGAAAATACGTGGTGCAGCAGTCCCCAAAGCTAGGTCTTTGTGGGTGGAGATGAACAGAAGCACCCCTTAGAAGTCCACGCTATGCTAGCCTGGTTCATCAGAACTGCCAAGGAGGAAGGATGCAGTGAATAGCTTTAAGGCAAGGGGGGTTAGAGCTAAACATTTTAGATAGAATGTCTTCAGTAAAAAGCAAATAAACGGGGTCAAGACAAGGCATTTGAAAACTAACAAACTGGACCGTTTCCTAGAAAAAAAATCTCAAAACTGGGCTGGTGAGATAGCTCAGTAAGTAAAGAACTTGGCATGCAAGCCTGGTGGTCAGAGTCCAAACCCAGTAAAGGTGGACAGAGAAGATACATTCCACAAAGCTGACCTCTGAGCTTTGCATGAACATGCACGCACATGTGCGCATGCACAGTTAAGTTAAACAGAAAAATCACAAAATTGAACGCAAGAATGGACAGAAAATCTGAAACTATAATCATTTTTTTAAAACCACTACTAGGCAGGATGCTCATGTCCATAGCCCCGATAAACACACACACAGAATGGAGGTCAGAGGGGCACTCAAGCTGGAACTCACTCAAGAGCAGCCTGAGCAACATACTGATGTCTGGATCCTGAAAAGTAAATACCTGCTTAAAATGTCATTTTTAAAGTCAGTCATATTTTCCACCTCAACATACACACACACAAGGGGGCCTTGCTGATTTTGCCACCAAATTGACAGAACTCTCCCCAGTTTCCACGCTAAATGTAGCACCTTTTGACCCTGGGCCCCACTTGGCTAGGAATCCAGAGCACCCCTGAAACCCTGTGCTTATTTGTACACCAGTTTTCTCACTGATAAAATCTTCCCTCAAAGAAGGTTCTGGAAACTGAGTGACTGTGTCAAGTACAGAGCCCAGCTCCCACCACACACAGCAGCTGCTACAAGTTAGCTGAGGCGCAGGAGGATGCAAGAATAGCCTTGACTCCAAGAAAACTCACACGTGCCCACGGAAGCACAAAATACGAAACAAAACCCTGGACAACTGCACTGGCCCTGAGTCTGAAGAAAATTATGACCCCACAGGGATGCAAGAAATTAACAGCAGAAAGTTTAATAATGTAATTCACACCAACACAAGAGAGATTTAAACTACAAAATAGCTCCAACAGATGCTGAAAAGGCACTCGGTAAAAAGAACAAACCCCCACAGACAGTCCTAAAGAAGAGAACTCTGGGCAAGCTCAAGGGAGGAAATGGCTTTTTGAACCCCGAGTCCATATCCACAGTACTAAGCGCCCCATTCAAGGTGCATCTGAGGCACGCAACAAGGGAAGGGACCCTGACGTCGAGAGCCAGAGAGGAATCTGGCCAAGCAGTCAAGGATTGCGCGCACCAAAGACTGACATTACTGGCTGCATACTAATCAAGTCTCACGCCTCCGCCATTTTACCTGAGGCGCTCTAAGGATGCTAACCTGAGGTATCTCTGTGGCGCTCTCAGGCTGTGAACATCTGGTGATCCCTGGCCTTCAGCCCTTCAGACATATCCTACCCCAGACCCCTCAGAAGTGCCCTCTGAGCATCTGCGTGCTGCTCTTTTCCTGCAGTTCTGGCAGAAAATTTGCACTTAAAGACTGCCCTGCAGAGCAGCAGCTAGCCTTTGTGTGTCCCATCCTCGGGCCAGCTGAGAGAAAGGGCTTTCTTAAAACTTCCGAGTGCTCCATAGAAGAGTTTATTTCTCTTTTCACCTTGTTGTCCCCATTTCTCTGGCTTCCTGTGTAGTCCCAGCTGAGGTCCCTATGGGAAAGTTGAGGTGCAGCGCTGAGGTTAGACGCAAGGGATGCTGGGAAGCCACCTATTGGAGTTCCTACCAAGCTCGGGCAGGGAGAGGGAGGAAGATACTGAGCCGCTCACCTCTGGTGACCAGTGTGATGGATGGGAGGTATCCAAGCCTATGGAAGGGCTTCCTGTGCCTCCTTCCACCACCAGATCAACAGACGTTTTTAAAATTAAGTCACCGAGAACATGAGGTCTCGGGAAGGACTTCAGGTTATCAAGAAGTCATTGTGTGCCCTAACTATACAATGTTAGCATAGCGACTTAAACAAGTCTTGACTTCACACTTAGCTTGCCAGTTCCCCAAACGTCAGCCTTCAGAATAGAGAGAAAACCTTTTTTCTTCTTCAATCCTTTCTCTTTTCTCGCACCATCTTTTTCCTTTCCTCTTGAGGATGTGGAAAACCTGACTATAATTGGCAGGTCTGATTATTTCCTGTAAGAAAGCTCTCTGCTAGGAACACTGTGAAAACAATCTGCCTTAACAATTCAACCCAAATAAATGATCTTCCTGCAACTGGTGAAAATCCCTAATTGGGAATTGGGCTGCATACCCAGGTCTCTCTCATCCGGGTCCATGATGACGAAGGTCGGACAAAGATAGGCATCACCCGGTGATGACAGATTGGGGGTGGGGCACCAAAGGTCCTGCATCCTCCTGGAAAATCCATCGGCCCAGTATCTGGCTAGAGGGAACACACGTTGTACCCCGGCCTTCTGAACCATTGTTCTTGGGGGTGATAATTTCTCGGCTTAACTCTCTTTCCGTATGTGTCCCTCCTGAAATGCTCTGGCACACGCCCTTGACAAGAAGTATGCAGAGGCTGGGCAAGATCCAAGATCATGTCCAACATTTCTCCTTCCTGTATATCTATTCCATGAGTCAAGCTGGAACATTCCAGGAACAAAGAAATTTACCCTTCAGAGGGTTCCTTCAAGGGCACACGGTCTGCAAAACAAAACTGGACGAGCAATGACATTCGCTCAGATTGTAATCCTATTCTTTCACCTTGGCTCATGGCTTCTACACAGTTAGTATTGAATGGATGCTCCCTCTGGGAGCGCTGGAGCTCCCAGAGTTCGCCTAGATGTGCCTCATTGTCTGGAAAGCTAGAAACCATTCCAGACAATACCTTAGAGCAGTGGTTCTCAATCTTCCTAATGCTGTGACCCTTCAATACAGTTCCTCATGTTGTGGTAACCCCTAACCATAGAACTTTTTCATTGCTGCTTCATAACTGTAATTTTGCTACTGTTATGAATCGTTCTATAAATATCTGATATGTAGGATATCTGATAGGTGGAAGGGTCATTTGACAGGCTGAGAACCACTGACTTAGAAGAATGGAGTGGGGTGGGAGGGAGGGTAATGTTTTTCCCAAGATCCTAGGAGCAGGCAAGGTCAGGCACATAATCTACATAATAATGTAGACACTCTGGTCCTTTCACTTCCAACTACCCCTTGCTGGAAGCTGGAGGCCTTGCTTGCTTGCATCTTCTTACTACTTAAGCCAAATTAGGGCAGGTTGCCCTTCCTTCTGGGGACACCATAGGGCAAGACTTTGTGGTTCTCATTCTGCTTGCCCTTGTGCAGGGCTGAAGTTTCCAGGTGTGGCTGAGTTCAACTCTACTAGGTAACTGATGTCAAGAGGCAAGAATTTAATAAATAGTGAGAAGAGACTGGTGCGCATGCCTTCAATCCCAGCACATGGGAGAGAGACAGGCAGAGCTCTGTGAGGTCAAGGCCAGCCTCATCTACACAGCAAGTTCCAAGCCAGCTAGAACTACATAGAGAGAGTCTGTCTCAAAAAACATGTATAGAGGAGAATTTACATCCTCTTGGGGGGAAAGTAGTCACTATGGATTGCATCTCTGGACCATGGCCAAGTTAATCAAAGCAATCAATTTTCTGACTGAGACAGACAGTTCACAAAACATAATGGTGCCAGTCCATGATCCACTTTCACCATGGTCTTGCCACTGCCCCTCTGCCCACTACTATGGGCTACCAGGTTCAACCAAACCCACTAGTGGTAAAAAGCTGGATGGGCCCAAGAATGCTGAAGAAGCTTGAGGATCCTGATCCGTACAGGATCGGAGGTATTCCAGAGGTGAGCAGAGCCCAGCCTACACTGCCAGCCAACACACCCATTGAGGTTAGTTAGCTGTGACTAGGACTCCCTGACTCCTGGTCCACCCCCTCCCAGTGGCATGAAGACCCAATAGAAATGGCTCTACCAGGGACAAAGCTTCCCAGGCCTGGCTCCCAAGGATGGTATGAGAGTCTGGGATAAAAAGGATTGTCTCCATAACCTTGACCCTGCCACAGGGAGTCTGCAGTCATCTGAGTGATAAAAGGTTCTGACAGGCTGCCTGGAAGGCATTGCATAAGCGGCTGGGGTATCCACAATGGCTAAGAAGCTGTGTGAAGATGTTTGCCTGGCTGTGACTAGAAGCTACTTTGGGGCAGCAGTCCTGCCCTTACTGACGCAATAAAGGCCAGTGAACACATCCAGGGAAGAGAGCCATGACAAAGAGAAAGACCTACTTTCCCTGGGTCCCATCAATCATTCAATCAACTTGAATGATTGATTCATTCTGTTTGGTTAAGTATGTCAAAATCAGCGTAAAACAACTTCTAGGTTGACATACTTACGTTTTGAACACACAGAACATTCCCGGCTAGTCACACTCATTAAAGACCTGTGAGGGGCAGGTGTGAACAGGGCTGTTGGACCACAGCCAACTGAACAGCCATTCGGATGGAGACAAATGAGAACGCAAAGGCGTTCTTGTTCAATGACACTTGTTTTTCCAAGTGGCCTTCGGATCTTTCCCCTGACCTGGGTCTCCCTTCCTGTGACAGTCTGTGTTCTACATGTCAGCTTTGCCTTTACGATAGCCACTGTCTGCTTTCCCAGGCCCCCTCGGAGCAATTCTCAAGCTTAATTCTCTTAAGTTCTGTGCGAAACACAAAGATTCTCAGCCTTGTTTTTACAAATGAGGACACTGGGGCTCAGACTCCAACTGTCCCCCACAAACTCGTCCCCCATCTCCTAGGCCCTTGGTGATACAGAGGAAAAGGGAAACCCTATAGTAAAGTGTTTCACAGAGCCTTGCCGCTTAATAGGTGGACCCTGCACCTCAAGATGACCATTTATCTCAACAGTTCGGAAGGGTATTAATTTCATCCAAAAATTATAATGACCCAAATGGTCTATTTTATCATTAAGTTCACACATTACCAGGAGTCCTCCTTCACAAAGGGTCTTCAAGATGTACACATGCCATTTTTTATTTTTAGAAAATTCTAAAAATAAAATAAGATTATTTCTTTTCTTTCTCTTAAAGTCCACCCAGCTAGGCCTAACAATCAAAGCTTGTAATCTCAGCACTCAGTAGGCTGAGGTAGGAAGATTAGGAAGATCACAAGGTCAAGGTATGCCAAAGCAACAGAATGAATACATCTGAATAAATTTTTTAAAGTATTTTTATTTATTCAGATGTATTTATTAGGGGGACAAGGCGATTTCTCCGTTGGTAAAGAGCTTTTCCTACAACCATGAAGACATGAGTTCAATCCCCAGGAGCCAAAGAAAAGGCTCAGCATAGATAGAGCCCACACCTGCAATCCCAGAGCTAAAGAAGCAGACAGGAAGATTCTGGGGGCTTGCTGGCCATTCATCTAGCCAAACTGGCAAGCTCTAGATCCAATGAGAGACCATATCTCAAGAAATAAGGTAGAGAGCAAATAAGGAAGACCTCTCATGTTGGCTCCTGACTTCCATACACACGAGCACTCATGTACACACCAACACATCCATGAAATTTCCAAGGGTCACAGGGAAGCTCAGTGGTCAAGAACCTACCCAGCATGAATAAAAGCATTTATCAAGTTCAGTGATAGAGAACTTGCCCAGCATGTATAAACCTGGGCTTAACAATCAGGAAAAAAATAATAAGAAAGAGCTTTAGGGGCCACCCAGACAGACATGGGCAAGTCTCAGGCCCATAAATTCTGAACCTCTCTCTGAAACTGACCTGGGAGCAGGATTTGTTCACTGTAGTGAGTATTGAAACTGTAACCTCAGGCATGCTAGGCAAAAGTTTTGTCACAGGGCTACACCTTCAAGCCCACCCACCCAACCCCNTACCCCCTTTTTTGAGACAGGGTCTCACTATATTGTTCTGACTGATCTTGGACTGTGAACGTGACTCTCAAGTAGCTGGAATTACAAACCTTCCCAACAAGGCCTGACTTCGGTATCTTTTTAATTAATTTTTCTGCTAATCCTTCAATCCCTGGAGCCCATGACCCGTTGTAGCAGGTGGATGACCAGAGGTCTCTTCAGGCACACAGGCCCTGGGAAGCCCCAATTTGGACAGAGAACAGATACACCAAAACCAGCTCCTTTAGTTCCTCTCCCTTCCATCCCACATTGCCCAGTACGGGAAAAGTTTCTCCAGGAAATTTTGACCTACTCTTACAGCACAGAGAACAGACTGTTTTCTGGATATTTCTTAGAAGAAGGAGAGGGATGACATTGCCTCAAGTTCATTAACCTTGTAAGACTGGGCAGTATACTACTTAACACACATAAACACCAGAGAGCTGTGGAATTTCATGAGTAAGCCAGCCTCGACTTAGAACCAGCTCACCCTGGACTAAAATTAGATGTGTCCCTGAGCCAGAGAAGCTGCCTCCTGTGCCTCTCCTGGAGCTATTTTCACTAGAAATGAGGTGTGAATAATATTCCCGAGTCCAAATTAAGGCTCCCCTCCCTCTCTGCTCCCCTAGTCTCTAAGGAGAGCCCCCCCCCACTGTTGAACACGGGCAGCTCTTGTGTGGGAAGCCTGACAGGTGAGGTATTCGCTGAGAAACTGGGGCGTGGTTGAAAATCCAGGTATCCAAGGTTGGTTTGGGGAGTGGGCATCAGTGCTGACACTTTCTCCTCTGAGTCCCAAAGCTGCAGAGCACAAACTGCCTTAAAAAGTCAGAAAATGGGGATTTGTGATTTTTAGCACAGGACACATTTCCCTTCTGGACCCTAAACGGTACAGTATTTCGTGGGAGCTTATAAGAGAGCAGGGATGTAAGCAGCATAATCTCTTTTCACCTTAACAGTGAAACTTCTGCCAAAGCCTCGGGGGTGGGGGTACACAGTTATAATCCTGGCACTTGGGAGGTAGAGGCAGGCAGATATCTATGAGTTCAAGGCCAGCCTGGTTTACATATGGTAAGTTCCAGGACAGACAGAGTTACACAGTGAGACACTGTCTCAAACACACACACACACACACACATTAAGCAAAAATTACAAACTTCTGTCATAGCAGAATGAAGCCCTTGCTTTACTGGATTCTAAGGATCTGAATCTAATGAGACAGACGTGTATCTCCCAAATCCCAAGCCCTTGCTCCCCTGGCTTCATCCTCATGCCATCATATACCTCCTACAGCGGGCCACTGTCCAGAGGCACAGACTAGACTGCAGCCCCCAAATCCTGTAGGCAAGAAACAGCCCCAGTAGCTCAGCCGGCAGGAAGAGCTTTGACCAATGGTATCTGGAGCTCTTTCCAGAATAAATATGAATCTTTTTGAAGCAGCTAGAACCACGCCAAGCAGTCTGCTGGTGGAAATGTCATGTTGAACTCCATGAAGTATGTCTAATCAAAGGGTCAGGGTTTCAAGCAAACAGCCAGGGGGTCAGAAACAGGTTCTGGGCCTTGCAGGATGAACGGGGGTGATGTGAAGTGATGGAGGGGCAGAAGCCAGCTTCCCAGTGACCAAAAGGACATAAGGCAGGCTGCTGTCTGGGCAACTGGTGAAAGACACGGCTCCTAGGAGTCATCCCTGTGTGGCACAGGGGTTGCTATACATATCCCAATCATCAGTCACATCAGCATGTGCCCTCAGATTCTTGGTGAACCATTTTACGCCATCACCTCACCCAGATTTCAACATTTAATGACACACACTCTGACCTCGGTCTTTTCTCAGCAGTAAGAAATACATCTCATTTGCCACTCACTTTTCTCTACCTGTTCCATGTGCTTTAGATTTGCCTTCACTGAAAACAGAACAAAACAAAACACACAGATGCGCAAGTGAGAGAATGCAACACACATTTATGATGTTAAGTCACATTTGCCATGGTTTCTTTCAATACTTGCATGTAGATACACACATTCTCTTTCTTGGAGGGGGTGAGGGAATTGTTTTGCTGAACCATTTGAAAGTAAGTTGCAATGTCATGCCACACCACAGCTGTGCCACACCTATGCTGGCACCTGTATGACAGAATGTCTCTATGGTGGGAGTTGGCGTCAGGTGAGGGGTTGGAGCTTTCCGGAGCAATGTCCCCTGCGGATCCTTGGCAGTGGCTCAGAAATGATGCCTGACCAGCCTTTCCGATCAACATGTTCCTGGCCACGCTATATCTGGACTCTATTTTCTTTCCTGTTTCTTTTATTTGCCTTGACTATCACACGGTCTCTGTGCCAAAGAGTTAATGATCCTGCCTTGGGTGCTTTTTTGTATGAAACCTCGAGTTCCGAGGAGGCTAAACATTCGCCTCTGCCATTGATTCAGGCCATTAATCAGACTATCTTAGAACATTCCATGCTCCCTGGGAAAATTCATGGACACAATAAAACAGAAAGAGCTAATGATAGAAGCTCGAGACTCAGTACCTAAGAAAGTAAAAGTAGGTATGCTCCAAGGCAATACACACAATGACATTAGGACTCTCCCAGCAGGATATATATAATACCTCATAGAAGGCAGATGATGGACTGTCCCTTGTTGGGCTAAGGAGAATGGGAATTAACTAGACCCACTCCCTTAGTCAGGACAGTATGACAAGCTAAAAAGAAGACGAACAAATTACCAAGGAAAAAGGACAAAGTTTCATGATTTGCCTTTTCTAAAAAGGTTAGCTAGGTACAGACAACTTTGATACATATTAACTGACAATGAGAGAAGAACAGTTTTTATATCAAATAAAGCCAGTGCTACAGCATTGGCATGGTGACAGGCCTTTTGGTTTTGGATTTAAAAACGTATACATAAGGTTATTAAAGGGCAAGTCCAACCCAGACAAGTCCAACCTAGGGTAATAAAAAAATTAATAAAGCCTAGCAACGAAACTCTAAGGTCTGAAAAATAGGGGGGCTGCTGTGTTCCTGGTCCTAACCGCAAAAGATTCTAATTATAATTATAGCTTGCTGTTTGTATTAAATAATTTGATAATGATTTGAGAAAGTGTGCCAACTTCCACATTTTGCTCTATTCTGTTTCTGCATAAATATTACACCTTAATCTTCAACAAAATACAACAAATTTCACATGACTCTTGTGTGTAAGTCTGTCTATCATCAGCCAAATCATAAGTTCTCCTGTCTTTCGCCCTAGTTCTCCCTCGGTTCATGGGTCCCGTGAGGATGGGTCCGTGACACAGCTGAGTATTTCAGCCTGCCTCTCCTAAAACAGCAACACTCATACTGAGAATTCTAGGTGACTCCATTTATATGACGACACTTCAAAGCCAGGATCCTTGCCTAAGAACTCCCAAACTCCCACATTTAGGACCCAGTCCCTTTGGAGTCGTTTTCTTCAAAAAGAACAATAAAGCAGTTGTAATGTCTTCGCTGAACAGTAAATGAGCTAGCCATGCTTTTGTTTGGATCTAAAATGGGATATGTTCAACTTTTCTTCATTTAATTTCCTCCTAGAGCTTTTAAGGGTGGCTAATTGGTCACATGTAGGATGGAAAGTGACTTGAGACTTATTGGGAAGTTTTGGTAGGGCACAGGGGTGACTTTGGGCTAGTCTAGATTTCCTTGGCAGATTTAGGGCTGACCCCTGGACAGCTATCACATGCCCTCCATACAACAGCTGCTTCCTGGAAGTGGGTGTAAAATAACGAACTTGTCTCTAGATCTGAAGGGGCAGAGGGCTGGGTCTGGCTCCCATTAGGTGATGCTCCTGGAGTGCTTGGTGACCTTCTCTCTTTTCACTGCAAAGAAATGTTATGTGGAGAGAAAGAATCTAAACAAAGTGACCCTGAGTCCACAGGGAGCCATATTGTCACTTATGAGAATGCTCCTCCTCCCAGAGTCTTCACACTTGCCTAAGGAGGCAACAGAAGGGAGATGGAGGACCACAGTGGTGTTGGTCCAGTAGGGGCAGCTAGTGTGCCAGTCCATAGTCCAGGAGAGAAGTGAACAGTCACACCCGTACCAACCTCCAGAAATGTCAAGTGGAGGGACCCCTTCCCCCTTGACCTTCACAGCAGAGGGAGGAAAATCTTCACCACAAAGCAAGTCCACTGTCATGAGTAATGGTCATCCAACCAAGCAGCCACATCTTGGGGAGTTCATCTGTGCCCTCATCAGATCACCCCAGGTGGGCTTGTTGACAGCTTACTCTCCTTCATGGGGTGGGGTACCCAGTGCTCCCTACCACCTTTTGTAAGTAGGAGGCCTGGGGGCAGGGCTAGAGTACACACAGGCTTTGAAGACCAGAGTCGGGGTTCCATCTTTGCATGTAGAGATAACCCCTCATCCCTGTTGGGTAAAGACTTCCCAGATGCAGCTTTTTGGGGAGAAGAGCACCCACACCCCAGAAGCAAACCTAACCTATGCCCTATAAGAAAGCCCAATAAACTCTTTGGTTTCCAGAAATGAACTTTGGAGAAAGCATGCCTCCACCTCTCATTGGGACCTTAGGAGGAGGGACAGGCATTGCTCATGACAACTGTTGGGAAGGAATTTTAGCAATACCATTCATCCATAAATGCACCAGAGGAACTACTAACCTGAGCCATCAGGAGAGACATGCCAAGAATAGAGAGACCCAGGATTATAGGATATCACCGCCCTTGCCCACACTCCTCACTGGGACTCTGAACATCTCTCATTAGCCATCACAATCTTGCATAATCTGATGCTGACCTTACTTCTTATCCCTCTCAGAAAATTCCCATTGTTCAGGAATACACCCATCTAAAAACAATCAGCAAGGGTTGAAATGATGCAGCTAAGACCAGTTGCAAAGGACCACAGTCGCTTCCCAGTACCTCCATGGCAGCTCACAACAGTCTGAAACTTCAGGTTCAAGGGATCCAGCACCCTCTTCTGGACTCCAGATGCACTGGGCACTCATGTAGTGCACAAACATACATGCAGGCAAAATCCTCACACACATAAAATATAAATAATGTCTTTAAAAACAACGAAGTGTTTTACTTAACCAAATGGAATGGGAAGATTGTTATTAAAGTAACTGCTGTGGAATGCATGCTTTATGTACATTATTTTATTTCTTTATAACAACAGAACAATCCTACAAAGGTAAGTATTATCCCACTTTAGAGGAATAAACTCCTCTACAAAGAAGAGAGAAGATTGCCTAAGGTCACCCTGTTAGTATGTGGCAGAGCAACCTGTACTCAAATCTGTTCAACTCTAAATTCAAAGCCTTTTTGCCTTGCTATGCTGGGAGTCTCTAAGATGGTGAGGTAGCCTTCAAGATCCTGCAACAGTATCAAATGCAGCTTCCCAAGTGGCAGTCCGCCATAACTGGACATTCCAAAGCTCGGCTAGATTGAAAGTAAGTGGCTCACAGGCTCTGCTGAGTAGAATCAGCCCTTTCACTGGGGACTTAAAAGGCACTTTGGAGACTTGCAATGCCCGCCGGGGCCATCATGACAGAAATCAATTATCATCATGGAACATGGCAGAAAATGAATTGTATGAACTGTCCCCCTGGCAGACCCAACCCTAGCACACACGCAGACTCCTCCAGGCTCTGCAGATAATGTATTTCTGCTCTCTGCAGCTGGAACCCAGGCCTTGGTTTGCAAGCATGCTCCTGTCTTACCGGACTTGCAAACACTCCTCCATCCCTTAACTACCCAGAAGCCCCAACCGTCACCCACACCCTAGGCTTCTCTTACTGTTGAAGGTCCTCTGAGTGGGACTCCTAGTTCTCTGGGTGTCCTTACCCCTCCTGTTCCTCAATGCCATGTAACCCACCTTCTACCCCAGCCTGCTACCCAGAGCACTCTCCCCAGAGCCACTGATGAGTCCCTCCATTCCAACCTGCCACTAGATGGGCATCATACCACCCTCCCCAAGTCACCAGTCACTGCCTCCTGGGGACCATCTCTGCCTCACCAGGACTGAATCAAACTCCCCAGTCTCCCTTCTGTGCTGACCACTCCTTTCTCTTGCCCCATACCAAGCATGTGGGTCTCCTGCTGCAAGATTCTGGCCTTGATGCCTTTATCAGTCACTCTTGGCAATGTCCACCTTGCAAGCACTTCATCAGCCAGAGCTAAGCCAGCACCACCCTAATGATCTAATGATCCTCTCTCCCCAAGCCTCTTGGCAGACTTTGCACAGGATCTGTATTCTGCTTGACTTGAAATATGGGGGAAAAAGCTCCCCTGTAAGTGTCCAGAAACACCCATCTTCTTCCTGGTCCACACAGTCCTGCATCCTCCCAGCCCCCAACCTCCAGGCTCACAACCTTTCTTGCATCCCACATCCTCAGGTTTCTTCTCTCTGGAACTCAGCTCCTTGACTCTCTTCCACTTTATTCAGTACTACACTGGCCTAGGCTTCCTTTAGCCTGGCTCTACCTGGAATCCCCCACTTTCTGGAAACCCTTGCAATGACAGCTCCTCAGAAAGCCTTCTTCCTTAGCCTGGCAGGGAGACAGTGAGAAAGGAAGCCATGGTGGCTAGTTTAAAGGCAACTTGACACAAGCTAGAGTCATTGGAGAGGAGAGAGCGTAACTGAGAAAATGCCTCCATGAGATTAGGCTGTAGGTCAGCCTGTGGGGCATTTTCTTAATTAGTGATTGATGGGGAAGGGCACAGCCATTCTAGGTGGTACCACCTCTGGACAGGAGGTCCTGGGTTCTGTGAGAAAGCAGGTTGAGCAAGCCAGAGGGAGCAAGCCAGTAAGCAGCACCCCTCTGTGGCCCCTGCATCCAGTGAGCTACCATCCTGACTACCTTTAGTGATGGACTATGATGTGGAAGTATATGCCAAATAAAACTTTCCTCCCCAGGCTGTCTTTAGTCATGGTGTTTCATCATAGCAAAAGTAACCCTCACTACGGCAGAGGCCCATACAGGCTGCCCACGAAGATCCACACTGCTTGGCCATTCTGCACACGGTCTCCCACCTGTAAAATGGACCCAATAGCCCTCCAAGTGTTGTAATAAATAAGGTACTTCATCTACATCTCTTACAATTAATAGGGCCTGTTAGATAAATGAGTACCAATAATGTCACAGCTTCATTATCCTTGACACAACCCAGACTCTCTGCACAGCCTTTGGCTGTTCTTTTTACTTGTCTTCTTGGAACACCCTCAGTCCTGTGAAATATCTGTGTATGGGTGTCTCGGCCTTAAGAGGCAGGAACTCTCTTCGGCACCCTCTCCCCAAACCACTAGAACAGCAAGAGGTACTCTGCAAAAACTTTGCCGAACTGAACAAAATTAACTACCATGTATTTAGATTGAGATCAAAAACTGTTTACTCTGTCAGGAAAAGGCTCTGCTTCTAAGGGACCCATGGCTCCGAGACTGTCTTCAACAGGAAATGAAAGAAATCTCGTGGCTTTAGTAACTTCTTGTGGAATTAACAGAGAAAACAAAGTAGACTTTTCTGGAATGAGGCGCACACATGGAATCTGACTGTTTAGGAAGCTGTCCTGGCAGCCGCCACTTTGGTTTGATGAACCCAGCTTCAAAGGCCATCTCTTAAAGGTGGGAGTGTCATCCCCAGGAGGGTGGCACAGCGGAATTCTGTCACTAGGCTGCTATTCAGGGAAGTCGGCCAGGGAGGCGGGAGGAAAGGACAGAATGGGATTGACTTGCACTCTCTCCACCCCAGCCCCTAAGCTTCCCCCCTCAGGAAGACTCAGAGGAAAAAGATGGAGGCTGGTCATTTGTTTAAATCCCAGTCTTAGAGGGGCTATAAGCACATGGGCTTCCATTTTTCTCTGTGACCCACCATACGTCAGAACTACCTAAGGACATCAGAGCTGGATGCAGGCCTAGGGAGGAGAGCTAAGGAGGAGCAGGACAGCTGCCTTCAGAGTTAGGATTGAGTTCCCAGGCACTCTGGCCAACTTATTCCCCAAAAAACTTAGGTTTGGAGGACAATAAGAAACGATGAATATGTTCCTGGCACTGCAAGAGACCCTTCACTGAGCTCACTCAGTCTTCAAGACAGCCCAGCCCTAATGCATGGAACCATTTCTAAGATCCTATGGTACTTCTACCACAATCATCCCTTGGTCCTGAGAGAGATCCTGTGTGGGATGCCCCACTCTGCTCTGAGGACAAGACTTCACCCTAAACACACAGATATTCCAGAGAGAGAGAAAGAGAGAGAGAGAGAGAGAGAGAGAGAGAGAGAGAGAGAGAGAGAATCTCCTGGCAAAGCCAACAACTAACCTTCCCTGTTACTTATTGGAACAGTTCTGAAAAGTACAGAGGAGGTAAGGTTCCAGACCCTTCGCTCCCATGCTCAGGCAACAAGAGGAACAAGACAGTAGTCTATCAACTCTTCCTAGTGTGGTGTATGCGTGAGAGCTGTGAAGAGGTGGGCCCAAGCCCAGCGGCAGGAAAGTCATCAGAAAAGGTGTCCTGAAGGTGACTAACAGCAGAAACTCAGTTGGGTTGGTTGGACTGATTGGCCTGGTAGTTTGATCTGGTTGGTTAGTCAGGTTAGTTGGGTTGGTTGGTTGGGCTAGTTAGTTGTTTGGGTTGTTTAGATTGTATTTATTAGTTACCTGGATGATTAATTGGTAAAATGAATGCATGAGAAGAAATAAATGCATTATTAATGAACATCAATAAAAACTACAGGAAGTTCGAACTGCTTCAATTCTATCAAAGGTTCTCTCTCCGTATCTCTCTCTCTCTCTCTCTCTCTCTCTCTCTCTCTCTCTCACTTTGTTTTATGGTTTTTGTTGTTTTTCGAGACAGGGTTTCTCTGTAGTTTTGGAGCCTGTCCTGGAA
>LOEQ01000637.1:0-12832 GCA_001685075.1 Bramus lutescens | reverse complement strand
AGAGAGAGAGAGAGAGAGAGAACTTAATGACTACTGCTAACTGGACACAAGTGGACAGGCAGACTTCCCAAAGATGGTCAGGGCTATGCTGCCACCTAGTGTCCATTCTGTAGAGCCTGAAAGATCTACCGAAGTCAGAGGAACCAAGTCTCCTGGACCAACCACTGACCTGGACAAAGGCAGGGCAGGGGGCTGAGGTGTCTGAAGGAGCTGTTTCAACCCTGCAAAGGCCTCCGCAGAACAAGACAGGTCAGCCTGTCCAGGGTCTGGGGACCAAACTCCCAGTCACTCCTTGGCTAGAGTAAAGGTTGCTTCCTATGAAGCCAAAGTCCTCTACACCCATTCCATCTACGGACCCTGCCAACCTCCAAGTACTCACAGATCCTCTTTGGGAGAATCATTCTTCCTCAGATTCACCAAGGAGGCTGCACACTGCCCAGTCCACCCTAAGATGCGGAGCCTTATAGTCATGACTGACACAAATTCCGAACGCTCGTCCCATGCTTCTTGTAATTAGGACCAACTGAGGCAGAGTTCATGCACCACATCTCTCTATGGGATCAGACTAAGGCCTGACACTCTTGCTGAGTTACTCCCCATCTCACCCTGTCACAACAGCAACAGCATCTGAAGTAAGAGCCACAGGACAACTCACAGCACATGTTAGTGACCGGTCCCTGACCCTCAGGAAGCCTCCTGGAAGAAGGGTACATGCTGACCTGGGCGTTTAGATGGTGGATGATGTCCCAACCTAAGCTCGTTTCAGTTCGTCTTCCTTGTTTCAGAAAAGGCAATCCCTCCCTGGAGCTGAAGCTTAGGGGTTCCTCCCCCCTTACATAGCAAATCTGTGGGGAAATCCACCACACTCCCGTGGCTTCCCACCTTCACTGTCACCACCCTGGCTGAACAAAGCCACCAACTGCTCACTCTCTTTCATGGCAAATACCTCCTAACTTGCCCCTTGCCTTCCACGCCAACAATCTTGAGTCTCTTCTCAAGCCAGCAATCAGCTTCAGAAGGCCCATCAAAACAGCACAGACCACAGCACCCCTCAGTCCAGCCTGCAGGGCTCAGTTCTGAAGAAACCAGAATTTTCAGTGACCTCCACAGCCATACAAGCAAGTCCTAGCTTCTGCTTCCTCCCCTCTCCTGTCCACACTGGCCTTCAATGCTGCCTGCCCTGCAAGGCTGATTTCCTCATATGTGCTACCAGAGGTTTGTGTGGTCCTCCTTGAATTCCCTCAGGCCAGGCGTCCCCTGGCTTCTCCTGGTTGAACCCTTTCTCTAACCCTCTTCCCTGTTTCTTCTCAGAAACTGAGGACCTGAAATTAAGTCTACCTAAAAGCCAGGGAGAGAGCTCACAAAGAATAGAACAGAAGGGACCATATTCCTGGATCATGGCAGTTGTGCTTGGGGAGGGGGGTAACCACACACTCACAGCACATGTGAAGCATTAACTACAAAGTGGAAATGCCCCAAGAGTCAAGCGCCCCCTACATGCACCTAGGCAGGCCCTCCATTCACTTTCCCACTGCCGTATGAGGGTCTTAGTGTCTAAGGACCTTCTGACTCTGACGGGCTGTGACACCAAGAAGTTAAATGGGTTCTAAAGGAGCATCTATTAATCTACTGCACTCTGCCTTTTTAAATACCCAATTTAAACCTTCATGGAAAAATTCAACTAAATTAAACTCCTCTTCCATGGAGACCTTAATACTTCCAGATTGCATCCAAAGAACACACCCACTTTTCTCCAAGTAAAATCCACTCATGTTGGTGACAGTAAAGCCCTCTCCCCGAGCTCAGAAACCTGCAGTGTTCCCCGGGCATCAATGGCTATAGCTGTGGGGTTTTCTGCTTCCTTGCTCATACAAGGTGCCAATTTTCTTTTTTAAGAAAAAGGTCAGCCGGGCAGTGGTGGCACACGCCTTTAATCTCAGCACTCAGAAGGCAGAGGCAGACGCATCTCTGTGAGTTTGAGGCCAGCCTGGTCTAGAAGAGCTAGTTCCAGGACAGACTCAAAAGCTACAGAGAAATCCTGTCTCAAAAACCAGAAAGAAAGAAAAGAAAAAGGTCAACACAGAAAAATGCCAACTCCTGGAAGGTACAGACAGACAGACTGAGGACAGAGGACAATCTTTAAAAAACTGTAGTGAGACCAAACAGAATTCTGAAATGTTGCAAGAAAATGCTGCAAGTAACGACCTCATCCTCTAAAAAATGCTCCCACGCTAACCCCAGGCCTGCTGCACTAATATTAGACTATGCAGCAAAAGCAAATGAAAGCTGTAGATGGCTGCTGGTCACATGACCTCAGGTGAGGCGAGAAGCCTGGCTTTCAAGGAGGGCCTCATGTCATCACAGAATCGTGCTTTTAAGACAGCAGCAGAGGAGAAAGCCTAGAGACGACAGCAGACTGAGTAAATGTGGTCAGCTTTGACTGGGAGAAGGGACCAGCAGCCAGGGACCACCAGTAGTCACTTGAATCCGGAAAGGTTAAGGAGACTCTTCCCTTAGCCCCCCAGAAGGCTACCAGTCCTGCCCCCAGCTCAGCATTAATGAGACTCAGCTCGTATCCCTGACCTCTGTGTGGTCAGTCAGATGCTGTGCTGTTAGCACCCAGGTTTGGGGAATTCTTAAGCTTACAGTAGGAAATGGATGCAGGCCCACACTTGCCTACAGCATCAGACCATCCACGCCCCTGCTTCTAACCAATGGTTTGTGTGAGTGTAGACAGCTTGATGTGGAGAAAGCCCACTGCTCCCCTCCTCAAAGGCCTTCTGCTTTCCTTCATGCCTCCTTAGGAGAAGAGGAGGTGGGACTTGTCTAATGGCTAAACTTTGTATAAATAAAGGGGCATACTAGGGTCAACCCCTTTCCTTTTAGGAGTGAGCAGTTCTTCCAAGGGTGGCCTCCACACCAGGTGACCACACAAAGACGCAGACCCCAACCTCCAGTGAGCTAGAGAAGGCTGCCTCCCTGGGCTCACCAGCACTCCAAGACCTCCTGACCTCTCCCCTCACTTCAGCAGTCACAGAGATGGCACCAGCTCTTGCTGCCACTGCCTTTTTTTTTTTAACTTGTTTTATTATTTGTTTGGGGGGGTGACTATCTAATAGAAACCTCCTCCATCAAAAACTTCAAAAATAATATGTGCTTCAATGGATTATTATGAAGAACAAGTGAGAAAATGTGATGTGTTTAATATGGTGTCCAAAAATGAAGAGGGAGAAGGAAAGAGAGAAGGTGGAAGAGGAAAAGGAGAGGAGGAGGAAGAGGGGTAAGAACGCATACACAGAGATGTAATGTTGATTGACTGACAGAAGTCAGCACTGTTAAATACACAATAAATACCCCTGGTTACACCTTGCCTGATACTAGAGGACAGGGGTCTGCGCAAGCATTTTAACCCACTCCTCCTCCTAGAAGATGAAGTTCACACCATCTCCCAACTGATCATGGTGGCAGATGTTACAAAGGACACAGATGGTGTGCCAATCCAGGTCATCAGATTCCAGAACCATACCTCCAAAGTGGCCTAAGTGCTTTAGTGTAAGCAACAGGTACTCAGCGAATGCCTGCTGCTTCCCACAAGGGGCAGAAGGGGTCTGGCAGTGAGGCTCTCTGGCCAGCAATGTGTGTAAGCAGGATGTGTTAACAGTCAGGGGCACGAAAGCCCAGGCAGAGTGTGCGCAAGCCAGGGATAGTCGATGAGGGCAGAATGAAAACCAAGTGAGAACCGAGGACCCCAGATCCCCCACTCCACACACTAGAGCCACTCCCCCACACCACCACAACACAAGAATGTGTCGCCCACTAGCTGTGATGTGTTTCCCTTCTCTGGTACAGAGTTTCTCTGGAAATGGAGGAGAACACACAACAACGCTGCATTAAACTAGAGGTAAGCTGACTGGCTCAGCATGAAGAGGACTCTGACAGTCGGCAGCAGCATAGGTGCTAGGAGACAGTGAGCGCCACCCGAAGGCTGTGTACAGGATTCGAGCGCCACCCGAAGGCTGTGTACAGGATTCGTCGTGGGGACAGACATGACACACTCGTTCATGTGCTCAGCAGACTCTGCTCTGGTCTCACTAGATGCATAAATGTGGACAAATAAACGTCTTTGAGTGTGTTTCCTCCTCTGTGCAATGGGGCTTACCCCTCACAGATCTCTGATGACTAGGACACAGAACAGTGCTTTGCACAACATCGGTGCACATAAAGAATTACTGACTTCTGCACCGCACGGTGCAGCAGTGATGGTTCCATTAGGCAACCATTCGTGGAATATCTCTGCACACCAGGGACTGTCCAAAAGGCAGGGAACATAGAGGTCCCTGTCTTTGAGAAAATAACCTGCAGTGGAGGAGCCATACAACAGGCAAGTAAGGAAACCCAGGATCTCTGGTACTGATAAACGCTGTGAAAGAGAAAAGCGTGGCCCAGGAGTCAGAGGAAAGCATCAACACATGACTAACAAGAGAGGGACAGCGTCAGATGATAGGGAGCACGGCCTTTACAGAAGGGGCCAAGCTGTCCCCTCCACAGCAGGGGGTGGGCATGCTGTACTACAGAAACAACCCCTGTGGGAAGAATGAAGACCTGAGTACAGCGATGGAGGAGAAGGACTGTCCTTAGCAAGACACAGAGTGAGAAATACAGGGTCACAGTAGCCAGAAGTGTGGCTTCGAGGTAGAAGGAAGGCAGCAGACAGATAAGAGGGGGTGATGGAAGAACAGAAGGACAGAGGAAAGGGAGAGAGAGAAGAACGGAAGGGCAGTGGGAGGGAGGAAATGAGTCAGTGGGAGGTCCTAGAGAGCCCTGCCAGAACAAGACCTCAGCGAGGAGCACAGGCAACATCACAGGTCACTGTGGAAGGACAGATTACAGAGTAGACAGCTCAGAGAAAGCTTCTCTCTTTCTAAATACAAAAGGGGGGTACTTTTTCACCCCAGCAGGAACAGACAAGTAAAGACATAAACAGGAAAGTGAAGACCATATGTGAACAGAAAAAAGCAACTGAATATTGAAACATAAAATCAAGAAAGAATTTAGTAAGAGTTGAAAATGAAAGGCATATACCAAACAAGAATGATTACACAAGATTAAGGATCGTTATTCAAGATAGGCATGATAAACAAAATTTGCAGATAATAACAGAATTAGAGGGGGTCTTTTGCAAAGTCTAGAAGCAACAAGAGACTAACATCCACTGAAAGAAATTAAATCCTCCTTTGAATAAGATGACCTGATGGCTCAGCAGGTGAAGCAGCTTCCTGTCAAGCCTGACTTATCCCCTGAATTCAATCCCCTGGACCCACGTGGAGGAGACAATGGACTCCCACAAGTTTCTCCCTGACTTCCATACCTGCACTAAGACGTTCTCTCTCAGTCAGGGCCTATGTTATTCATGCCCAATGACCAGAGGCTGGTCAAAATTACCAAAACTGCGTGGAAATAGAACACAAAACAGAACTAAAGTTCAATGGAAAACTAGACAGCAGCAGCAGACCCACAAGAACCATGGGATAGGGACTGTAAAACCATGCTCTATCCTATACTTGAATTTAAGGAGAATCTTAAAGAGGCTGGCTGAAAACTGTTTTTTAAGTGAATAAAAATTCTAAAATGTAAAGATAAATAACAGAAATTAAGAAGTTATTTAATAATTTTAACAGCATATTAGACATGACAAAACAGAAGAAACATGAACCAAAAAATAGATCAAGAAAAAATATCCAGATGGGGGCTGAGCTGGTGTGTGTGTTCCTACAGCCCCAGCACCCTGGAGGCCAGGAGTCTGAAACTAGCCTGGACAGTGAGACCTCACTGCAAAAAGGAAACAATCTCCAGATGGAAGTACAGAGGGAGAAGGACAGAAAAAAGTGAAGAATGTTAAAAAGCCACACCACATAAACATGGTGAAAAGACTATATGTGTAAGCAGAGTCCCAGACCAAAAAAAAAAGAAAGAAAGAAAAAGAAAAAAAACAGTATTTAAAGAGTCAACAGAGGATGATTTTTCAAAACTGATTTTAAAAAAGTATCCATCCTCAATTTCAGAAAGGTTGATCTATCAAAAAAGAATCATCAGTGAAAACCACACTGGGGTGTTGCATCCAAACTGCCAGAAGTCAAAGAAGGAGCTGGAAGTGGGGGAGCAGCAGAGGTTTTTAAAAGACAGGATTCCCTCACAAGTGCAATGAAACCTTCCAAGTGTGGCCCAACTCGCCGCCAGCCAGGAAGAACACCTACAACAATGGAAGGTCATGTGCAAAGACACCACGCAAGAGGAAAGTTGAGAATCAAACATTAAGGACTCACAACAGTAAACTAGAACACAGTCACAAACCAAAAGAAAGTAGAACTAACGAGATCATTAAAAAGGGCCCAAATTAATGAAAAAAAAAAACCCAAACATAAAGCCAAAAGGGATTCCTAGAAAATAAGATATGCAAGACTAATGTAGTGTGAATGTACACACACACTCAAGTGTGCAAGACGGTAATGACAGATTACTGACATGTTAACTACTACTAATTGATAATTTCAAGAATGAAGCAGAGACATCACTGTGGATCTTGAAAGTAAAAAAAGCATATTTTAACTGTGTGATTTATACCAATATTCTAAATACAGCTAAAATTGTCAACATCTTCAAAAAATATAACTTTGCCAAACCAACAAAGAATAAAAGTTTCTAATTAAACGGATTTTGATTGAGTATACAGTTTAATACCCTTTAGAAGTCCTTCCCACTAAATTCTACCACGTATTGAAGAAGACAAAGCATCAATCCTATGCTCACTCTTCAAGGAAAGAGAAGGAAGCCAGCATCCAATGAGGGAGTGGCAACAGGAAAACCCCACCAGCCAGTCTCCTTCATGAATCTATGCACTCAAGTCCTAAATAAGATATTA
This sequence comes from Bramus lutescens, assembly GCA_001685075.1. Taxonomy (NCBI): domain Eukaryota; kingdom Metazoa; phylum Chordata; class Mammalia; order Rodentia; family Cricetidae; genus Bramus; species Bramus lutescens. The sequence continues at coordinate 5,913 of LOEQ01000637.1, read as the reverse complement.
ATGAATTAAATCCAGTTATAATCAAGAGGCTTGCTCATTCCAGGTGCAGGCAGGACTAGTTGAATATTCAAAAAAATCAATTACTTCAGAAATCCCCTGTGGCTCATTATGAAAGAATAGAGTTAAAAACAAGACCAAAGAAATAAAAGTATCACCCACAAGAAGCTCTGGGGGCTGGTTCATCATTGAATGCAGGGAACTCTTAGCCACATCAGACAGGTGTGCCGCTCCAGGTGAGCTGGGGAACTTCAAATAAAGTCATCGACAGCTTAGGTGACGGGAAGGGCAGAGAAGACCTTCCCAGAACATCAGAAGGCATGACCCCTGGCTTCATTTTCTTCCTGGTTGATCACGACCCCTGGCCCACCTCCCTCACAGGCTAGCAGTGAGAGCACAAGAAACCAAGAGAGCCCCATGAAAGCCACAAGAGGCTGGACCACATGTACCATGTGGTGTTTGGTTTTGGAAAGCCCCAACCTTGGCTCTGATGCTCACCTGAGAGATGGGGGCTGGCTGCCCTGCCACTTGAACGCTCTTTTCAGCTGCTCCTGGGTCATCCTGGAATTCCCATCAGGCAAGTACAGCTTCAAAGGTGTTGTGCTGGCTTCTGTGTCGTTGTATCCTGATGGACCATCCTCTGAAACACTTCTGGGCCTGGGCCTGTTTCTCTGGGACAGCTCTTGGCTGCTGGAAGTGGCATTTGGCTTCTCCACAGACAGCTCATTCAGCTGGCCCAGAGGGCTCCTGGAGATGGAGTCACTGCTCGAAGTGAGGACCTCCTGTGGACCTGGACAGGCTGGAGTGTGGACAAGAGCCTCAGAGGGCTGCTGGCTTTCCTCTGGAGCATGGAGCTTCCTGTTCAAAGATGAGGACCGTCTCAGAGAGTGCTTGCACAAAGAGTCCTAGAGGGATAAGGAAAGAGACAGAGAGCATCCTCAGCTAGAGAAGCTGGGAAAGACACTTTCTTTATTCCTTGAGATGGTCCCTCCCCAGCAAGATAGGCTCCCACCCCAACTCCTTTCTTTTTTTTTCTTTTATTGAAAATACTTTTTTTCATACACTATATTCTAATTACAGTTTTCCCTTTCCCTACTCCTTCCTGTTCCTCCCTACATTCCCTCCCGTCTGGACTCAAACCCTTTCTGTCTCTCCTTATAAAACACAGACACTGGGGAACAATAACAAAATAAAATAAAAGGATAAAAACAAAACAAACAAATTGGAATAGGACGAAACACCCAAATGAGAGCCAAAGAAGAAGCACAATAAATGCACACAGATGCAAAGATACACACACAGAAACCCCACAAAACACAAAATAATATATACGGAAAGGACCTGTAAGGTAAGGGGAGAGAGAGAGAGAGAGAGAGAGAGAGAGAGAGAGAATATGCTCTGACTTAACATGAAACAAAGAATTTGCAAAGATGTCATTGAGTTTGCTTTGAGTTGGCCTTCTACTGCTGTGCATGAATGGGGCCTACCTTTAAGAGTGAGATTCCCTTGCAGAAAAATAATTTTCATCAGGGCTAGGTTTAGGAGATGAGGGCCTGTGTCCACTTCTCCTCTCAGCTCTAGGACCCCATCTGGTGCAGACCCGTGCAGGCCCTGTGTAAGCTGCCTGAGTCTCCATGAGTTCATATGTGCACTGTGTTGAGAAGGCCTTGATTCCTTGGTGTCCTCCAGCCCCTCTGGCTCTTATACTCTCTGCCTCCTCTTCTGTCGGGTCCCCAGGGGCCTGGGTGGACCAACTCCTCCCCTTAACCTATTCAGGAAGATGCCATTCATCAGTTGCATGTGACCTACTCACGGATGCACCTTCCTGCACAGACCCCAGGGCACCCTCGGTGGCAGGACACCTACCGCTTGAGCTTCTACTTGCTGTGTTCTCCCCTACAGCTGTCATCTGTGGAAGCTACTCTACTTCTCTGTCTCCCACACCCTCACCAGCAACACACGCTGTCCACAACCCAGCTTAGCATTTTTAATGAGAATTAGGATGTGGTTGCCAAGTTTTTAAGAAGCTAACATCTTCATGTTTAGCTATAGAGTTATTGGGTTTTGCTTATCAAGTTATGTGCTATGTGACATACGCACCATGACAATATTTGGTCCCCAGGTTTGGGGGAGGGGGAGGGGCCTGTAGCCCTTCCCTCTTACAACCATGGATAGGATAGGGTACAGCCCAAATGCACAGCAGGCATGCCACAGAATCATGGCAATCAGCAGGCCACTCGCACTCCTTGTCTCTCTTGGTGGCAGATCAGGAATGGCCAAAGCCATTCTTCCCTCACCTCTGATGACCACGGAGACCCCAGCTTAGCCACCTATACCTCCTTAGCATCTGTTTATTTGAAAGGAAGGAATCCAATAGAATCAGGTGGACTAGCCACCTCCTATTGGTGATTTGCTGAAGAAATGGTACCCCTGCTACTAACCACTAAGGCAATGGATGCAGACTGCTGTAGAGAGACAAAGTACACCTTGGGCTTTTCCTTGGTACAGACATCAGGATCTCTAAGCATTTCCAGAATCAACTCAGGGGCTACTGGTACCCTAGGCAGGAATAAGGAGAGCTAATGTGGTAGTTTTCTGGCCTCATGGACATAACTAAATATTATTAACCTGCTCCAAAGCTGGTCGGGGCATAGCTGCATAGAGTGATGAGAACATCGGTCACCGTTCCCAAGGAGACACGTGTGTAGCCTCTCGCCTCGTCCATGACTTACTAGGAAAGTCTTCAATCCCTTCTCTTGAGCAACCAGCACATGTGGCCAAAATGCCAGATATCTACCAGAAAACCTAGGAACTTCTACAGTAACCATCATTCAAAGCACCTCACCAGATTCATAGGTCACAAGGGAAAACTAACTTCCCCAAACGATTACCAAAGGACTCTGCAGCAATGCCCTTAAGGTGGATCACATCACATCCTTACCACCAGGCATGAAGTCTCACCTGTACACACTAAAGGACTGAACCATCTTGGTGGGAGACAGGACCCTGGTACCCACTGTACCACTGGTTCTCAAAGTGCAGTCCACTCACTGTAGAGGTCTCCAGACCCTTTCTGGAGTTCAAAACAAACCTTAAAGTAACAAGATATGACTTGAGTGTGTGCTCCAAGGTCCATATGCTGTGAGCCTGATGGTGTTAAGGTGAAGGAAGTTTGAAATAGTCGGGCCCAGCAGAAGGCAAGTGGGTCATAGAGGCACCAGCCTTTGAGGGGATCAATACTGATCTCATGAGACTGGTTACATTCCTACCAGAATGGCTTGTTGAAAAAGAACCAGGCATCTCCCCGAGTCCCTTTTCATACACATAGCCTGCCTCTCCTGCTATGGTGGCATCTGCTGTGCCATGTACACAAAAGGTCTTCACCAGAGTCCAAGTAGACAGGAGTCTTAAGACTCCGAGACTCCAAAACTAAATAAATACCCTGTCTATGAAATATCCATCCTCAGACACCTTGTCAGAGTGGCAGGCAGCTGACTGAGTAGAAAGAGGAGCAATAGGAAAAACTGCTGGCCTTTTACACAAATGTGAGCTTTAGTGAACAACTAGAACACAGATTTACCTGGAGTGCAGGCCCACGGAAGCTTTTGTTTAAGCAGTGTTAACCCCTCACAGTCTGGAGTACACAGCACCGGTCTTCAGCATTCCATGCAACCAAACGGGAGGCACATGTGCCCACTGGCCCGGCAGGAAGGAGAGTGGCTACTGCTTGTGTAACCGTCTAGCTGTGAGTGAAGTGAACTTGCTGTTATTTTCAGGGAATGGCAGACAGACCATGGGGTTTCAGACTTGGAATTTGGCAGGCATTTCTTGAAAATAAACTGAGCCTGTCACACCAAGGGAAATAAATGATGCCCTGTTCTCAGTGATAAAATACAAGCTGCAGGGTAAAAACCAGAACTTTCGGGAATTCGACATCAAGAGCTTGGGGGCTGGGAGAGACTTAAAATTCCAGCAATCTTTGGTGGTCACATCAACAGATGTGCTGTTTTTTATTTATGTTTTCCATATAATGAGCTGTGCCCCATTTAGAAGATCTGTATGACACAGTAACCAGTATATTTCAAATGACTGGTGCATCGTGCTACTTAATCATACAGGAATAAAAGATTCAACACGTGTGACAGACCCATGGGAACTAATAAAGTACAAAAAGCACATTTATGTGGTTTAAGGTTCCACGTTAAGGGATGAGGATGTAACCTGGTTTGATAGTGTACTTGCCTAGCATAGCTGAAGCCCTAGCTTTGAACCCCAGTGCCACATATGCCAGATGTGGGAAACACACTTATAATTCCAGCCATTGAGAAATGGAGGCAGGAAGGTCAGAAGTTCAAGATCATCCTCAGCTAAATAGCAAGTTTGAGGTCTGCCTGGGCTACCTGAGGCCAAATGAGGGAGTCAGATCCCTTGGAGCTGGAGTTACAGGCAGTTATGAGCAAACCAAGTTGGGTGCTGGGAACTGAACTCAGGACCTCTAGAGGAGCAGGAAGCACATTTAAGCACTGAGTTATCTCTCCAGGCCCAAGTTTTAATTTCTAGTGCAGCAAATGTCAATGGATACGGCCCCTATAAACAAGAGCTACAGGGATCTTCAATGTTAAATGCATAAAGAGATCCTGAAACTAAAAAGTCTGAGTGCCACTGCTGAAGTCTAAACTTGTACCTAGACAGGCTCCCTCCCTTACCATGTCCCCAGCAGGGAAAGTAGCATGCTGTCCCCACTGAGGCAGCTCTAATGTACAATCCTCATGCCAACTCCCAACCAGGGGTGCAGCCACACTTCTCAGAGCCCTCAAGGGACTCCACACCACTCCACCCTGCAAAGGTCCATGAACAAACACATGTGCCACACACAAATGTGACAGCCCTCGGGAGCCTCAGACTAAACCAAAGAGTTATGAGTTCCTCTCATAATGCTACCACACCACTCCACTGTTGGTGACCATTCAAGGCACCCAAGGAAATATGACAGAAAAAGAGAGCACTAACACTGACTAGTGATGCCTGCCAGAGAAAGGCATTATGGGATGGCACTAATGTCTGAAAGCCAAATATTTGCCACCCTGGGACTAGGCTACTCCCCCTTCCACATTTGGAGAAATCTCTTCATGCTGCCAATAAGAATTATCTTTTCCAAATTCAATTCCAAATACTAAGTTTCCTCCTGACTTCTCTCCAACCTTGTTAGCCACTTTCCTCTGACAGGGTCCAGTTGATGAATTTTCTTCTTTGACAAGATGCCTTGGGTGGGACACAGCACCAGGTGAGGTGTGAGCCACGCAGGGAAGCAGACCCCAACTCCTTCATCAGCACACCAAGATGTGTGACCATAAGAATACAGAGATGCCAGAGATGCCTAGGTGATTTCAGAGAGCAGTCCAACAAGAACCTCAGCCAAGAGAAATGAAATTCCCAATCAGAGGTCCCACGGGACTGGATGAGGCGGGGAGAGGACCCCCTCCTTTGTTCTAATCCCACAAGAGTGAAAAGATAAGTGTCAGCATCAACACACTCATCCAGACACAGACACACAGCTAAGTGAGACAGGAAGTGGCCTCCACAGACAACCAGTGTAGGACTGCCCCCCCCATGTTACCGATACAGGGCGTGATACTGCTATTTACCCATTTATTGTTTTGAAAACTTCTTTCATGCTGTCTTCTCATTTGGTGTACCCTTCCACCTAATGAGATCAAATCATGATCCCTCCTTAAAAGAAACCACAAAGTAATGAGTGAAATTTTTACAATTTTTCTGAAAGAAAAAAAAAAATTAGCCAGGAGGGGGTGGCTCACACCTTTAATCCCAGAACTCAGGATGCCAAGGCAGGTGGCAGATCTCTGAGTTCGAGGTCAGCCTGGTCTACAAGAGCTAGTTCCAAGACAGGCTCCAAAG
>LOEQ01000636.1:397701-419017 GCA_001685075.1 Bramus lutescens | reverse complement strand
GGGGAGGGAATTGGGAGGAGGGGAGGAGATGGAAATTTTTAATAATAATAATATATAAATAAATAAATGGAATAAAAAAATTTAATTTAATTAAAAAATAATATATTTAGTATGGATTTTACTCCAGTGTGTGTTATGAATTGTCTTGTAATAAAAGATCCTAGAATCGTGTAGCAGTTGTTATCTTAAGTGGACTTAATCCCAAGCAAACTACTAGCTGAACTCTATAATTAGACTAAAGAGTGCCTAAGAAAGATGATCAAAATGAAAAATTCATATTGTCTATTCTTTGACAAAGAAAAAGAAAAACATTAATTTCATTTTCCAAAAAGTAGGTGTTCTACTTTTATTTCAATTTCACTGATAAATATCCTGTTAGAAAAGCCTCTTAGATGATTAAAGGTACATTTGGCTGATATTCCATCATTGCAGGGAAAATGTTTCTTTGACTGATAATTCCGTCATTGTGGGGAAAAGTAAGACTGCAGATCAAGCAGCTAGTCACCCTATATAGATTGCCAAAAGTAGAGAGAAATAAATGCATGTTTTACTAAAAAAAAAAAAAAAGATTCGGATTTACCCTTTCCACATGTGCTTCCTGTAATTTCTCTTCAACAATTGTCAATTCCTTCTCCACTTCAGTTGTTAATTCTCTGGGACTAGTCAAGTCTTTATCACCATCTAAAGTTTTGTTTAAATAAATTATTACATCAGGTATTATCCCAACAGTTGGTCATATACTAGAAATGTCTCCTAACAATCTTTGAAAGTCATTAAGAGTCCACAACTGGTCTCTCCTAATTTGTGCCTTTTCCTTAGGATGCTTTTCCTCCTGTCAGGTTGGCATATTCAGCATCAGTGTGAGGGCTTTTGCCTTGTGTTATGGTCTTTCTTTTTGTGGTTTTGGTTGCCTCTTGGAGGCCTGCTCTCTTCTGAAGGAAGACAGAGAGGGATTGGATCCAGAGAAGAAAGAAAACGGAAGGTGGGTCTGGGAGAAGGGTAAAGAGGGGCAAATATGGTCAGAATGTGCTGTAGCGAGAATAATCTATCTTCAGTAAAAAGTAAATTACAGACTTGAAGATGTGCATTCACTCATATGAGATCTGAGAGCACAAACCTTAGGGTACCAAGCCCAGCTCTTAGAGCTCAGGTTGGGCATGAACAATAAAGTGAGTAGGTAGAACTCCTTATGTCTCTGGTCATGTTGGCTTTTGTTACAGTGTAATAAAGGAGAGATGATGTCCCCACCCCCGCTCCCAACACAAATTCTTCTGGGGCCTGTGTGCTATGGAGCACCTAACTGGGACAGATTTTGGCTCTACAGAAATCAAGAAAATTCTTCCCCATGCACCGCCTCCCTCCACCCCCCATAGCCTCTCAGATCTATCACTGGAACACTTCCAAGGGTACCAAGATTTCCTATTTACCTCCTGCCATATCTCATGCATAGCTTCCCTAGTTACCAATATCCCCCTGGCAAAAGGGTTCATCTCTTGGCTGATGCACCCACTTTGGCACATCATTATCTCTCAATGTTGATGGTTTCAGTTAGTAATTGATGTTGCTACTCATTCTAAGTTTCTAGAAAAATGTTTAAGGATATCTATACAACATTTCAGCTCCATATGGAGTAGTTGCACTAACATGCAAATCCTCTGTGCTCTGCTATTTATCCCCCTCTCCCTGGATTCCAGTGATCTTATTAACCCTCTCCAGAGCCTTAGCTTCTCAAGGTCATATAGATGCAATCATACTATAGCAGCTTGAACAGACTGGCTTATTTCTCCTTTAGTATCTTTAAGAAGGCTATATTGGGCTGGCAAGATGGCTCCATTGGTAAAAGTGCCTAAGGCACAAGTCCTGTGACCTCGAGTGCAATCACCAGAATCCACATAAAAAGCCAAACACAGCGGTGTACATCAATAATCCCAACACCGCAGGAGTACACAGCACAGCAGAAGGAACAGAGACCCTACCTCAAAGGCAAGTGATAGATGGGCTAGGGAGGCAGCTCAGCAATTAAGGGCATTGACTGCTCTTCCAGAAGACGCAGGCTCGGTGCCTGGTACTCATATGGAGGCTCACAACTGTCCACAACTTCAGTTTCACGAGACCAACACCAACTTCTGGCCTACATGGCTGGAAGACACATGCAATTGTTCTGTTTGGGCACTAGGAACCAAGTTCCAGTCCCCTAGATTTGCAGGAAGTGTATTAATCACTGAGCCATCTCTCCATCACTTCAACCACCCTCTTTGGTGCCTCTTGTAGATGTGTTTTATGACAGTCCCAAGAATGACACTAGACCACATACACAATAATATTAATATTAGTTCTTCCTTTTCTGTCTCCCTCTCAGAGAAGCAGCTTCTGTCTCTCTTTCCTCTCTCTCTCTCTCTCTCTCTCTCTCTATCTCTATCTCTATCTCTTTGCCTCTCTGCTCTTCTCCCCTTCTCCTTCCCCCTCCATAATCCACTAAATAAATATCCAACCTCACTCTGCAAAAAAATAATATTAATAAATAATAATAGCAATACTCAGCTTTTATAAGGGAGTATATAATGCCAGACATCATAGTTCATGTCTGCAATCTCAATACAGGTTGGGGCAGGAGCACAGCTATTAGTTTGAGGACAGTGTGTGCTACAGAGTGAATCCCAGAACAACTTAGCCTAGACTGAGGCCCTGTCTCAAAACACAGAAACAAACAAACCAAGAAAAGGATGTAAAGGAGGCCAGATTCCATAGTCCTTATTAGCTTACTGCTTCTTGTCCCCAGTCTCTAGCTCGGTTACTCTACGTACGTGGAGCCAGAGCAGATGTGAAGTTCAAAGCAATGGTTCTGGACCATTCTCACAGTTCTCTCTGCTCCTCCTGGCACTCATCACTCCTCTCTCTAACGAATATTCTCTATGTGGCATTTTGTGTAACAAGGTCCCTGTAACTCTTCACAAGCCAAGGGTCAACATCTGAAGGTACGAATGATTACACATGCCCTTTATGATTTCCTCCGTATTTACATAATGCCTTTAAGTGTTTTTTAAATGTGTTTTGGGTCAGTGTTAATGGATGAAAAGTGTTGAATGATGAGGCTCTAAGTAGGTATCTAGATTTTTTCTACAATAATTCTTATGGAAATAATTTCTCATTATAAATCCTTGCACTCTAAGTTACATTGTTCCTGGGAAATAGCCTTAACATGTGATACAGGCCCGTTTTCTGGCATATTTTAACCCCCATTAGAAACTTCAAGGGCAGGATTCTATTCCATTTTATCTCTGGATGTCTGACATCTAGCTATTTCCATGGAGCATAAGGGACCTTCACTCCATAGTTGACATATACACATATACTAGCATAGTATATGTAAACCCACAAAGGTGAATGGGAACTGGAGAGATTGTGAGTAACCAGTAGACATTAGTGGTTAGTTTGACCATTCTTCAGGCCACAGTTAGACTTAACCTTGTTCTCAAAGTATATTAACATTTCAGTGTGTTTATTGGGACTTATATGCATATAAAAATAATTTAAAATATCTTAATTTTTTGTAGGACTAATTTTGTATTGTCCAGACACATAGAGGGCATTGGGCCAACCCTACAAATTTTTGCCTGAAATTTAACCAGTAGTTTCCACATTATTAAAAGACTCTAAATCGAGGGGACAATTGGTAGCTAAGCAACTTGATAGCTAGAAGAAATCTTGGGAACTATTTCATAATAATGATGTGTGTTTATTTTATATTCACTATGTACACAGCTGTGTGCCAAGTACCTTGCAAGCATGGTTTCATTTAATCCTGTTTCCCTTCTGACTTGGATTCTGACATGACTTGGCAGACCATCATTACCAATTTTGTCTTTATTGAAAAAAAATGTGTGTTTGCTCCTCATGAACTTTTGTAATAATTTTGACTTTTCAATCTTCTCTCTTGGGATTATTGAGGTTGGTGAGCCCTCTCTAGTGTTGTACTGTCTTCCAAGTCACGGGCTCAAAAGGCCGACAGTCCATTTTTGTCACTATAGGGAAGGGGAAACTGGGGGTCAGGAGGGTGGCATGTCCCCATGGTTTATGGGGGCCAGTGACCGTGGAGTAAGATCAGATTCCTAGCATCTTAGCTTTCTCAGGTAATTTCCCAGATGAGGGAACTCAGGAAGTGCAGAGGAACTGAACAGCTCGAGAGAAGAGTCATTGTACAAACCAGGATTCATCTCTCTCCCTCAACTGTGGCCGAAGGAGCCACTGGGTGCAAAGCAGCTCAATCATTCTCCAGGCTGCACCAACTACAAACTTCATCTTTTCTGCAACTCTTGATAAGTCATCACCTAGAAAAGCATCCAATACTCTTGGCCTAATGATGATCAGCTTTTTAGCACAGAATTTGGAGAATGTTCTTGGAAGGCATTCATTCCTTCGTTTCCTTCCCCCCCCCAAAAAACTCTGGGATACACTGTAGAATATGAATCTAAGTGGATGAAAGGGCACATATATACAAGTAAAACCTGGAGAGCTGGGGTAACAGAGAAAGTCAAACAGAAAAGATATCAAGGGGGAAAGGGAAATGAGGAGGAGGAAGGGTTAGATGAGGAAAGGAATGGGAGAGTAGGGGCTGAGGAGAGGTGGGTTAAGGAATTAGTAACACAATGGAAACTTGTTATTCAGTAAGCTTCATAAACTTTCTTTCTTTCTCTCTCTCTATCTCGTGTGTGTGTGTGTGTGTGTGTGTGTGTGTGCAGATAGAAGACTTAAATTGGAGTTACCTTACACAGGGGATAATGCTCCTCCCAGAAGACATGGGTGGCCAACTAAAAAGCATGTGCCAGATTATAGAGTGCCTTCCCCGATGTTCTTGGTCAACAGTCTCCCAGAAACGCACTGGAGCATAAAAGGTATAGATTGTCACCATCCTTACTCCTGATAAGACCCCATTGCTGAAGACACCACATCCTTTGGTCACAGGACATGGAGACATCAAGTTGCTACTGACCAGGAAGCTTCCTCCATGTTGTACTAAGGTCACTTGTTTGTTTTTCTGACCCCCAGCAGCTCAGACACGAAATAATGACACAGAAACTACATTATTTAAATCACTGCTTGGCCCATTAGTTCTAGCTTCTTATTGGCTAACTCTTACATCTTAATTTGACCCATTTCTATTAATCTGCATCTACACATGACTGTGGCTTACTGGCTAAATTTCCAGCATCTGTCTTTGGCAGGACTCCACAGCTTCTCCCTGACTCCGCCTCCTTTCTCCCAGCATTCAATTTAGTTTTTTCTGCCTATCTAAGTTTTGCCCTATCAGGCCAAGCCAATTTCTCTAATGACCAATGATATTCACAGCATACAGAGGGGAATCCCACATCACCTCCATGCTGGTTACTTCTCACAGTACTGGAAGGTGCAGTGAGGCTGCTAAGTGGGAAAAGTCAACAATTCTACCCCTCTGTGAACCCTGTGAACTACAATGATGACTCTCATTGCAAAATATACCCATATATTCAATACTGGTACAGCCATAATGGGAATAACCAAGTACATTCTGCTTAGACTTAAGGCCACTTCCATAGGAGGAAATGCATACCTACTACTATAAGGCCAGCCAAAAACTTATGGTTGGGGAGCTCACAGTGAGTGAACTACCATTAGTCTGAAAAATGGACATAGTGTCAAACTTTCCTCTGATTTGTGTCTCTTTCCCCACATATTCACACATGCCTCAGACCTAATCAGAGGAGATTCTTTATGCAGTGAAAGGTAGTTAATGAAGAAACTCACAACTGGTCCAAGTGCAGAGAACAAGCATCTCTGGAGTGGTCATTACAAACGGGACATCTATTCCACCACCTCTGCCCCCTCCTTCTGCCCCATCCTACAAGGCTCAGGGACCTCTGCAGAAAGAAGGGGAAGAAAGTATGTCAAAGCCAGAGGTGGGGGAGACAGGAACAAAGTAGCATCTCCTGAACATGACAAGTCCACTCACTCATTGCCTCATAAGAGCTGTGGTTGACAGCACACACAAGAGCAAGTCAGTCAAGGTTCTCACATGGAGGCAAGAGAGGCTCATGAGCTCTTCTCCCTAACTGAGGAGCTATTCATAATTGATGGCAGAGAAGGGAGCATCAGGCGCTTTTTTAAGTGTGTGGTCCCCAGCAGTTGGACATCCCATGCTCCAGTAGATGGCCCCACACTCATGATCCTCCTGCCTCAGTCTCCCTAGTGCTGAGATTATCGTAGGCCACAACACCCATTCATTCATTCACCCTAAATTGTAAATATATGACAGATTATAAATAAAGGGACGAGAAGACTACAGCCTTTCTTCTAAGAACATAGACTTTCTTCTCTGTCTACCAGGTGACATTCCAGAGAGAAACCTGCTTATCCCTGGTAGGGAAGCAGAAGTATAGGGGGTAGAGGCTCCATGGAACATGGAAACACATTCTCTCTCCATTGGCAGCAAGGGGAAGCTACTGCAGGCCAGTTATGTGCAGCTTCTGCTATTTGCATCAGCTTTCTCTGTGTCCTATGCATAGATTATAGGTAAATATAAGGATTGATGACTAGATAAAACACACAGCTCCAATTATGCCCCAAACTGAAGAAAAGTAATATAATCAGCAATACGCAAATTCCAACAGCACAAGCAACATCTAAGCAACCAGCTATTTCATCAACCCCTTGCTGAGGACACTGGATTCAAGCCTTGCTACAGTTGTTGGGGATCGGGGCAATAGAATGAGTAGGAAGGCTGCTGAACTCAGGAAACGAGTTACCTTCGAGAGAAGGCTATGCCCCTGTGGTTCAACACTGTCTCCTGAGTCTAAACGCCATTTCCATCTTAGTCAGAATAGCTAGTACTAGCACAAGAGACCCTCAGCATTGGGCCTTTTGGTGTTCCCTCATAGAAGGGGGCTTTGTAGGGGACTATTCTCCCCTGAGGGATCAGCCATTCCTTTCTGCTCCTTCTTGCCAGGTGAGTGTAATTCACCCAACAGCTCTGGTCTTGCAGTGTGGGAAGGAGGTTGACTGAAAGGCGGACTCCATCCATGCAGCTATGTGGAAGTTATCATCCGTACTGAGGTGAGTCTTTTCAGTCAGATAGTTATATGGGGTCACCTACACACCTATAGGCAACCCTTCTAGGTGACGTAAGAAAGCCCAATAAATCTGTTAGCTCACCTAAACAGGATGGCTACCCAGAAAGTGCAGTACTTGAAGGGGTGTTTGTAGAACACGGTGTAACATGAATGTGAGATATATTTTTTTAATCTCTCAACTATTTGTATATATCGGTGGACTGGGTATACAGCTCATCAGCAGAACACGTGCCTGGTCTGTATGAAGCCCCTGTTGCCATCACCAACACCGTCACAAAAAAACGGCGGCTAGAGCGAACACTCCTCACCAGCCACCTTCTCTCAAGATTCTAATTCTTGAATTTGCAGCGGGGATCGCAGCACCAGGCCAAACTTCCACAGTTTTGGAGGGGTTGTGGGAGCTCCCGGATTTTGTCTTATTTCTAACAAGAAGACCAAGAGAGCTAAGACAGATTTGGAAATGATTACTGGATCTATAGCCTTCCAATCCAAGAGTCACTTTATTTGTAAACAAACCTTCAAAAGGCCATTTGAGAGAGCAATTCAGAAGTTCCGTGTCAACAGGGCAGAGGCAAGATAAACAACACAGCTGAACAGAACAAGGAAAGGGCTGGGTTAAAACATAAAAAAAAAAAATGTCTGTTTAAAAGTGCTCTCCTGGACCAAGCTGGAGAGGGGCCCTCTCCAGAGGCCAGGAGCTGTAAAGCTGGGGGGCATTCCTCTGAGACCCAGACCTTGAACTTCGGCACACACAGCTGCTCAGAGTGGGCGGAGCGCAAAGTGGGCAGAGTCGAGGGGCAGAGTGCAGAGCGGAGATAATTTGTTATTTCCACATCAAACTGAGACCCTCCAAGTCAAAGCAAGGAGAAATGAGCCTGTTCACTGACGGCGATCAGACAGAGCTCTGTGGTCCATTATTCACCTCTTTGTCTCTTTGGCCTAATGTGTGGCTGTGTCCAGGCTGTTGACACTACGGCCCAATATCGTCAGCTACAAAGCTCACACTTGGGAACCATGTACTTAAAACTTTATTGATATTATTATTATTTCATACTGTCCTGGGTGATGTTTGACTGGTTTGAGGCAAGGTCTCACTGTGTAGCGAGCCTATCCTTGAACTGGCTACAAAGCACACACTGGCCTCAAACTCATGGCAACCCTTCTGCCTCAGCCTCCTGGTCCGTAAACTAAAATGTGAGCTGTTTTTACTACATGTGGCACATTTTCGGAATGCGCTTAAGGCAACCTACAGTAGCAAAATGCTTGAAGGCAACGTGATGCAAAGATGGGCCTGTTTTCCTTCTTTGTTTAACTCTTTCCTTGTTCTTTTGTCTTCCATACAAGAAGAGAGAGATTGAGTCTGTTGGAAGTGCTCTAAGGCTCCTCATCAATGTGCTAAGTTAATGGCAGGCAATTGCTTAATTTTATTGATGCCTAAGCCCAGCTGGGGTAATAGGAGACATCTTCAAACATTTGACACTGGGAAGACCTCAAATGCCTTTCCAAGAAAAGTGGGCAAGAAGGAAAAAGTTAGGTTCTGGGAAGTATTTAGGTCACTAGCAAAAGTAATAGAAAGGGAACAATCATCTTGGCATGGCAATGTCTACCCCTGGCAAACAAACTCAGTCTCCCAGATGCTTAAATTTGTTTATTTGTTTAAAAGGCCCCAAGATGTCCACGAAGAACACTATTTAAATAGCCATATCCAAGCAGTGTCCAAGTGGATCTTTCCCCTACCCCACTGTTTGCTGATCTGTGTTATTTTTTCCAGACATTCTCATATGTATAATATCAAGTAATTCAGATCACCATATATATAGCTGTTGACAGACAATGAGATAATACTACAGCTTCCCAATGCAAAAAATAATTGTCAGCTCTATTATGGGAAGTAGTGCAAGAACTAATTTAAATCTAAATCAAGATGTCTGAACACGATGCTTTCAAGTGATGATAATAGATCTGCATAGTATTTGACTAAACAAAAAGGGGCTTTACTGATAGATTCAAACTAGTTCACTTTTCAGAAGAGTCATCTTTCATAGGCGAGAGTAGAAATCCCCTAGCACATAGCAGAACTCTCCTAGCACAGAGCAGAACTCACCTACCTAGCACCGAGTAGAACTATCCTAGCACAGAGCAGAACACCCCTAGAACAGAGTAGAACTCAAATAGCACATAGAAGAACTCACCTAGCACAGAGTAGAACTCACCTAGCACAGAACAGGACTCTCCTAGCACAGAGTAGAACTCACCTAGAACAGAGTAGAACTCTCCTAATACAGAGTAGAACTCACTTAGCACAGAGTGGAACTAACCTATTAGCATATAGTAGAAATCACCTAGCAGAGAGTAGAACTCTCCTAGTACAGATCAGAACTCCCGTAGCACAGAGCAGAACACTCCTAGAATATAGTAGAACTCACCTAGCACAGAGCAGAACTCTCCTACCTAAAACATAGTAGAACTCACATAGCACATAGTAGAACTCAACTAGCAAAGAGTAGAACTCACCTAGCACAGAGTAGAACTCTTCTAGCACAGAGCAGAACTCTCAAGCACTGAGTAGAAATCACCTAGCACAGAGTAGAACTTTCCTAGAGCAGAAAGGAACTCACCAACACAGAGGAGAACACCCCTAGCACAGAGTGGAACTCCCCTAGAACAGAGAAGATATCTCTTAGCACAGAGAAGAACTCTCCACGCACCAGGTGGAATTCTCCTACAAAACACAGAGTAGAACTCACCTAGCACAGAGAAGAACTCTCCTAGCACTGAGCAGAACTCTTCTATCACAGAGCAGAATTCTACTAGCATGGAGTAAAACTCTCCTAGCACAGACTGGAACTCCCCTAGAACAGAGTAGAACTCTCCTAGCACAGAGTGGAACTCACCTAGCACAGAGCAGAACTCCCCTATCACAGAGCAGAAAACACCTAGCAAAGGGCAGAACTCACCTAGCACAGAGCAGAACTCTCCTAGCACAGAGCAGAACTCACCAAGCACAGAGCAGAGCTCACCTACCTAGCACAGAGCAGAACTCCCCTATCACATTGTAGCACTCACCTAGCACAGGGAAGAACACTCCTAGCAGAGAGCAGAACTCACCTACCTAATACAGAGTAGAAGTCACCTAGCACAGAGTGGAACTGACCTACTAGCACATAGTATAACTCACCTAGCACAGAGTATAACGCACCTAGCACAGAGTAGAACTCACCTAGTACAGAACAGACCTCTACTACCTAGCACAGTGTAGAACTCACCTAGCACATAGTAGAGCTCACCTAGCACATAACAGAATTCCCTTAGCATAGAGCAGAACTCTCCTAGCACAGAGTAGAACTCAGCTAGCACAGAGCAGAACTCTCCTAGGAAAGAATAGAACTCACCTAGCACAGAGCAGAACTCACCTAGCACAGAGCAGAACTCACCTAGCACAGAGTAGAACTCACCTAGCACAGAGTACAACTCACCTAGCACAGAGCACAACTCACTTAGCGCAGAGCAGAACTCTCCTAGAAGCCAGTGGAACTCACCTACATAGCTCAGAGAAGAATTCACCTAGTGCAGAGTAGAACTCTACTAGCACAGAGTAGAACTCACCTAGCACAGAGTGGAACTCACCAAATACAGAGGAGAACTCACCTAGCACAGAGTAGAACTCACCTATCACAGAGCAGAACTCTCCTAGAACAGAGTAGAACTCTCCTAGCACAGAGGAGAACTCACATAGCACAGAGCAGAACTCTCCTAGCACAGAGGAGAACTTTCCTAGCACAGAGCATAACTCTCCTAGCACAGAGCAGAACTCTCCTAGCACAGAGCAGAACTCTCCTAGCACAGAGCAGAACTCTCCTATAACACAATGGAACTCACCTACCTATCACAGAGTAGAACTCACCTAGCACAGAGTAGATAGAACTCACCTAGCACAGAGCAGAACTCTCCTAGCACAGAGTCGAACTCACATAGCACAGAGTAGTACTCACCAAGCACAGAACAAAACTCACCTAGCACAGAGAAGATCTCACCTAGCACAGTGTAGAACTCCCCTAGAACAGAATAGAACTCTACTAGCAAAGAGCAGAACTCACCTAGCATAGAGTAGAACTCTCCTAGCACAGAGAAGAACTCTCCTAGCAGCAAGCAAAACTCACCTAGCACAGAGTAGAACTCACGATGTCTTTATGGAAGAGAAGAGTTTATGACAGAATGATGCATGTAAGGTAATGCAGATATGTTTAAGAAACATTAATTAATTAGTTGTTTATAATAGGCATGATATGGTGAAGTAATGTTGATAAAGAATATAGTGTCCTATATAATTAATAGTTAATACATGCTTATATGCTTTCACCTACCTAGCACAGAGTAGAATTCAACTTACACAGAGTGGAACTCCCCTAGAACAGAGTAGAAATCTCCTAGCACAGAGTGAACTCACCTAGCACAGAACAGAACTCTCCATGCCCAGAGCAGAACTCACCTATCACAGAGCAGAGCTCACATACCAAGCACAGAGAGGAACTCACCTACTAGGACATAGTGGAACTCAAGTATCACAGAGTAGAACTCACCTAGCACATGGCAGAAATCTCCTACCTAGCACAGAGTAGAACTCACCTAGCACATAGTAGAACTCACCTAGCACAGAGCAGAACTCCCTTAGCACATAGCAGAAATCTCCTGGCACAGAGCGGACTCTCCTAGCACTGAGTAGAACTCTCCTAGCACAGAGTAGAACTCTCCTAGCACAGAGAATAACTCTCCTAACTCAGAGTGGAACTCACCTAGCACTGAGTAGAACTCTCCTAGAACAGAGTAGAACTTCCCTAGCACAGAGTAAAACTCACCTAGCACAGAGCAGAAATCTACTACCTAGCACAGAGTAGAACTCAACTAGCACATAATAGAACTCCCCTAGCACAGAGCAGAACTCCCCTAGCACAGAGCAGAACTCACCTAGCACAGAGTGGAACTCACCTAGCACTGAGTAGGACTCTCCTAGCACAGAGCAGAACTCACCTAGCACAGAGTTGAACTCACCTAGCACTGAGTAGGACTCTCCTAGCACAGAGCAGAAATCTCCTTTCATAGAGTAGAACTCACCTACCTAGCACAGAATAGAACTCACCTAGCACAGAGTAGAACTCTCCCAGCTCAGAGCATAACTCTCCTAGCACAGAGTGGAACTCACCTAGCACTGAGTAGGACTCTCCTAGCACAGAGCAGAACTCACCTAGCACAGAGTTGAACTCACCTAGCACTGAGTAGGACTCTCCTAGCACAGAGCAGAAATCTCCTTTCATAGAGTAGAACTCACCTACCTAGCACAGAATAGAACTCACCTAGCACAGAGTAGAACTCTCCTAGCACAGAGCAGAACTCTCCTAGCACAGAGCAGAACTCCCCTTCTTACTTTGCTACTGGTCTAGAACAGGGAGGAGGGTGCAAGGGTAATTCTCTAACTAGGGTTCTCAGACAAGGAGACATGTTTACCAAATGACATTTAGTCAAGAACAGAAAGGAAGCACAACTTACAACCAAAGATGCAAGCTAGCCTCATGAGGCAGGCCTGTTGTTCCAGCCACTCAGGAGGCTGAGGTAGGTAGGTTCCAAGTTCAAGGCCTACCCAAGTTACCGAGTTGAAATTCACAATCCAGCCGCCTAGCAGATGCAGAGCCCCTCTTTTATTCTCAGCGCCATAAAAAGGGGGAAAATGTAGTAATTACATTAAATTAAAAAGAAGAAGATCCAGTACTTGGGAGACAGAGGCACACAGAAGTCTGTGAATTTGAAGCCAGTCTGTTCTCAACCTGAAAGTTCCAGGCCAGCCATGAAAACATAGTGAGACCCTATCTCAAAAAGATAAAAATCGATGCATACAACGGGGCTGGAAAAATCACTAGCTATTGTAGAGGATTCAGTTCTCAGTACACACATGGTGGCTATTACCATCCCTAATTCCAGTGCCAGGGGATTTGATGCCCTCTTCTGAACTCTGAGGGCACCAGGCACACACATCGTACATATAATACAAGCAGGCAAAAATTCATACACATAAAATAAAATAAATCTAAAATAAATAAACGTAAATAAAAGCAGGCATTTTGTGAGAACACTTGTTCACCTTCATCTTGGAACATGTAGCCATCCTGTTGTGACAGGACCCCAAACTCTCCATCATAATCTTTGGCTGGGATTGAATTCTCGGAGAATCCTGGAGTAGCCTCCAACTGACAGTTAACCAGAGAACCTGTGTGTGTGTGTATATGGCACTGGGTAGCATTCTGTAGTTCACGATGGCCTGGAACTCAGACGAGACTGCTTAAAACCAACAGTGATCCTCCTGCCTCAGTCTCTCAAGGGCTAGGATTACAGGCGAGAATGCCAGTCTTCAAATGTAAAAAGGAAGAATAGGGAAGCCAAACTGGTTCTGAGGGGTGTGTCTGCAACTCTACATCAGCCTACACCTAAAGCCAACATATCTTTGAAAATCTCTGCTCAATAAGCAGAGAGATCCTCCTATTATGTAAGCTAATGTGACTCACTTTTTCCATTTCTTTGCAAACAAGTAAGTCTGGTGCCAGATTAGAGGACTTAAGCCCTTTGAAAACTTCAAACACTACTGAAACTATCCACACAATTTAGGGATCAACCACTTAGATGGAGTAAGACATCTTCGTCAACAACGTTGGTGTTTACTGAAGTTGAATGCATATTTTAAAAAAAATATTTTTAACACTAATGAAGAAAGATCTATTATTCATGGCAGAATGGCAGATTTTGTTCAACCATTTCACCATGGAAAAGGAAGCAGGAGAGGAAACCATTGTCTTCGACATCTCTATGGCAATTTTGAAAGTCTCCATCATAAGATGCTTCCTTCAGCCAAGCACCTGCAGTCTTGGTTACTTAGATGACTGGTGGATTTGAAAAAGAAAGATGGAAAAGTTAAAGATAGAGACTTGAGACTTTAAAGATAAAGACATTGTTTCCTCCATTCTTCTGACGGTCATCAAGAAGGTAGCACACTTAGAAGCACAGGTCTCCTTTCCCTTGGCCTGCATCCACAAGGTTGTTATGCTGCTTTTCGAGCAGACATGATTACTTTACAGGTCCATTGTTGGCATCCATTTGCTACACCAGGGATTGCTGCCTTTTCCACTAAGCTGGTGAGTAGCTTCACTATAAGCTGGATTTAGAACAGAGACTCTCAAGTGAATTCATGCCTTGAGAAGGCTGGTCTAGGACATACCATCTCTAGGAATGGGTGGTTATCCTAACCCATGAAGATTGGAAAACTGAGAAATTGATATTCAGTTGTTTGTTTGGGAGAATTCAGCTGCCGTTTTTGAATGGTTACTCACTAGCAGGCACATTACCTGCTTCGTGCTCCGAACTGTTCATGAAGAAGCCACTGTTACGTCCTTTCTACAGACAGTAAACCTAGGGTGAGATTAATCATCCAATATCTGATAGTTAGTAAATAACAAAGTAAACTTCAAGTCCAGGCAATCTGACTTCGGGCCATTTGCTTTAAAGCTCAGTGTCTCAAACGCAGGTGCCATTTTGGCCACAAGTTTCACTGTGCCTCTTCCTGGGAAGATCCCCAGTATTTCTATGAGAAAACACCTCATTTAGTTTAAGTTGGTTTCTGCATTTTACAAGTAAAAATGTCTTAAAGAGAGTATTACTGACAATTAGGAATCGACATTTATAGTTCCCAAGAACGCAATAAACAGTAAATGGAAAAAAAACAAACCGCACTCTGTGTAGACTTCAGGACATCCTAAGTCACAACCGCTTCCAACTCAGAGGCGCTGAGCAATGCTTCTGGTCTGTCCCCTGAACACAACAGATGCCCCATGCCTGGGCATTTTGGTAGTGGGTGGATCATTTCCTGGATCTGGAACACGTTCAGGAGGGGAATCGCAGACAATGCCCTCCTTGCAAGCTTGGCATTTTGAAGGACAGATTTGGGACTCAGTCCTCAGTTAGAATCCAGAGGAAATTGCATTGAGATTGAATTTTGGAAAACAAAGCCATCCTACTTACAGCAAGATTAACTCAAGGCTGAGGATCCAGATCCAGAGCGAAGCAAATCAGAATTTGAGTGCTGGCCAGTCCCACCCAGAAGAGTTCTGTGACAATTAAACAGGCTTCTGAACACGGCTCTTTCGAAGTTTCACAAGTTTTAAAATATTACTTTAGGAATTGAACACAGACACCCAAGCAAACACAAAGAAAACAACCCACTGTATTTCTTCCAGAACAAGTGTCATTACATCGTGGCCGCCTGGCCCCTGTCATCTCTGTTTGTTAGGCAAGTTGATTAATATGAGAAGTCACCCAACAGTGTTCATAAAAATTACTATTCATTATGAACATAACAAACAGAAAAGCTCATTTTTATCAGCCAACCTCCCCAATCCAGAAATTTTTTTTCTCATTTACATTTGGAATACACACACACACACACGTAACCAACCCTCACCTGCATATATATGATATAATTTGATAAATATATATATACTTATTAGCTTCCATATAAATAGAGAGACTTCCATATTAACTTCCATATATATGTATGTAGATAGACAGACAGACAGACAGACAGACAGACAGACAGACAGACAGAGATAAATGCAGTTGAGGAGGTGAGGACTGGCCACATAGTTTGATAGACTAGATAAAAATAGAAATACTTTGCAAAGATCAGATTCACCTTAGTTTTTAAGTAACATATTTAATTATATTTGACACCAAATAAATAAATGAGAAAGGCTAGGTGGCTTAGCAGGTAAAATGTGCTTGCTGCTAAGCCTCATTTACCTGAGTCCAACCCATGGGACCCATAGAGTAGGAGAGAGCAGACCGCCATGAGCTGTACTCTGACTCCACATAGTGCACACACACACACACACACACACACACCGTACACACACACTCACACCACACACACAAACACACACCACACACACATCATACATGAAGAAATGGAAGTCTAGAAATTTTAATAAATCAAAGAGACTGTAGATCTTGAAATGTTCAATTTCTAATTTTCTTTTTAATATTATCATATTATGATGAAGGATGTTTTGCCTGCCTGTGTGTCTGTGCGCCATGTGCATGCCTAGGTCCCACTGAGACCAGAAGAGGGCACTGATTCCCCTGGAACAGAAGTTGTGCATGGTCATCTGGATGAGGGGAACAGAGCCTGGATCCTCTGAGTTGCCTTTCCGTCCCCCCTCCTTTTTGTTGCTGTTGTTGCTATGTTTTTTCAATGGTTGGTTGGTTTTTGTTTTTTTTTTTTGAACAGGATCTCACTCTTAACTTCGATATCACCCAACTTCAGCCTCCCCCATTCTGAGGTCACAGGTATCACCACCACACCCCCACTTTCTAATCCTCCTCCTCTTCCACTTTTTAATTAATGTACGAGAAATAGGTTTGATAATTTGCTCTTCTTTATTTCCACTCCTGTCCCCCATCTCTCCGCCACTCTGCCCCCGTCTGCCTGCCTCCANACAGTGTTCTGTTTCCCATGGCAGCTCGGCTACCAGTTACCCACACTCACCCACACACATGTAAATATTAAAGGCTAGGAACTGCGTGTGGGAGAGAACATGTGTCTCTCCGAAGCTGACTCACCTCTCTTAATAAAACGATTTCCAGATCCATTTACTTTCCGGTCAGCTTCTTAAGTTCCTGTTTCCTTGTGGTTAAACAGGATTCTGCAGTGATATGAACCACATTTGTAATATCCATTTATCTGTGGATGGACATCTAAGTTGATTCCCTTTCCTTGGTATTATAAATTAAGCAACAGTACACATGGATATGCAGGTATCTCTGGTAGAATGTAGTCCTCTGGATATGTGTCCAGCAATGAGACATCTGGGTCATATGGTAGCTGTTTTTAATTTTTTGAGAAACTTCCATACTCATTTCCACAATGGCTACAGCAGTTTACGCTCCCACTGGCAGGGAATAGCAGGGAATAGATGCTTCCACACATCCTTGCCAGTATTTCTTGTCCTTTGGTTCTTTTGAAGGAGCCATTCTCATCTGGGTGAAATGGAATTCCAAAGTGCTTTCAATTTGCCTTTCCGTGATGGCTAAGAATGTTGAACAATTAAAAAAAATACTTATTGGACATTTGTGTTTCTCCTTTTGAGAACTGTCTGTTCATTTCAGTAGCCCTTTGACTATTTGACTATTATTGGGTTTTTTGTTTTTGTTTGTTTGTTTTAGATGTTCTGTTTTTACAGTTCTTTTTTAATGTATTAGCATTTATTTATTAATTCATTCATTTACTTATTTTGTGCATGTGTATATGTGCGTAGAGGCATCCATGGCTCAGCATGGCTGTGGAGGTCAGAAGACAATCTGAAAGAGTTGGTTCTCTCCTTTCACAATGTGGGTTTCGTGGATTAAACCCAAGGCATTAGGCTTGAGAGTCAGTCTTAGCTGCTGAGTCCCCTCAGCAGCCCTACAGTTAGGCATATATTCCAACGCTGCCAGTCTGAAATGCAGCTGACAGAGGTTTCCTCCCGTTCTGGGGTCACCCGTTCAGTTCACTGCTAGCTTCACTTGTGCAGACACTTTTACTTTCGCATGGTCCCTGTTGTTTTAAAGTACGAGATTCAGTGGCATTCAGTCAATTGGCCACCGCCACCTCATCGCCTCTGAAGGAAACCCTGTGCCCGTAAGCTTTCACCCCCAGCCAGCCTCTCGCTCGGTCCTGACAGCCAAGCAATGAGCTTTTTGCCCATGATGAGCAATCCCTAAATGAAATCATGGTGCCTGATTTTTTTGCCTGGTTTCTCTACTCAGCATTTCCCCAAAGTCCATCTACATTGTAGCCTTTGTCGGAATTTTGTTTACTTTTCTAGCCGAACACTCTTCCACTGCATGGACAAGCCGGCTGTTTACAGTGTTTCCTATCAACAGTTGGGTGTTTCTGCTGCTCCTACCTTCCAGTTATTATGAATAATGCTGAAGTTGACAAAAGTTTTGGGGAGACTTAGGCTTTCAGTGTTGCCGCTGCTGCTATTGTTTGTTTTAAGGGCTGTTTTTGGTTCATGGTTCATTGCCTCAGCCTCCATCTTAAAATGTCGCTGAGGGTGGCGTTAAACTTCTGATTCTCCTTCCTTACAGGTGTCTACCACCCAGCCTGGTTCACACTGCTAGGGATCAAACCCAGCATGGCCCAAAGTAGGCAAACACTCTACCAACTGAGCCACGTGCCTAGTCTGTCAGTTCTCTTGAGCATGTACCTCAGGGGAATTACTGATCACATGACAATTGTGTTGGTTGTATTGAGGTATTACCAAGCTTCTCTGGAAGCTGCACCATTTCACATCCTGTTTCCATCACTCATACCGCACCTTTATAGGCATCCCCGTGAAAGTAAATTCCTGAGGTCAGTTCCAGGACCATTTCAACCATGCTCTACCACTGTTCTCATGCTTGGATGTTCAGGATCATAGTCAGGCAGTTCTGAACCCAGCATCTAATGCTTTCTCACCATCTGCCCAGGTACAAGCTGCCAATTGACCAGTCTTCTCTGTAACTCACCATATACCACTGCCAACTGGTGACTGAAGAAACAAAAATTGAACTTCTCTCCAGGCGAAGAGATGGTGAGGCATGCCTTTAATGCTGGCAGTCAGGAGGCAGAGGCAAGCAGATCTTTATGAGTTTGAGGTCAGCCAAGTCAGTTCCAGACCGACCAAAGCTAAACAGGAAGATCCTGCCTTAAGAAAAAAAGGAAGGAAAAACAAGAGGGAGGGAAGGAGGGGGGAGGGAGGAAGGAAGGAAGGAAAGAAGAAAGAAAGGTAGAAGTTAAGTCAATTCGGGAAATAACCAGGCTAACTAAAAGATAAAACAATTTATTTTTATTTATTATAAGGGGAAAACTCATGAAACAGAAACAAGAAGTCCAAGCTCAGCTGTGCCACAAGGGAACCATACAGAGAGAGAGACTTGCACCTGGGTCCCAGAAAACCACACCCTAACTTGGTCCACCTCTTAAAGATAATTGGTTAACGAGGCTTCCCCATCAAAGGAACCTTCCTTCCTTCCTTCCTTCCTTCCTTCCTTCCTTCCTTCCTTGAGAAAAACAACAAATTAAACTCTTCATTTTCTCCCACACATGTTTTGTATCAGCCATCTTTCATGCTTGGAACTCTCATCTCCTGGGGTCTCTGACAGCTGCTTGGTTTCTTATTTGTTTGTTTTTGTCTTTTATTTTATGTTTGAGATTATAATCATATCCCATTCTTGCTCCCCTTCAAATCCATGGCTTCTTTTTCATTAATTATTGTTGCATGGATATATGTACAACTATACATAGTATATAATCCTAAATACAACTTGTTCAGTCTATATACAGTTACTTGAATGTGTGTTTTCAGGGCTGGATATTGAATAGCCAGTTGGGGTGCTCTTCCCTGGGGAAGGCTATTTCTCCCACTCTCAGCATTAACTTAGTTGCCTGAAGCTTTTTGTATAGGGTCAGCCCCAATTAGAACATACTGTTTCTGTCCTCCCTGTTGTGAATTCCTTGAGTGGTCATGTTGTCACACCCATTTTGTGTCTCTTAGATTTTATTTGTATCTAACCAAGTTCTCTCCACAACTCACATGTTTGTTTCTGAGTTTGGTGAGAAACAGAGTGAGCAAAACTCAGGTTGATTAGTCATCAGTGAGATACAGGCTTGAGCTCAAACTTCATGAGATACTCCTGCTGCCTTACTCCCACCCCCAACTCAGGGATATCTCCATTTCCCGTGCTGTGAAATGGGGAACAATGCTGACCTGTGATGATCCTTATAGTTAACACTGTGAACCCCACAGGTGACCAAAGGGTTGTAGAGACAAAGAACAGTCTTCTGTCTCTCTCCGGGCACAGACAGATGCACAGACACCACTACAGCATGCAGTAGTCATTCCGCACTTACCTGCCACTCTTGGGGGAAGGTTGAGAACCAGGTGAAGTCTCTTCTTCCACTGTACTTGCCAGCATTGTGTACATGGGACATATCTGTTTGTTTTTCTGATGTGTTTTATGGCCACATCTTCCCAAAAGTTGATGAGATGCAAATATGCTCTTCTCTGAGCAGATTCTTTCCCAGAGAATTATTAATGGAGATAGGAAGGTGCCACCAGCCTGTCTTTCAACCCAGTGAGTTCCTAAGTAAAAATTCAGTACAATAGATCTCAGCTGCCATCTCCTAACAGACCTTAAGCATAAGCACTGGCTGAGTTTGCCCCAGCTGTTAACAATTCACCCTAGGATAGGGGTGGGGCCACTACCACCAGCCCTCTGAAGCAAGGAAATTGAAGGTCAGGGTCATCTTCTCAGCAGGCACTGTGGATGGAATCTGAGCATTTCAACCAGCTGTCTGCCAAGTCCTTTCTCTTCATTCTGATCCTGTGACACAGGGCAAAAGATTTGGACTCACCCTGAACCCAATCCAAAAGTAAGCAAAGGGGACCTGGTCAGGAAGATTAGTGTCAGTATAACCTTAATGAGGGACAGGGGACATGGGGAAAAGCCTGAGCTGCTAATACACCCAGCTGGAGTCCTTCAGAAGTTGGGCAGGACAGGGAAGTCCTCACTTTGCCTAAATATGTACCAACTGGCTTAATACCTTAACTGGTCTACCCCACCCCCAATATGTTTGAATAGTAGTAAAATTTGGTGTGATTATGAAGTTTTTCAAGTATTGGACCAATATTCAAGGAATATTACTCAGTGGGAAACACTGAACTTGGCATGGGATGTTTTTTGATCTCTCGGAAGGGGATTTAATTGGAAAGTTTGACTATTAAGTGTGTCATATATTTAGGAGGACCATTGTACTTGCGGCAGACCCTCTGTCTTCTGGACAGACTGGTAATTAGTTTCTAAGAATGAAGTTAGGCGGGTCATGGTGATACATGTCTGTCCTTTCAGGACTCGAAACAGGCAAGGGGAGTCCAAAGCTAATCTGAATTACATAGTGAGACTCTATCTCTACAAACCAAATAATTAAACCCCCAAAAGTGTGATTTGAAGAAACTGTCTTGCCACTGGGCAGTGATGGCACACACTTTTAATACTAGCACTTGGGAGGCAGAGGCAGGCAGTTCTCTGTGAGTTCTGGGCCAGCCTGGTCTACAGAGCAAAGTACCAGGGCAGCCAGGGCTGTTACAGGAGAA
>LOEQ01000636.1:384624-395419 GCA_001685075.1 Bramus lutescens | reverse complement strand
GAAGAAGAAGAAGAAGAAGAAGAAGAAGAAGAAGAAGAAGAAGAAGAAGAAGAAGAATCCAGAGCCATGTGCCCAATGAGTGGCAGCACTGCTCACACTGACAATGATCTGGGGCTATGTCAAGTTGTCATGAAACTAGCCAAAACATTATATTTCCTTTTAATTTATATAAAAACAATGTAAGAGTGATATTAAGATCCCATTCTAAGTCCAAGTAAAATTAACTGGTAATATTTATCAAGTTGTTCCCTGTCCTCTTGTAGATTGAATTCGGAGGGTCCTCTCTCTGAGAGTCAGACCAACTTGGACTAGTTGCTTACTCATGGGGCCTCATTTCCTCCTGGACAGATGTGGCACAGAAATCAGGTATCACTAAGGTTTCCTTCCATTATTCTCAAAGATGCTCATTGTACCAATCACCAGAAGACCATGGAGGTAACCATGGCTTTTTTGACTTCCAGGACTTAATATGAACGATTTTATTTGCATGGCATATCCTTTCCAAGGAAATTTGTACCAATTCCTCTGTTTCAGTACAAATTCCATGTTCCCCAATGACACCTCCCAGAATCTGATCAATTGTAAGGTTCTCTCCCAGGCAATTTCCACTGGTTAACCTTGACCTTTATCTTAAACTTTTTTGTTTGGTTTATAGATGTATATCCAGGAACCTTGTCTTCTTTATCTTTGGGATATTCAGAAAACTTAGGGCAGCATCTTACAATTGCAGAGAAATGACTATTTGGATGCTATCTGCACTACTATACTACAGCATCTACCTGCAGAATTGAATCAACTATTTTGGGTTTACGAGGTTGGATCTGATAATTCAATGCATGTGCTTGCTTTGTGTACCTCATGCCCATCCACAGCTTAGACAATGTCCAAATAGGTTATTTTTCATCCCAACTCTGTCTAAATCTTCTCAGTCGGAAATAGAGAATAAGAAACCATTTATTTATTCTGGATAAAGAAATCTCCTTACACTGGATTGGCGCTGTCCATGATGACCTAATGGAAAGAAAAACTGACTTGGCCTGGGATGACTTCATTAATGTGCTGCGAAGGTCCAAGAAAATAATCAAAAGAAAGCCATTGTGGATAATTATCATGAATACTGAAGTGGACTTATCCAATCAGAAGAAGAAGAAAATAAAAAATAAAAAAAAAACAACTTTGAGTATTAGAAATAGTTGGAAGCATGCAGACATGGACCAATACCAACTTCAGCTGAGATGAAATGGATGGCCTTTTGTATTTAGCAAATTTATTTATAAAAGTTCACAGGATTAAGGATTAAAATAAAGTACTAAAGAACTGGCAAGGAGTAAAATCCACAGTCTGATGTCCAGACCTGAGCGTTCGCCTTATCAGATCAGAGGGGACCCTGCATCTCCCTTGGAGAACCGAATGGCACATGATGGCAAAGGCACTTGCACCTTGGGACCAGACTTATCACACTGAATATAAACAAAGACGTCAGCTGGCAGGCAGTATTTTCCATGAATAATTTAATCTAGGATTAGAAGAAGCTAGACTCCAAGTAACTCCTTGATGAAAAACTAGCAACTAAAGAACCTTAGGGGACGTTTCCCATGTGTTAAATGTGAAACACAGTCCAAAAACTGGGCCGGGCTCCTGGAAAAACACGAAATTGGCTAGTTTCTGATGCTAACTCTAAAGCACCCTGGCCACCTGCTCAGTGATTCAGAAGCCCAGTCTTTCTATCTTTTAAGTAAAAATGTATAAATATAAAAAAATTGGTATTTCTTTTTAAGCAGCCATACATATTTGTGTATGTACATGTATGCAAATACACATATGCTTGGGTGTACATGTGAAGACCAGGGCTTAACTTCACATGTAATCACTCAGGAGCCATCCACCTTCTTTTTTGAGACAGGGTCTCTCGCTGAGACCCAGCTATGCTGGCTGGTCAGCAACTCCAGGGATCCACCCTTCTCATTCTTCCTAGATCTGGTGGTTTAAACACATTGCCACCATGCCTAGCCAATTCAAGTCCTCATGCCTGCACGACAGACACCCTTCGTTTGCAGCACCCAAGACCTACACATGTTATTAAAAGTATCTGTACTTTCAGGTCCTGTATAGTGAAATGGCATCGCAGAAAATAAATAGATAAGTCATGCATGGTGGCACATGCCTTTAACCCCAGTACCCAGAAGGCAGAGGCAGGCTGATCTCTGTGAGTTTAAGGCCAGACTGGTCTACAAAGCAAGTTCTAGGACAGCCAGGGCTACTCACAGGGAAATCCCTTCTTGAAAAACAAACAAATAAATAAAGATAAGATAAATAAACAAGCAGAACTAAATAAATAAATAACTGTACTTGTTTTAAAGAACCCAGAGGTGACTAAAACAGTCTCCCTGCCAGTGGGAGAGATATGGAGAGAGGACACAGAGGTTAAGAGGGATGGCTGCTCTTCCAAAGGATGGGGGTTCTACTCCTAGCACCCACATGGCAGCTCACAACCATCTCTAACTCCGATTCCAGAGAATCCAATGGATTCTTTCTTTTTTGATCTCCTTGAGCACAAACTGTTGAAATGAGAGTGGGAGCCCTTTGTTCATCCTGCCCAGCTAGCTTACACCTGAAATAATCACACAGAAATTGCATTAAATTACTGCCTGGCCCATTATATCTAGCCTCTTCTTGGCCAACTCTCACATCCTGATCTAAACCACTCCTACCAACCTGTGTTCACCACGAGGTCGTGGCTTACCAGGAAAGATCCTAACCAGCGTCAGTCTCAGACAGGAGTTTCATGGCGTCTTCCACATTGCCTTTCTTCCCAGCATCCTGTTCTGTCTTCCCGCCTATCTAAGTTCGGTCCTATCAAAAGGCCAAAGCAGTTTCTTTAATAAACAATGAAAGCAACACAAGTACAGAAGGACCTCCTACACCAACAAACATATGCAGACAAAACTCCCACACATATGGGATACCCTTCTGCATGCAGTGAATATGTTTTGTTTCCATTGGCTAATAAAGAAGCTCCTTTGGCCTATGGCAGGGCAGAATATAGTTAGATGGGAAAGCCAAGCTGAATAGAAGGGAAAGAAGGCAGAGTCAGGCAATCACCAGTCGTTGCTGAGACACTGGGTAGTATCCTGAGCATAGGAAACCTCAAAGCCCGCCCCCACAGTGACGCACTTCCTTCAACAACATACCCACTCCAACAAAGCCACACCTCCTAATACTGCCCCTCCCTATGAGGTTATGGAAGACGATTACATTCAAACTCCCACAATCAGCTTCTTGGAAATGTAGATTTGTGTCTTTAGCCAAATTACACCTCTTTAAATGCTACCCTGGCCCCATGCCCTTTCTCCCTCCTTCAGTAATTCTGACGACCCAAGTGTGAAACTTTTGTTACTTTCTACAGGTCCTCAAAAAGCATTTTTCCTTCTATTTTGTCTTTTTTTATTCATATAGAATTAATCTTATTTCGCTGTCCTCAAAGTCATCCATTCTTTCCTCTTCCCCATGCTGTACTCGTCAGCCTACTCTTCAAGTTTTATATGTTTCTATGATTTTTATAACTGTTTTTTAATGTGTTTTTCTGGTTTTTCATTTTGTCTCAAAGGAATTTGTATTTGATTATTGAAACACTTTTAGGAGGGTTGCTTTAAAGATCAGACCTGTCTTGATATTATCAATTGATTATATTTCTCATTCAAATTGCAATTTTTTCCTTGGTTCTTGGTTACTATAAGTGGAGACTGTTCTTTTGCTTCCCATCCACCTAGACCTGAATAATAACACAAAACTATATTAATTACAACACTGTTTGATCAATGGCTCAGATATATTTCTAGCTAGCTCTTACATCTTAAATTAACCCATTTCTATTAATCTGTGTATCGCCGTGAGTCTGTGCTTTACCGCTAAAGGCTCTCTCCTTTGGCAGCTACATTGGTGTCTCTTTGACTCCACATACTCTCTCTCTCTCCCTCTCTATCTGTGTTTGGTTTTCCTACCTGGCTTTACTCTGCTAAACCATTGGCCAAAACAGCTTTATTCATCAACCAATAAAAGCAACACATATACAGAAGAACATCACACATCACAGAGCATCTGGGCAGTTTCTAGTTCTATCCCATACACTGCTCTGTTTTATTAGAAGACTATGGGTCACACACACATCTTTTTAATGTAGTACTAAATCATACTATATAGATTTAGCATGTAGATCCCAGTTGGCCTTTATGTGCTGTGATTCCTATGGCAATTTAATTAGCAGACTTTGGCAGTTTTACCTGCTTTGTTTTTCTCTTGCCTTTGCTGGTGGTGGAGTGAGAGAAAGACTTTTCAAAGCCACACTATTCCTGCCTTTTAGTGCAATATGGAAGGATGTATCCAAGCTACACTGTAGTACAAAAGCACTCTCCTACATGCACACACCCCATACATATACAACAATAATAATAAAATAAATTTTATTTTAAAGAACAAATAAAATATTTTTGAGAACAGAGTATAACTGTGTAGACGTGGTTGGTCTGGAACTCACTGTGTCAACCAGGTTGGCTTCAAGCTCATAGTCTGCCTACCTCTGTCTTGTAATGGATGGGTTAAAGTTGCATGTCACCATCCAGGCCTAACATTAAAAAAAAAAAGACAGAATTATAGGGCTATTGAGATTTTGTTTCATCTTGTATCAGTTTAAGCAAGTTGTATTTTTAATGTAATAATTTTTATTGTCTTATACTTCTTAAATTTATTATTTTGTGTGTTTTGTCTGCATGTATGTCTGTGTGCCACGTGTGTGGTGCCCACAGAAGTCAGAAGCAGTTCCCTGACACTAGAGTTACAGACAGTTATAAGACAGCATGAGAGGGCTGGGAATCAAACTCAGGTCCTCATAAAAGCAACAAGTACTCTTTTTTTTTAATTGATATTTATTGAGCACTACACTTTTCTCTGCAAGTAGTTAGCATAAAGTTGTAAGACTGTATTTTTAATGCTGGTAGGAGTTGTAACAATGAGACCTAT
The DNA here is from genome assembly GCA_001685075.1 of Bramus lutescens. NCBI lineage: Eukaryota > Metazoa > Chordata > Mammalia > Rodentia > Cricetidae > Bramus > Bramus lutescens. The sequence goes on along the minus strand of LOEQ01000636.1, from coordinate 390,403 downwards.
TTAATTTCTCAGATTGCTGATTTGTGTTTTGTTTTTCTCCTGATCATCTAGAGGTTTGTTGATTATGTGTATCATTTCCACAAACCAATTTAGCTTTCAGCTTGTGTGCATGAGTGTGCACACTGTGTATGTATGTGTGTATGCCTGAATGGGGAAATATGCACGCTGTGGAACATGTATAAAGGTCAGAGGACAACCTCAGGTATCAGCTCTCACCGCTACGTTGTCTGAGACAGGATCTCTTGTTTATTCCAGTGTCTGAGCCAGACTGGCTGTGCTGCCAGCTTCCAGAGATCACCTGTCTCTACATCTCAGCCCTCCATAGAAGCACCCAGACTACAGAGGCAAGTCTAGCTTTACTCCCATCCTGGGGATTCAAACCCAGGACCCCACACTTACATGGCAATCCCATTGCTCACTGATCCATCTTCCAAGCCTCCAACTTCTTGATTAATTTTTGGTATTGTTTATTTGGATTTTGTTTTTCTCATTGGTATGTTTTTGAGGTAATTATTTCTCCCTTCTACATGTTTGGGTTTACTGTGGCTTCCTTAAGTTGACTTGATATAAGTATACCACAGTGATCACTGATGTAAGAATTTAAAGTTCAATCTTCCATCTAAATGCTTTATAGTTTGAGCCCACAAATTTTGACACATTATATGTTCATTAGCACATATTTTAAGACACTAAGTTCCCTAGTGATTTCTAACAGACACATGAATTATTTAAAAGTATGCTACTTGATTTGTGAATGCTTGGAGCCTGCCTTTGTATTGTATTAATTTTTAATTTTTAAAAGCATACTTTATATAATTAAATTTTCTTAACTATATGGAGACTTGTTGACTTAACTATGACAACCTGATGTATGACCCATTTTCTGTCAGTTTAGGATAAGTCCTTTAAAAGAGGCTTGTCCTTTAATTTCTGAAATGTCTTGTAAATATCAGTTCAGTTGATTTAGAAGATGATGCTATTCAAATTTTCCAATTCTTTCTTATTGGGGGGGGGTCTAATTTTTCTATCAGTTGTTATGAGGTCGTAAAACCTGATATTATAAGCATGCAATTGTCTATTTCCTTTTAATCCTATTGATTTTTCTTGATGTATTTTGTTGCTTCGAAGTAGAAAATGGCAGGATATAACTAGTAAATATTCAAATCTGGGTAAGGCCAGGCATGGTGTAATATTTATATTATTAATTTTCATCTCTATTAAGTAATGACTGCATGGGTAGCAATAACAACATTATCATGCTGGTTTTCTCTCATGCTCTAAGACCTTATTACAATAAAAATAGTGTTATCAGGAGAATCTGCAGGCTCTTCCAGAACAAAATATCATTAGACAGAGTGTAGATGAGATCTTTTAAAGAAAACAGTTAAAATATATAAACATAAGCAGGAGGTATCATAATCATTATCATTATAAAATCAGAGACAGAATCCCCTTCCAACCACATCCATTCAGGGGCAGGTTGTTTTCTCCAAAGCCTTTAGTACTGACAAAGCCGATCAGAGCTGTTTTGAAAACTACATACAGAGTCATTGCTGTGTTAGCGAATGGGAACACTTCTGTTGTTTTATATTTTTAAGATGTTGGGGACATAATCCAGGCATCATGTGACCAGTCCACTGAGCCACCCATCCCCATTCCTGGAAGCACTTTTATGCGTGGAAAAAGAGGAAGAAAATATTCTGAAAATCACAAAAAGTAATCATGTGGAATATACCACGATGAAGGAGAATGAATTATGTACCACAGTGATCAGAATATATTAATAAACGAGAAGGAATGTCATTTAATGTGGTCGAACTTTCTTTGGAATGCCAGCTTCCAAGTAATGGCATGGAGACTTCTTATTAAGTATGAGAGCTTGGCCTTATCTTAGACTTGTTCCCAGCTAGCTCTTCAAACTTAAATTAACCCATTTACATTACTCTATGCTCTGTCACATGGCTTGTTACCTTGCCTTCATAATGTATATCCAACTAAATCTACATCTCGCTGGCCAGGCTCATCTCCTTCCCAGAGTTCCTATCTCTCCCCGAATGTTCCACCTATACTCTCCTGCATAGCTATTGGCCATTCAGCTCTTTTTTAAAGCAATCAGAAGGTGTCTGGGCAAAAAAGACGTATCTTCACAGTGCACAAAAAGATTATCTAACAACAGTTTTAGCAATACGTAATTGGGGAGGGTTGCAGGTTTTTTGTTTTTTGTTTTTGTTTTTTTTTTGGCTTTTGGTTTGAGGATTGCTTTGTTTTGTTTTGTTTTGTTTTGTTTTGTTTTGTTTTGTTTTGTTTTGTTTTGTTACAGGGCCTCTCTATGTATCCCTGCCTGTCCTGGAACTTGCCATATAGACCAGGCTTGAACTCAGAGATCCATCTGGCTTGCCTTCTGGAGTGCTGGGATTAAAGGCCTGTGCCACCACACTGGTCCAAATGTTTTGTTTCGTTGTTTTGTTTTCAAGCAGACAACTTCACAGGCGTATGTGAATGGATAATGAAATTGTTAAGGACAGACAGCTCTGCAGGTAAGGACTTCAGAAGGGTGTCAGCTTGCATGCAGGGTGGAGAGTGAGAGACAAAGGGGACCAGGAGCAGGACTGCGTCTACTTTTTTACTTTCTATAGCTTTGTGTTGTTTCTATTCTCTTCTATAGCCATCATGTATTATTAAACAAAAACTCTATTTTAACTTTGAGCAATCATCCTAAAAGTGATAAATACATACTAAAACAAGGATAAATTTTCAAATATTGGGATAAGGTTAAAATCTTGATGCATGGTAATGAGGTATTCCTTATGAATTCTCAAGGCACTGCAGACTTCCACACCTAAGTTTTGTTCTAGCTAGAAGCTTCAGTTCCCAGGCAATAACAATAATAATAAAATCATAAAACAGCTAACATGAATTGAGACTCATCCTGAGCCAGGCTCTATTTTAATTGCCTTCATGTATTAACTCACAAGTCTACGAAGTAAATACTTTCATTTCTCCCTAGTTTCGGGAAACTAGTGTACTGGGTAACTCTGCCTGCATCTCACATCTAGTAGGTAGCAGAGCTGGGCTGTAATTCCTGGCATTTTGGCTCCAGAATCTGTGCCCAATGCTTCCATAAAATGTCCTCTTAGAAATAAGCTCTCTTGGGGCTAGAAAGATGGCTCTGAGATTAATAGTGCACCCTGCCCTTCTGGAGCTCCAAAGTTGGGCAAATCACAATAGCCGTGACTCCAGACCCAGGGGATTAAATGCCCTCTTTCGACATCTACAGGTACCTGCACACACATGACACACATACATATAAACAAATTCAAAAGCAATGTTTAAAAAAGAAAGAAACAAGAGCTGGGAGTGGTGGTTCATTCCTTTAATCCCAGCACTCAGAAGACAGGCAGGTGGGTCTCTACGAGTTCGAGGCCAGCTCTGTCTACAGAGTGAGTTCCAGACAGCCAGGGCTGTTACACAGAGAGAAATCTTGCTTCAAAAAACAAACAGTAATAACAATAACATAATAGCAATAATAACAACAACAATAATTTTAGCAATAACAATGATATTGATGATGATGATGATTTTAATAATGTTAATAAAGAAACAAAGTCTCAGAAGGCAAAAGGGAGGAGTGACCTAAAGAGCATGTGCATAGCGTGTGTTACAGGACAAGTAAAGGCTTCCCTTGTCAGCTTTGCCTGTGCCTAAGGCCTGCACTGGGCTCTTATCTCCAAATAGCCAGTTTGTTTCTCATTTGGTGTTTCTGTTAGTTCAAGAGCCAGAAAGTATCTCCATGTCCGGGGTCACCGCAGCAAGGCAGTGGGGTGCCCCTCCCAAGAAGGACATCAGTTCCCAAGTCTTGGTCATTGAGAGAATGTCCCACACTGTAAGAAATGGGTGTGGGGTCTCAAGTAAGTGACTGCACAATCCAAAGCATGCTAGCAAGGCACAAAGTTTCACTTCAAAAGAATATTGCATAGCCACACCATTTCAAGCAAGCACATTCACTTGGGGTGTTGGGGGCACTGGGTTTGTCTTACTAACACAAAGGAGCTTTGTGCCTCTATTGTGAGTGGTCAGAACTTGGCCTCACATTTTTATGTTATTTAAAGCCACACAGTTGATGAGCAGAATACAATTCTCAGCGCTGAGGGCAATCTTGAGCACATGTTTTCCTTTCCAGATGTGCTGACCCTGGAGGAAGTTGAGCTCCTGCCAAGATGATTGACAATTTTTTTGAATGAAGTTTTCTAGAGCTGGAGAGATGGGTCAGTGGTTAAAAGCACTGGCTGCTCTTCCAGAGGAACTGGATTCAATTCCCAGCACTCACATGGTGGCTCCCAACTACCTGTAACTCTAGTTCCAGGGCCATCTGACACCTTCTTCTGATCTCTGTGGGCAGCAGGCATGCACATGGTGCACAGACATCATATAAACTCAATACCCATACACACAAGATAAAAATATAGTTAAAGTGTTGTCATACTTAATCTTTTATTCTTAAGTTTCCCACAGTCACCAAATCATTCCAAGTTCAATCTCAGTGCATTTCTCTCTTCTTTTGGCAAAAGCACCAAGGCAGTCAAAATTCATTCTCCATTTAGTAGGGTTACCAACCTCTTTCCCCAAACCTCTATCTCCCTGTACCCATCCCTTCATTGCTTTGGCTGTCTGCTTTGTGATGTATTTCCTACTGGATAGGTTGGGGGTTCGGGAAGCCATCTTTCTTGTCAATGTTTAGAGACAGTGGGCTATTATCCTTTTGGTGGCATAGGACAAGGATGAAAGTTTAGTTTTCCTTTACTGAAAAGAAGCGTCTTAGTCACTGTCCTATTGTTGTGAAGCAACACCATGACCTAGGAAAGACCTATAAAAAGGAAGTTATTAATTAGGGGTTTACTTATAGTTTCAGAGGTTCAGAGCCCATTGTCATTATGGCAGGGAGCATGGTGACAGCTATGGCAGGCATGGTGCTGGAGAGCAGTTAAGGGCTACATCCTGATCCTAGAAAGACTCTGGGCTGGCTTGAGCTTTTGACATCTCAAAGCCCACCTCCAGTGACACACATCCTCCAACAAGGCCACACCCTTCTACTTCTTCCAATCCTCTCAAATAGTGCCACTCCCTAGTGACCAAGCATTCAAATCTATGAGTCTGCAGAGGCCATTTGTATTCAAACCACCACAAGTGGTCATCAGGAAGATGGCTTGGTCATTAAGGTGCTTTCCACACAAGCCCAAAGAGCTGGATTAGGATGCTAAACTCCCATGTGAAAACCAAGTATGAAGGCACATGACTGTCATCACAGTGGTAGGGAGTAGAAAGAAGTGAACTCCTAGGACTCGCTGGCCAGTCACTCTAGTCCACTTGACAAGTTCAAGGTTCAGTGAGAAACTTTGCCTCAATAAATAAATAAATAAACAAGGCGGAGGGACCTGTAGAATGGATTAGCTTGTAACGGTGTTTGCCACCAAACCTGTTGACCTGAGTCCCACCCCTTCAACGCACATGGTGGAAAAAGAGAACCGACTCTCACAAGTTGTCCTATGACCTCCACACCCCTACCATAGCATGTGTATACTCACAAGTTAAATAAATAAACAAATAGCATATTTTTTAAATTTAATTAATAAGGTAGAGAGTGACTGCGGAAGACATCCAGCATTGATCTTGGGCCTTTACACACCACACATGTGCATGCACATGATTGTGTTTGCATACATAAACCATATATACACATGCATGCTCTCTCTCTCTCTCACTCTCTCTCTCTCTCTCTCTC
>LOEQ01000636.1:337463-347664 GCA_001685075.1 Bramus lutescens | reverse complement strand
TGGGGAGGTGTCAGGAATCCAGGCCAGCATGAAGTATGTAGTGAGACTCTTAAAAATAAAAACACAGGCTGTGGAGTCGGCTCAGAACCTAAGGAGCAAAGTCTGGGTCCCCACAACCTATAAAAGCCACCTATAAGCCCAGCCCCGCAGCCTCCAGAAGGTCCCTGAAGAAGCTGGCTGACTAGACAAACAATCTAACTCAGTTCAGCAAGAAACCTTGTTTAAGCAAACGTATGGGATGCACGAAGAGCTTATGGGATAGCTTAGGAGTAAAGTCACCTGCTACTCTAATGACCTGGTCTTGATCCCAAATAATGGTTTTCTGGGAGCCTGAAATACAGTGGGTGCTGAGTGAGGAACAGAGGAAGGAAGACATGAACTGGAAGGTGGAAGGGGGCGTTGTTCTCTGACTTCCATTTGCACCCCTCCCAAAATAAATACATGTAATTAAAAAAATTGAAGTAGAGAACAAGCAAGGAAGATACCCAAACACCAGCCACCAGGTACACTCACTCACACATACAAACACACACATACCACACACATCACACACACATACCACACACATCACACAAATGCACACACATACAGACACATTACACTCACATACATCATACATATATCATATACATACACATCACACACACATACCACACACATCACACACACACATCACACACACATACAGACACATCACACACACCACACACATCACACACATACATCACACACATCACACACACATACCACACACATCACACACACACATACAGACACATCACACACACATACCACACACATCACACACACATCACACACACACATCACACACACATCACACACACACATCACACATACATACCACACACATCACACATACACATCACACACACACCACACACATCACACACACACCACACACACCACACACACATCACACAAACGCACACACATACAGACACATCACACTCACATCTCACATACATCATACACACACATCATATACATATACACATCATATACATACACATCACACACACACAGGGGAGGCAGGGAGAGAGGGGAGAGAGAGAGAGAGAGAGGAAGAGGGGAGAGAGAGAGAATTTTTTTTAGGTTATATGAGAAGGCCAGCCAGATGGCTCACATGGCAAAGGTGCTTTCTGACGAATTTGATAGTCTTACTTTACTTCCCAGAATCCACAGGGGAAAAGAAGAGGACCAGTCAACTCCACGTGCACACAGTGGCACAAGTGCACCCACCCACGCTCACACACAAAGTGAGTAAGTGTCAAATTAAGAAAAAGGAAGTCGATACTCAAACTGCTACACACACATTTATCATGCATGAAACTCTGGTTCAGCCACTTTCCCATGGCTGTGAAGAGACCCCATGACCAAGGCACCATTAGAAGAGAAATTGGGGTCTTGCTCACTTTTTTAGAGGGTTAGTCTGACATAATCATGGTGGGGAACATGGAGCAATCACACTGGTGGGCATGGTGCCAGAACAGAAACAGCGAGATTACATACAATCCATGAGATGGAGACCAAGGAAGAGAGACAAAGACTGGGCTTGTTGTGTCCACCCCTAGGGACAGACCTCCATCAAGTTCCACAATTCCTAAATCTTCCAAACAATTCCACTAGCTAGGACGAAACATAAGAGCCTACGGAGGTCATTTTCATTCAAACCCCCACAAGGACAAAATCCTTCATGCCTTTTCGTCACTAACCCAACACGTATAACTCTATGTGTTGAGCCCATTAAGGCTCTATGCAGGCTGTGTTCTGGGTTCTGGGGACCAGAACAATATGGATCTGTGAGCTCCCTGCCTGGGTGAGTCTTAAACTCCAGTGGAGGAAGAAGGTCGCAATTTTAAACAGCAGCATGGCCACGCAGATGTGACATGGCAGACGTGGCCCCTCATTGTGAAGAGGACAGTGGTTTGTAATAGTCAAACAGGGAGTAAGCATCTCTGGGGCTGAATTTGGAAGAAGTAAAAATGTAGCACCCCAGAGATGGGGTAGATACCTCCAGCTAAAACACTGGGCTTAACAGGGTAGCATTTGGTTCCACAGGGGAATACTAGACAGTGTCTGGAGATAGTTTGGTTGACACATGCTGAGTGGGACTTACCATTCACATGTTGTAAGGACCCAAGTTTGGATTCCCAGAACCCACATAAAAAGCAAGGCCAGGAGGCAAGCATCGGTAACCCTAGTGCTGAGCTGGGCTGCGGAGAAGGTGGAAATGGAAAGATCTTTGGGGCTTGCTGCCAGACAGCCTATCCAGCTAGTGAACACCCCATTCAGCTCGTCAAAGAAAAAAAAAAGAAAAAAGAAAGAAAGGAAAAAAGAAGGAAAGAAAGAAAAGAAAAAGAGGAAAAGAAAAGAAAAAGTAAGTTAGTGCGTAAGAGTGCTTGCTGTGCCAGCATGAGGACCTGAGTAAAACCCCAGCCCAGAAACACATGCACACACACACAAGTATGCACACACGTGCACACACATAGAATTTTAAAAAGTGTGTAGTGTAAAGATAACTCAGCTGTTAAGAGCATTGGCTGCTCTTGAAGAGGACCTGGATTCAGTTTCCAGCACCCACATAGTGGTGCACAACCACCTGTGACATCAGGTCCAGGGGATATGACCCCTTCTTCTGGCCTCCATGGGCACCAGGCACACATGTTTTAGATGAACACACATATATATATATAATAAAAAGAAGTAAATATTTAAAAATATAAGGTGAATTTATTGAGAAAGAATCTGATAAGAATCCCAACCACTCCATGTGCACGTATATACAGCACGTGTAGGCACAAACACACACTCCCCCACCAAACAAACACAGAATAATTATTTGACCCAAATGTCAATTGTGCCTAGGATCAGAAACCCCGAGCCAGCAAGATGGGCAACTGCTGTGACCTTGAAGTGGGAACTGAAGAACTCTGAGGGCAGCTGGCATCAGGAACCATGCAAGGAGTAAAGGAAGATGGAGAGGCCAGGCGGGAACCTTCTGGGGCTTTTCTGGTGGCGGCAATGAGTACATCATCTCATCTATGAGTCTTCAGAACAATTAAGCTGGATCCCATGGTTTCTGCATGTTAGGGTTTTAGGTGGATAAGTTATTTCCTCTAATAAATTTAAAATAAATAAGTCGTTGTATGCAGACAGCTATTCCCAGCTCTCTGCTACTCCAGTAACAGAGGAAAAATGATTTCAGTACAATTTTCTTCTGAGAGATTGAAGGAAAGGACTCCTAAACAATCAGGCCCTTCATTCTGAGAATCAACAAAATTGCTGCAGCAAAGAGGGTCCCAGGAAATGGAATCTTGGTTAACCTTGCTTAATCCAGTTCTCCGGTCTTCTGTCATACAGCTCTATGGCTCCCCACCTAAATTGCTAATGTGGGAAGAAAGACATCTTCATTACCAAGGGCTCAGAAGTGATGGATGGTGAAGCAATGATTGATTTGCTGTAGGTAGAAGACTGAGCCACACACGTCAAACCCACAGCAGAGAGAAGCAAGATGAACAGGTACCTGGCTCTTAACATGGTTGGGGAGAATCATGAAGAAAGAAGCTTTTGGAGGCTTCTAATGTTCATGCAAATGCACAGTCAATGAAAGTATTCACAACCATCAGTTATCACTCACTTTGTCTTGCATGCTATGCTACCCCTGAGCTACTGCTGTTCCACGCAGGAAAATGTGCATGGTGCCACAAGCTAAAAAGGAAAGTAAGGAGAAATTGGTTCTAATTTACAGCCGCTAGCAAGGTGCCACATAGGCAACGAAGTACAGCATATTCCAGGATCAAAGAAATGCCAGGCTGAAGCTGCAGTTGTCTGGAATTTCTAGCCTGCCTGTACACAGAGACAGCAACTGGCTTTTCTCTTTGGAGATTGTCACTCTCTCAATCTAAGGGGATTGGATCAGGCTGGTAAGGTTTTTTTGGACAGATGTTTGTTTGATATTGTTGTTTTGGGTTTTAAAAGTTTTGGATTTTAATTTTCATTTATTATTTGTGCATATGTGTGCATGTGTGTGTGTGCATGTGCTCATGCACATGTAATGGTTGCTCCTGTGGGGGTCAGAGGACAACCTGACAGCCAGCACCCACCCAGTCACATCACTAGCCCATTGGCTTAGACCTCTAGGATGGACTGTGATGGAGACACCATTGGCTTAGATCTCTAGGATGGATTGCTATGGAGACACCATTGTCTTAGATCTCTAGGATGAACTGTGATAGAGACACCATTGCCTTAGATCTCTAGGATAGGCTATGACGGAGACACCATTGGTTTATATCTCTAGGATGGATTGTGATAGAGACACCATTGGCTTAAATCTTTAGATGGGTTATGATGGAGACACCATTGTCTTAGATCTCTAGGATGGGTTATGATGGAGACACCATTGGTTTAGACCTCTAGGATGGATTAATGATGGGGACACTATTGGCTTAGATCTCTAGGATGGGTTATAATGGTAAATGGTCTTATTTGTCACCCATATATACTCTTTGTGTTTTTTCTTTTTAATTTTACTGTTAAATCTTGAGAAGCATTTGCTTGTTTTTTTATAAATTGGCAGTGCTGGGGAGTTAAGGTAGAGACTCATACAGGCAGACAAGCACAACGCCACATTCTTAGCCCTAAGTCTTGGTAATTTAAAAAAAAATAAAAAGAAAATTCTCCATACAAATTGTTGGATATCTAGTTTTCAAATATTTCATTTAAATCCATGGGGTGAGTAAGACGGCCCAGCACACGCTGGCACTTGTCACCAAGTCTGGTAACCTGAGAGTTCCATCTCTGGAGCCACATGGTGGAAGACAGGACCAACTCCAGAAAGATTTCTGCTGTGTACACATACATAAATAATAAAAATTAAATTGGGCTCTGGTGGCACACACCTTTAATCCCAGCCCCCAGGAGACATAGGCAGGTGGATCTTTGAGTTCAAGGCCAGCTTGGTCTACTGCTTGAGTGCCAGGACAGCTGGGACTACACAGAGAAACCCTGCCTCAAAAAACAGAAAACAAAATAATAATAATAAATGAATAAATCCATAGTCCACCTTTTAATTCTCTTGCCTGTATCTTTCTCAGAGTAAAACTTTTTAGACTAAGTCCCTCTTAGCAATTTTTTTCTATTGTGAACTTTGCTTTTGATATCTTATTGAGGAAAACTTTGTCAAATGAAGTAAGTACACTGCTCTCCCCAAGAGTTAAATGTGTTCTATGGTGCTTTGTTTTGCATTTAGATTTATGGTACTTTTGAGTTAATTTAGAGCAAGATCTAAGTTTGTAGGTTATAGGATTATCATTGTTATTTTGGGTAAGATCTTTGGATCCCAGATTGGCCTGGAACCCACCTTGTAGGCCAGGCTAGCTTTACCTTGGGTCAATTCACCTGCTGTGTCTTCCTAAATTCCAGGATTACAAGTACTAGCTACCATGCCCCACAGCACAGAAAATTACTTTTTTTGCTCATTGATGCTCAACTGGTCTTTTACTTCTGCTGGAAAAAAATACCATGTTAAATCCCTTAGTGCCTCTGTAGAATTCTACTGGCCAATGGGCAAATTTTGGAATTTTCTATTCTGTTACTTTGTTCCATATGTCTATGCCTCCACTGATACTACATTGACTTGATTAATGTAGCTTCAAACCTAGGACTGAGTAATAATGGTATCCAGTTTCTTTCAGCTTTCTCGTAATCGCTTGGCTATTCTAGTTCCTTTACTTTCTTATATAAATTTGGGATCAGTTTGTCTGTTTCTACAGATATTTCTTCTGGAACATTGATGGAAACTACATAAATCCACGTTTGGTGGAAATGGAGACCCCTTGGTAACATATGTACGTGTGCCTTTGTGTATATGAGTGAACAAGTGTGCGTGCGTGCATGTGTGTGTGTGTGTGTGTGTAGAGGCTCCAGGTCAAGGTCAGTTGTCTTCCGAAATTTCCTTTCTACCATATTTGTTGAGGCAGGGTCTCTCACGGAACCTGGAGCTCCCTGACTGGACTAAACTGGCTGGCCAGCAAGTTCCAGAGATCCTCCTATCTCTAGTTCTCCAGTACTGGAATTACAGGTGTGTACCACCACACCTGGATGTTTATGTGAGTGCTGAAATTTGAATTTGGGTCCTCACAGTTGTGTGGCGAGCAGTTTGCTCACAGAGCCGTCTCCTCACCCATGAAAACTGGCATCTTTAATGAGTCTACTTCAGGAGCATGGTAATTATTAGTTATTTACTGTTTGATCTCAGGTCAGTACTTTATGGTTTCCAGCATACTGACCCTGCAGGTTAACCCTTTATATTAATCTACCTTCTGCCGTGTGGCTCCTTACCTCTGTGCAGTGCCCTGTATCTCACTTCTCCATGTCTGGCTGGCGAAACTCACCTCTTCTCAGAGTTCCTATCTCTTCCCAGAAGTCTTGCCTATCCTCTTCTGCCTAGCTATTGGCCATTCGGCTCTTTATTAAACCAATCTGAAGGTGCCCTGGCAGAGACACATCTTCACAGAGTACAGAGATTATTCTACAACACCCAAATGTGAGGCTCATTAATCCTTTGGGTGATTCTCAGTGTGCTCACCCTGACTATCAAGATTAGCCAAGATTAACCCTCAATCTCTCTCCNCCTGGCCATGGCCTGTCTCTGCCTCCAGAGTACTGGGATTAAAGAACAATGGGATTAGGAATGTTTGCTACCACATCAGAGTAGCATACCTGGGTTCTGGAGATCCCAACTCAAGTTGTCGGTCTTGCCAGGTCAATGTGCCAACTGAGCCGTCTTCAGTGTTTTAAAAGCTTATCTGTTAGATGCTACAGTGTTCTTCCTTGAGGAGACACATAGATAGTACCCCTTTTAAAATAAGCATCGCCCAGAAACTCAATCTCCACCTCCCTTGCATCTGCTTCACTCTTATTGGTCAGAAAGGAATCATATGACTATCCTTAGTTACAAAGCAGGATGGGAAAACTGCATATACGAAATGAACAGGGCTGTGACTGCACCGAATGCTACCACACAATAAACCGGAGTTCTCTCAGCAGGAAAAAAGGGCTCGAGGAGCGGTGCAGACAGCGAGCAACGTCTACCACAGTGTAATGAAAACCTCTGACTAAAGCAAGTGATTATTGTTCTTTAACATTTGTTTTCAAATGGCATTTATTTATCTGTGTGTGTGTGCTTGCTCATGCATGCATGCCACTGCACGTGTCCGGGTCATAGGACTTGTGGGAGTTGATTTTTCTCCTCCTATGTGAACTTCAGTAATTAAACTCAATTGATCACCCTCTGCAGGGAATGTCTTTACCAGCTAGGCTGTCTTGCTGGCATAAGTAAACTTGTAGATGACTACTAGCCAGTAAGACTATGACTAAGGTCACATGACTTTCTATTAAACCAGTCCACTCGGATACCGTGTGTACTACAGGAGCAGTAATCTTTTCAGATATGAAGTCTAATGTTTCTGGTAATTTTTCTTAAAATGATTTGATTTGCTAAAACGAACTCTTAGTTTTTCTGACCTGCCCCTGTTTGATATGCTGAGAGGAATATGTTCCTGGGGCTTTTGAAAATCCTCTAATGAGTGCTGGCTGAGCAATGAGCCTCATACTGTCACATAAGAATGAGAATGAGGTGGGCTGGCGGTAGAGTTAAGGAAGCCCTTATTTGACTTTCTGACTACATTTTCTCTGTCGAAGCCAGTTTCATGGGACTTCATTAAGGCAACGAAACTCTAAAATGTTTTTTTTCAAGTGACTGTTTTAGCTCAACATTTTCAGGACAAGCTCCTGCAGCTTCCACCATGTTGGGGTGACCCACAGTTGTCCTTAGCGCCAGCTCCAGGAGACAGACGCCCTCTTCAGGACTCTTAGGCACCTACACCCAAACACATATACACACATAGATTTAAAAAAAAAAACAACTTAAAATTGTTTTTCATGGCAGACAAATTTAAAAATCTAAGACTCTAGAAGAGAAAATAAAACTGGCTGGCGGTTTTGTTATCCTGAGAGGACCATATGCGCATTTTAGTGCTGTTGCGTCCTGTTTTTAATTTAAGTTTATTTTTAAGACAGTAGTTCTACTTATCTTTTTATTGTCACAATCAATATGAGAATGAGAATAAACTGTGAGGAGTCGGGAAGGCATGCCATTCCGGAACGGTGGTGACAAGGTGTGATGCACCCGTGTACTATAGGTTACAACTGGCTTTCCCCGCAGAGGGTACAAGGGCAGCAGACAACACGGTTCTGGGTGACAAGATTACTGTTAGCATCTGTCATCTGGAATGTCTGCATCAGTGAGGAAGTTTCTAAACGAGCAACGGGAACCCTGGATCCTGATTACTGCTTAACCGTCAGGTATAGGTGAGAAGCCATCAGCATTGCCTTAAATCCCTCCCAGCACATAGGTTTACAAAAACAAGCTTGAAACCACGGCTGTCGGGCAGTGTACAGCTTTGCTCTTCGCGGGAGATTCTCATTTTATGATCTTTTAGCACGTTTTTTTCTCCTGCTGGGGGGTTTCCTTTGAGGGAGGAGTATTTTTTTTTTCCCTCCTGGATTAGTTTTCTTCGGTTTTGATTTGTCAAATTCTCCACTTCTGACAAGTCCGGGTTGTCATAAACTTGTCTTGACTGCCGACCCCGAGGCCACACAGTAGGATGCAGCCAACAGGTCAGACTACCCCTGGCTTGGGACCAGGCTCTAATTCATTGCATTTTTAAAAGACTTCTTTATTTTTATTTTATGTGTAAAGGTGTTTTCCGTGCCTGTGAGTCTGTGTGCTACCTGCATGCAGTGCCCTTAGAGTCCAGAAAGAGGGCATCAGAGCCTCTGGAACGGGAGCTAGAGATCACTGCTAGTCACCACATGGGTGCTAGAAATCAAACCCAGGTCCCCTGGAAGAGCAGTCTGTTCTTTGAACTTTTGAACCATCTTTCCAGTCTCATTTCAAAATTTTTGAACATGTGGGGTTTTTTTTTTCAGATAAAGTTAAATATGCATTAATTGGGTCTGCCTGGTGACCACAGAGTCCAGAGAAGGGCTTATTGGATCCCTTGGAACAGAGTCGGTTGTGAGCTGCTGTGGGAGTGTTGGGGACAGAACCTGGGTGTGAGAGCAGTCACTGTTTTTAACCACCAAGCCCTCTCAGTCCTTTTGTCCTGATTTTTTATTTAACAGAGTAAGGTAGCCACCTTCTGTCTCCATCACCATCATTTTAATGGCAATGCCACCTGACACTTGACACTGGATTTTTTAAAAATATATTTTTGTCAGTTTATAATTTGCTATGACAATATACTAAGACTACCTTCACAGACATTTTTAAGGAACTTCAATTTTATTGCCTGGGCCAAATGACAAAATGTTTGAGGCTTCTGATGAATACCAATGAATACCATTGTGACTGAATATGATTTGTCCCCTCACACCGGTGCTGGGTTGACGCCCCACTGTGAAGTATAGGGAGGTGACATTGGGAACACTGGATGACTCTTGCTCATCAGTTATCATGGCAGCAGGCTACTCCCGGTCCACAGCATCTACACTATCCTGTTACTCTGCTCAGCCTTTTACAGTGAGGTCCGCTTACAAGACCGCAGGACTCATTCTGAACTTAGGGTGTCTAGCGATCACATTGTCCTCCAGCTGTTGGTTATTCCATTTTGGACTGACCTAACCTTTTAGGACCTTAGTTTCCCCATCATATATATGATTACTTATTTGCTTGTTTGTTTTTCAAGACAGAGTTTCTCTGTCACTTTGCAGCCTGTCCTGTTGACCAGGCTGCTCTTGGACTCACGGAGATCTGCCTGCCTCTGCCTCCCTACTGCTGGGATTGAAAGCATGCACCACCATTGTCTGGCTAATGATTTATTTTATGTGTATGTATGTTTTGCTTGCCATGTGCATACCTGGTACTCACAGGAGAGGGATTATGAGATCATCTGAGGTTGGAGTTGCAGACTGTTGTTACCTGCCATATGAATGCTAGGAATTGAACCTAGGTCCTCTGGAAGAGCAGCCAGTGCTCTTAACTGCTGGTGCATTTTTCTAACTCCACTAAAAAAAATACATATTTGCTGGTCCCAGAACTCATTTTGTAGACCAGGCTGGTCTCGAACTCATGGAGATCTGCCTGCCTCTGCCTCCCAAGTGCTGGGATTAAAGG
>LOEQ01000636.1:295885-307679 GCA_001685075.1 Bramus lutescens | reverse complement strand
CCAAATAGGAGTGGAAGAGATGGCTCAGCAGTTGAGCATTTGGCTGCTCTCGCCAGAGTCTAGGTTTGGTCTAAGCACCCATATGGTAGCTCACAACCACCTGTTACTTCAATTTCAGGGGATTTTGGTCTCTGAGGGCTCATGAATGCATGTGGTACACACATAAACTCACTATGGCACACACACACACACACACACACACAAACAAAGCTTTTATAAAAGGGAATCACATTATAGATGTAGAAATATTTTCAATTATAAAGCTTCATTATTTAGAAAAAGATGAAGTTTCAAATTCCTCTTTGACCCAAGGTGGGAAATTCTTGGAAAACTGGCCTCCTATATCATTTACCTTAGTGTTCATTGTGGCCCTGATATGCCTTGCCTACTGACTTCTCATGAAACTATCTAGTTGCTAGTCAGAAATCATGAACTTTAAGGCACTGATCAGAGTGGGGGAATTTTAACACTTTTTGTTGTCGTTTGTTGAGGCAAACTTCACGATGTAGCCCAGGCTGGCCTCGAACTCACAGAGATCCGCCTGCCCCTGCCTCCCGAGTGCTTGGACTAAAGGTGTGCACCACCGCGTGAGCTATTAACACTTTGGTTAAACTTCTGAGCTGTTGAGCAAAAACAGCTATAGATATGGTTCTCCCTCTGCTTAATTTTCCTATTATTTAATTCTTTCCTTGCTTTGCAAGCATGAATTCTGAACTAATTGCTGTTTTAATTGCTTTCATTAGGTGATAGATTCTTCTGATTGAGTAGACCCTTTCCATCTCAACATAGCCAGGATTTAATACTTAGAGTCCAGAAGGCTAAGTTCTTTGGTGAGGAAATTTAAAAGGCGATTAATAGAAAGGGAGGCAGTAGTCTTGGCAGCAGAAGCTTGTTAATTACAGCTGGTCATTATCCGTTTGGTAAGGGTTTCTTGTTGGACGCTGGTGGGTAAGATGATATGGCGAGGAACACGGGAGAGCTGCCTAGTCAGTATGGGGAGTTGGGGTGGCCTTATGTCCTGTTGCCTTGGTGGCCACACTCGCTGATGGAAAAACCTAAAGTATCCTTTCAAAGGCGTTATGCTCACAGGCCTGGGAGTGCTTCACAGAGGCCCAGGCTACGATGATGGGGCGTAGTGGCAATGCCCTGGGTTCTGGAAGCACAGGACTGGGAGATTCGTGGGGCCAGTAGGCCCGGACTCATCTCTTTGTTTTGTCTAGGACTGCCGCTTTTCCCAGGAAAGGCTCCGCTTGCATTTAGTAATTACTGTGATAGGAAAATGGAAGGGTTGCATCATCCCGCTGCCCTTTCTGCCCATCCTCTATCTCTCTAGGACCAAGTGCCACCCAGGTGTGTCCTCTGACCACAGGTGGTTACAGAGAGCCATATTTACTAGGTGGCATCAAGAGTGGTTTCCTATAATGGTTGGTACTTGGGGCATGTGAATTCTTTTTTGTTGGGAACAACAGTTACAGTCTTCCAGTTCTGGGGGCTGAACTCAGCGTTGTACATGCTGCGCAAAAGGAAGCTGAACACCAAATCTTCAACAGGTACCATTTTTCTTTCATGCATGCGCACGTTGTGTGCACACATGCTCACACAGGCCAGAGACAACTAAGGAGTCCTCTTTGGGAACCCTGTCCATCTCCTTTGACACAATTTGTCTCTAATTTGCCCCCAGATCACTGAATAGACTTCTCCATCTGGTCAGCTTGGGGACCTGCCTTCGAGCTGGATTACAAGCAGAGATCTACTATGCTCAGCATTTTTTGTATCTGTTCATGGGGGTCAAATTCGGGCGGCCATGCTTCTTTGCACTTACTGATTCAGACACGGTCTGGATGTTACCCTGTTTGCCGTACTGAACAATCAGGAGATGTGGGTTTGTAAAACGGAAACTCAGAAAGCAATTGGGCTTTCAGTGTTAACTTGTCAATGACTTCCGATGTGGACCGGTGGCCTGTACGCAGGCATACATACCCCAACAATAAATAATATTAAAAAGTAAATTTGAGGCTGGAGTAGTGGCACACAACTTTAATCCCAGCACTTGGCAGGTAGATGCAGGGCAATCTTTCTGAGTTCTAGGCTAGCCTGGTCTACATAGTGAATACTAGGTTAGCCAGAGCTTCCAGTGAAACCCTGTCTCAAAAACAAATGCCAGACGGTGGTGGTGTTCGCCTTTACTCCCAGTAGTTGGGAGGCAGAGACAGGCAGATCTCAGTGAGTTCACGACCAGCCTAGTCTATAAAGCAAGTTCCAGGACAGTCAGGACTGTTACACAGACAAACACTGTCTCGAAACCCCCCTTCCAAATAAAAAGCACCCAAGATCCAAAAACCAACCAACCAACCAACCAACCAACCAACCAAACAAACAAACAAACAAACATATTAGAAACTTTATCTTTGTGGCCTTTCTTGCCTTTGAGCACAAGCCCCTCGGTTTGAATCTCCCTCAGTTGGGCCTTCTATGATGTTGCCTTATGGTTCTTGCCGTCCACTCCTTGTGAAAGCCCCCTGCCCTGGTTCTGAAAGGTTCTTGTGATACTTTGGGTCTTTGATCTGACACTGTTACTAAGGAGATGAAATTTTGCACACTGCCCTAATGAGCACCTTTTTCTAAATTAGAGATGTACTGTTGTACTGATGTTGCCTCTATCACAGACCTTCCCCAATACAAATTCCAAGAGGCATTAATATTTCTACAAGATGCATATTGGTGTATGCAAAAAAAAACCTGTGTGTTTCTTTTGAAGCAGGCCAGTGCCTGGGACTTAAGTCAGCTCTCCACAGGCAAAGCATTTGTTGCCTTATAGCCTGGCATTTCTTTTCTCATCTGTCTGTCAAGGAACTCCTTTAATACAGGGACCAGGAAGCTATAGCCTGGGGCTGTGGCCCTCAGCTTGTTTTGCACCGCAGCTAGGTTATAAAAATGATACTGTTTAGTCAGGTGTTGTGGTGCAGGCCATCCGTCCTTGCACTTGGAGGCAGATCTCTGTGAATCTAAGCCTATCCAGGGCTACACAATACCTCCCCNCCCCCCCCCAAAGTATATTATACATACGTTTTTACATATTTTAATTTTTTTAGGACTTATTTTTTAATGAGATTCTAAAGCAATCATTCAAATTGATTCTTTAAACATTTATAATTTGAGGGGCTAGGAGATAGCTCAGCAGTTAAGAACACGGGCTGTTCTTCCAGAGGCCCCTGGTTCAATTCCCAGTACACACGTGGTAGCTCACAACTGCCTGCAACCTCTGGAAGAGCAGGACCTGCCAGCTCCTCAGCCCTGAAACGAAATTTGAAATCACTTAAAGCAGTCAAAGTACTATGATATTCAAATTTCAATCTCCATGGATTCTTGTCTCTGGTCTGCATTTTGGTTTTTGATAGATGGGAGTAGCCAGGAATGAGTATCTCCCCCGAGGTAGGAAATGGGTATTTTTCATTCTAGGATTCTGTTCCTAGTTAATGACTATGTTCTTTGCCAGGGCACTTCAGTTACATCTCAAGTCTTTGCACCTCTCTTCTACAATAGGAAGCCAGTTTAGCAGATTTACATCCATAAATATAGGAACACAAAGATGATTTTTATACAAATAATACTATGTTCATTCTATCACTTGCTCTTTTATTCAACAGCAAGTTTTAAAAGAGCATTGTTTACCTCATCTATTAGCACAGTCTTTTTAATCGCTGTGTAGTATTCCAGTGTTAAAACACACTGTAGAAGTAATTAGATTTTTTTTTCTGCCTCTAATCATTAAGACCATGTCACAGAAGTTCTTGTATGCATCTCCTTGAGTGCACATTTGCCAATATTGGCTTAAAGTCAGGCCACAGTGTCCTGGGGGCCTTGGCATAACCTGGGTCTTGGGTAACATTCCGTGTCACCCAGCAGTGTGTGTTCTTCCCTGCTGATGGTGAGGGGACCCAAAAGGCGAGATGTGCAGAATCAGGACAAATCAAGGCAAATATGCTTCTCTACAGCTTCCTCACCTGTACTCTGGGGTCCTCCATCCCCCATCCGGACAGACACCTTTGCAACCCTGCAGTCCTTTCAGCCCAGTGCTCAGCATTTCCTGTGTCAGCTTAGGGTGGGGAAAGGGGGAGAGAAGAAGGGGGGGTAGAGAATTGAGGGACCATGGGTGGGAATTGCTCCAGTCCTCTCAGTCAAGTCCGTGCACAGCTCCCGCCCCTTTCTTAGCTAAAGTGCACCGATTTCAGAAGTCGGGAATGAATGAAGTTTTCATCATAATCTCTTGCCTTTACCCAGCAGTGCTGTTCTCTGTCTGATGGAGGTGTTTTTAATGAGGAGATGGTTAGGAAGGGGGAGTACTGGTCCGGGAAACCGAAGGACACAGATGCACTGTCAGGCCGCATAGCTGCTCTCAGGACTGGAAAATGACTGTTAAGTTGTGATTAGTAGCTGGCGGGTCTTCCTCAGGACCTGGTTTCTCCCAACCTTAATGGCCATGGGACAGATGCACAGTTTGGTGTATTATCACAGCAAGTGGACTCTTTTTTCCCCTGAAGTATTTAGAACCTTGTCAGCAATGTAGACAGAAGATGGGCAGCTGTGTTTAAGAACACAGCCCAGGGTGTGCTCACTGTGCCTTGGAGTGAATATGTATTGATTGGTAGAATGACTTTTAAGGATGCCATTTCAAAAGCAGAGTTAGGTACTAAGCCAGCATGTTTTTGTTTATATTTATTTGGTGGGGGGTTGCATGCATGCATGCGTATTTGTTTGTAGGCCAGAGTCAGACTTTGGGTATCTCAGAGTTCACAGATTGGTTAAACTGTTAGGCCAGTAGATCCCTGGGACCTGTGTGCCTCTTCCTTCCCAGCACTAGGAGGATAAGTGCATGCTGACACACCCGGCTTCTATGGGGGTGCTGGGACTTGGAAGTTGGGTCCTCATGTCCGCTCAGCACCTAAGCATGGTTAACTGAGTAGCTGACCTATTCTCAAGTGTTTGGATAAACATGCTAGTCTTTGAAAGCATCATGGACAAATCAGAATTTCACCAGCCACACTGGATTTAAACCCAGAGAGGCTGAAAAATGAAAAAGCTCATCCGTGAGGGGCTAGCTGGCTTGTGACCCAGGGAACTGCACCTCACCTGTGCAGGCACACTGGGGGTTGTAACTTATAAAGACATTGATTTCTTCATTCTGAGGCTGATGTAAATTGAGCTAGAGGCTAGAGTAACCGCAAGGGAGTAGGGCAGACCCCCTGTTGTACCTCTGGGACACCAGGAGTCCACACAGGTTATCAAGTGCAAGGTGTTTGTAGGACAGGACCAACTTCAGCGGCTAAATGACTGCCCACATCCGCTGCAATTCAAGATTTGCTGATGCACACCCATGGGGTCGCTGGAGGCACGTGGTGCTGTTGGGTAGGCGAGTGAGTGTTTGCTCCATGCCATGTACTCTGTGCCACGGGGCTGTGCTGCATGGGTTGTAGGGGGTTGGACCTGGGTAGCACTTTGCTTGTTTCTGACTTACACTCTCCTTATCATCTGGATGCCTTGCTTTCAAGCTAGCTCTTATCAATAAAGCACAGCAGGGCAGTCTGCCAGTGTGCTTGGGGAAAGATTTTACAGGAAGAGACCCAATGTTGAAGCAAAATGGCCTGATCTCAGCAGAGCCAGGCCTGAAATCCAGCGTGGTTACAGCCAGCTCACCTTTGAAAAGAAAAGCCATCGTGGGAAAATGAAGGCAGTTTTTCTCAGTCCAGATGAAAAGGGAGAGGGCCTATCTGTGTACAGATGTTTGCCATTCGTCAAAACACAGATGGTGTCTACTTTTCACTTTGCATCTGGATAGCTGTATGCACAGAGCAACAGTGATATCTCCTCTCTGGGCAGAAGTAACAAGTTGCGGGGTTGCTTTGGTGCAGTGCCTCACCTTCTGCTGTGAGGAGTTGGTTTGCTCACTGGACAGCACATTCCCTGGAACGTTTAAAGAGATTCCTTCCTGATCGCCCTGCCTTCTGCAGTTGGAGAAAGCTGACCGTAATAAGCTGTGCACAGAAGTTAGACATGAACATAAACGGATTATACAGCACAAAGGAAGAGCAGGAATATAAGGGATGAAGAAGGAGTGGAAGCAAGTCATAAAAGAGGATAGGAAGGTAATTGCTTTCCTAGTTGTAATTTTTTTCGTGGATTATTTGGTTTTGGTGATGGATAAGTACATAAAATACATTCAATATTGAAAGTGTAAAATTTAATGTGGAGCTCCATAGCGTCTATTTCAAGTGCCAGTTCTCAGCATTTGGCAGTTTGTCGAGTTCTATAGACTTCGGCTTAGGTTCCTTCTGCTGTGCAATGGTTTTAGTTTTCTAAGTCTTCTTTTTTGAAATAATTGTCTTAGGGTTACTATGACTGTACTGAAGCACCATGACCAAAGAAAAGAAACTTCAGGAGGAAAAAGTTTATTCTGTTTATACTTTCACATCACAGTTCATCATCAAAGGATGTCAGAACAAGAACTCAATCAGGTCAGGAGCCTGAAAGCAGGAGCTGATCAGAGGTCATGGAGGGATGCTGTTATTGGCTTGCTTGTCATGCATGGCTTGCTCAGCCTGCTTTCTTACAAAGAGTCGGGTCCCAGCTCAAGTATGGCCTGGTTACAATGGGCTGGGGCCTTCCCAGTCAATCACTAATTAAGAAAATGACCTACAGGCTTGCCTGACCTTAGGGATGCTACTCCCTTCTCTCTGATGGCTCTGGTTTGTGTCAAGTTGACATAAAACTAGCTAGGGCACTAATGAAGTTTGGCTTTTAAAAGAAGTTACCTAAAGTAATGCTGTGTAATACCTTGATTTTATCTGTTTGTTTTCTTTAAAGGTTTGTTTTTATTTTATGTGTATCGGTGTTTGGCTATGTGCATGTGAGTGTATCCTGCTCACGCAGTGGCTGAGGAGGCCATAAGAGGGTGGCAGATTGCCCGGAACTAGTGTGACAGATGACCGTGAGCGGCCATCTGGGTGCCAGGTAACTGAGTCTGGGCTCTCTGCAGGAGCAGTTGCTCTTAACTGTTAAGTTTTCTCTTCAGCCCTCGAGAATACTTTCAAAAAGTAAATTCTGCAATCTTCGTTTACTTTTTCTATTCCTTACTCTGGAGACAAAACCTCTGGACAGGAAGACAGTTCATTTTAGAGAGAAATGTCAATGGTCGCAGTGGGTATATTTGGTTTTAGAAATGGAAAACATATACTTTATAATAATTGATTTTTCTGGGGCTGAAGAGGTGGCTCAGAGGTTAGCGCACCTGTTTTTACAGAAGATTAGGGTTTGGGTCCTAGAACCCACATAGTAGATCTCTGACTCCAGTTCCAGGCATACGCATGGTGCACATGCATACACACACTCAGACACACAAAAAAATAGATAAATCATCTATAAAATTATTTTTTTTCTGGAACTCTAGCACGTAGATATTTCAGAGCAGAGAGCTCTTTCCCATTTTGTTTGCTGGGAACCGAATCGGGTTGCTCTCTAAGCTGTGTGTGCACTGTCATTATTTGCTTTGGGGATGAATAGACAGGGAAGGTGACACTTAACTGTGCTTACCTTCTCATTCTTTATGGTCTCTATTGAAACAGGGCTCACTGTGTGGTCCAGGCTAGCCTTGAGTTGTAATGCTCCTCCTGTCTCAGCCTCCCAAGCCTTGGGATTATTGCTATCCCTTGCTGGTTCCTAAAATCACTAAAATTTCTGTGACTATGCACATGTGGATTAAGATTACCTAGGGCTTTGTATTAGCTAAGTGTTACATTTCCTGTATGTGACTCTAGATTTTGGTCTAGTGAACCTTTCTCTTGTTCCTAAAGACAGGACTGAGTCAGAGAAGTCTGAGGCCCATCCGAGGTCACCCCCAGGTGGTGACAAAAGTGGATCTGAAACACAAGTCTTTCAGCTGCTCCTTTCTCTGGCCCTAGCTGCCCTCGAGTTCACTCTGTAGACCCAGCTGGCCTGGAACTCCAAGGGCTGTGATTGAAGGTGTGCACCACTGCCTTCCGGCTCAGTTGCTGCTTTCTGGTTGTTTGCTGTCGGATGGAAGAACACCAGGAGAAGGTGATTTCATGGAGGAGCATGCAGAGCCTTGGTGATTTCTCTGACAGTGGTCGTTCTCTTAAGGATTTTACCCTTTACTCCACTGGGCCTCATTCTTTTTTTCCCCCTTAAAGATTCACTTTTATTTTTATTGATGTGTGAATGTATGTGTCTGTGTGTGTATATGTTATATGTGCCTATGGAGTCCGAAAGAGCTTGTCCAATCCCTGGAAGCTGGAGTTACACAAGTGGTTGTGAGCCACCTGATACAGGTTCTGGGAATGGAACCTGGGACCTTTAGAGCAGGAGTGCTCTTAACCAAACCATTGAGCCATCTCTCTAGCCCCAACCTGATGTGTGATTCCCCTCTGTATGCTGTGAATACTAATGGTTAATAAAGGACTGCTTTGGACCTATAGCAGGGCAGAATTTAGCTAGGCGGGAAAAACTAAACTGAATGCTGGGAGAGAAAAGGTGGAGTCAGAGAGAAGCCATGTAGCCCCGCTGGAGCTGGACAGAACTTTAACCAGTAAGCCACAGCCTCGTGGTGATATACAGATTACTAGAAATGGGTTAAATTAAGATGTAAGAGTTAGCCAATAAGAAGCTAAAGCTAGACTCTGTCCTGTCTCCTCTCTCGAAGAGGTAGCTTAGGCCTCTCTCCCTTTTTCTCTGCGCCCCCTTCTCCTCTCTCTTTCTCACTTTCTCTCTCCCCCCTTCTCCCCCTTTTCCTTCCCCTCCATAACCCAACTAATAAATATCTAACTTAACTTAAAAAGAAAAAGAAGCTAAAGCTAGTGGACCAAGTAGTGATTTAATTAATACAGTTTCTGTGTGATTAGTTCGGGTCTGGGCGGCCGGGAAATGAACAAGCGGCCAAGCGGTCCTCATTACTACACCAACCCATAATCTTTGCCACTTTCGCTGTTGTAAGAAAGTACCTAAATGGGTAATTTGTAATGACCAGAGAGTGTTGGTTCATGTTTCTGGAATATGTAAAGCCCGGTGAAGGAGATGTATCTGATAAAGAGTCTGCATGCTTCAGGATATTACAGGAAGGAGGTACTCAAGGAAACATGACTGGCCAACTTGAACCCATCCTTTTGAAGTAGCTAATGCACTTTCACGGTAATAGCATTAATCCATTATCATGGGAACAAGGCCCTATGACCCCCACACTTCCTGTTATGTAGTCCTTCTGCTGAGATCACTTTTGTAACACATAAGCTGTGGGAGACACATCCAAATCATAACCCTGTGTGTGTGATTGACATAAATGATATGGAATATGTACTGTTGAGTTTTGCTTTTCCTGGTCTGGTGGCTTAAGACCAAGAAATATAGAATATGTACTGTTGAATTTTGCTTTTCCTAGTCTGGTTTGCCCACAGAGTATAAGGGCATCAGATGTCAAGTTTCTGATGTAGCCCTTGTAGACGTAGGGTTTAGTGCTGGGCTGTTACCTTAAATGTGTGTTAACATTCTCTCTTTGTGTTTTTTTCTCTATGTCTCGTGTAGTCCTCTAAAATGGATGATTTGAGAGAAGATTGAATATCCTATATTTGGCAGGATTTTTTTCATTATTGCCCCACGTTTATATTTATATGAAAACATCAAGGCAGAATGTCTTGTGATGTTAGTTGTCATTGGGTCATTTTACTGATACAAAATGTATCCTCTGAAGACACTTATAAATACCCAAGCAAGACAAAACAAACTGAACGTTATTCTTCATGGAAACCCCTTGAAAGGTGCTCCTAGTCTGTTCTCCTTTACCGCTCCAGACATGGCATTGCAAACAGGGCGGTGGTTGGGGGAGGGCACTCCTGACTCTGATAGACAAAATTCCAAGCTCCTCTCCTGTTTGGACGTTGACTAGGCTCAGTGTGAATAAGCTCAAGGTGCAGCAATGCCACCTGCCAGTCTTCTTGGTTCTGTGTGGGCTTCTTTAGGCAGTGTGTGCCACGTAGAGGGATGGGTAGAGCCACAGGCTCCTGTCTGAAGGAACGTGGATGGGTGGATGGACCCATACATCCCTCCATGCATCCATACGTACCTTGGGGGAGAGGAATGGGGCAGGCAGAGGAGTGGGGTTGAGAAATTAAAAATATCTTGCATAAGGCGTGCAGCTGTGGGGTCTTACCACAAGACACCTCTGTAGTCTGTGGCGCAGGGTGTGAACTTGTTGCCCTGACCCGCCCTCCCTGGTCTCTGTGTTTGTTTGTTTGTTTAGTTTTTTTTCTTGCCTAACAAACGAAGGTGCAGCAGTGTCCCATGTTGGAATCATGGATAGAGACACTACGTCTTCCCTTTGCCTCTCAGAGGCCATCATTCTGTTCCCTCCCCCCAGTTAGTGTGGTGGTTAATGGATGTCAAGCAGTTAGAGCTCAATTAGAAGCTGAGCCCCAAGGAAAGATTCAAAGGCTTTCACCAGTCAAAGGGTGTAGCTAGGCTCTGGGCAGTGGGTTTCCATCCCAGGAAACCCTTGAGGCAGGTTTTCAGAAGTAGCAGTTCTATGCAATGGAGTATCACCGTTTTCCACCAGCCCATCTTGAATAAGAAATGTTCTCTGTAAAGCATACCCTATAAAAATATACAGTTGGACTATTCAGTTAGAGTGCTGGCCAAGCATCCGTGAGGCCCTGGGTTCCATTCCCATTAACTCTACAATGCAGATGTGGTGGCTCACACCTGTAATCCGAATATAAGTGCGGAGACAGGCATATCAGTTCATCTTCAGCTACCGAGTGAGTTCAAGGCCAGCATGGGTTGTGGGAAGTCGCAGCTGAACATGAATCATAACACAACCTCCATGCTGAGGATGGAGGTGGCCTAGGTGAGTGGCCTTCCCCCAGGAAAGGACCAAGGACATTGTCTCACAGCTCAGTGGACACATCGTTTTTACTTTATTTTATTTTTATCTCATGGTTTCCTGTAAACTGTAAAACTACCACAGGCGGGCAGTTTGACTAAACTCTACATGAATACATTTTCCTTTACCTATTTCTGTTTCCTAATTTCTTTTGAACTATAAGGAAGCTAAGGAGATAGGGTATATATACATCTGATTGTCTGGTAATACAGAGGTCAGAACACACAAATGCAATGCAGCTGTCTCTAAGGTCTCAGTTCACTTGCGCTGATTCTCAACCTTCCTCATGCCGCAAACCCTTTAATACAGTTCCTCATGTTGTGGTGACCCCACCCCCATCATAAAATTGTTTTTGTTGCTACTTTATAACTGTAAATTTGCTGCTGTTATGAATTGGGATGAAAATCTGTGCTCTCTTAGGTCTTAGGTGACCCCTTTGAAAGGGTCATTTGACCCCCAAAAGGGTTGTGACCCACAGGTTGAGAACTACTCTAAGTCTTAGAGTTGCAAGACTATTGCCCAGGAACTTGGGTGTGACAACCATATATATATATATATAGTGGGGACACGAGCAGCAATGTAAGCTTGTTTGGTGGGTAAGTGTGCTCGGGCCTCTAGCGGTGTATCACTCTGGTGATGCACCCACCAATTTGGTGATGCCAAAACAATAAAAATGCATCAACTCACTGTTCCAAGATCTAGGCGTGGACTGGCCTGGTTGCTTCTGCCGATCAATTGCTTGCTTTAGCTTCCAGGACTTTGTGGATCACCTTTGACTATCAGAAGAACTGCCTCCATATCTGCCTTCATGGCCATGTGAGTGTCCCTCCAAACTTCTCCTATCATCTGTCT
>LOEQ01000636.1:276040-295830 GCA_001685075.1 Bramus lutescens | reverse complement strand
CTATCTATCTATCTATCTATCTATCTATCTATCTATCTATCTATCTATCTATCTATCTTTTTCGAGACAGGGTTTCTCTGTAGTTTTGAGGACTATCCTGGAGCTAGCTCTTGTAGACCATGCTGGTCTTGAACTCACAGAGGTCCGCCTGCCTCTGCCTCCCAAGTGCTGGGATTAAAGGCGTGTGCCACCACCGCCTGGCCAACTTCTCCATTTTATAAGAATAACCAGTCATATTGGCTTACACTCATCTCGGATGACTTATTAAATTAATAATTTAATTTTACTAACTTATTATTTGAGGTCAGACTCCAAGGCACTGGCAGTTATGCCACAGGAAGTTTGGGGAACACAGTTCAATCCGAATGGTTACAAGTTTAACTAGCTTTTGTCTCCAGACTCTCCGATAAGACTGGCCCCAGTCGAGCAACCTACGTGTTCAAAATTAATGAGCACCTTCTTGGTGTTTTTACATACCTTGCATTCTTTACCACAGCAAATAAATGCATCTGTGTTTCTAAAAGCTGCAGAGGTCTTATTACTAGAATAAAAGCGAATGAACCCTGCAGAAGAATGGACGCACTGCAGAATCCACTCCTCATCTTTTTCTCCCTGGTCTCCAAAGCCTAATAAGTGTAACCTCCAGTCACCCTCGGGGAGACTCTGATTTCAGTCAAGCTCAGTGGGTGGCAGTTACAACAGAGCAGGCAGTATGCCATTCCAGAAAATGTGGACTGTACATTTTGGGCAATCCAAAAGATTTGTCTAGGGTAATTTTGACAGGCTGATACTTTAAATAATAGACTTTTTGGTTTTTTTGGAGGGTGGTACCCAGCCTGGCCGCAAACTGGCTGTGCACCCAAGGATTGCCGTGATATTCTGATTGTTCTGCTTCCTGGTTCCCAGCCTGGGATTACAACTGTGCACTGCCACACCCAGTTTCTGCAGGAAAGGGCATCCAACCATGGGCAAAGCCAAATACTTTACCGGCTGAGCTACACTGCCAAGCCCCAGCTAGGCACTGACTGTTGTCTTTACCTTCTTCCTGTAGTGTGGTGAAGCTGTGCTTTCATTTGCTAGATGTCTTCATGATGGCATTTGGTAGTAGAACCTGTTTTGTTAATGAAGTCTTACTGGGTACTATAATGAACCAGGCATTTAAATAATGGATCATCCCTGGTCAACCTAGGCTGCTATTTTGAGCTCACTTGTCCAGAACAGTCATGAAGACACTGAGAAATTATAGAGGGAAGGTGTGTTTGTGTGCCCTGGGCAAGTTTAACACGTAGAGGAAAATCAGATGGAGTAAACACATCGCGTAATGTGCTTTAGGTCATCTCAGGTCTTTGTCCATTCCAACTGGTGCTCCTGATAGATATCTACATATTATGCAACAAGAACAGTGTTGCTTATTTAAGATGGAGGCTCAAGGATCAAGAGGATGCAGCTTCTCTGTGGGAATCTTTTCACTTCCTCTGTGTGTCTGCCTGCATGGCGTGCCCTATGCGGCATGCCGCATTTTAGACATTTGGAAAACTGACAAAACCCAAGGGATAACACCTGGAGGGTAGAGAGAAGTGTCAGGGAAGAAGTGAGAGATAAGGGAAATCGGGAGTGTGGGAGCACAGGTGAGGCAGGTTGCCACTTGTTTTAAATGGGCCTCTCTGAAAACAGTTGACAATAAACATTTCTAAAAGGAGGAAAGTTAAGCCTGTGATGTTGTGAAGGCCTTGCCTCATTATCGGGGTATCCTCAGAGGTGCTTTCTACTCAACCATGGCGACCAAGCCTTGTAACCGTGGTGACCGATCCCTGGAACCGTGCTGGCATGCACCTGTAATTCCATGGCTGTGGAGGCAGAGACAGCCAGATCTGTGGGGCTCACTGGCCAGCCAGCCTAACCTCCTTGATGAGTTGCAGGTCATTGAGAGACTGTCTCCAACAACGAGGTGGACATCTGCCTGTGCATGCTAACGTGCTTGTGCGTTCCCCCGTTGCTCACACATGTGCACACATTAGTGCTCAAGGCTCAGGTCTCTAGGAAATGGTAGTGGAATGGGAGTCTGTGCTGACTCCAAGCTGCTGGCTCCTTTGTGTTGCTGGGCTGTGCCTGCCAGAAGGATGAGAACCATGACTGTCTTGCTCACATGGGTCTCCAGGGTACCTAGTTCATAGTCATTGCTCACTGAACATGTGTTGGTTAAATAAGGAGGATAAAATAGCATCCCTCCCCCACTTGTAATTAGAGAGAAGCTCAGACACCCAAGAAAGAGTTGAGAACAAAATCCTTAGGAGTGTAAGACCCACTTCCTCAGGGTGCCCTATTAGGCACACACCCCATTCTTCTGAAGCTGGGGGACAGATAGCTACCGTTTTCATACAGGCTTCTCATTTTTGTGGTGGATCACACTAAACAGTCCCCTTGCTCATCCAAGAGAGGGAAATTGATTTCAAATTGCTCCCATTTTGGTTGAAAACCTAAACCGCCATACATGCTTTATGGAACTGGGGAGAAGGTAGGGCCATGGTTTCAGCTGCAGTAAAACTGGTTTAATTAACTAAGCACTGTGTGCCACTGTGTGACAGCTGGTGCGACCCCACTTCTGCACAGCGGCTGAGTTGGAAGACAGCATTAGGGCCAGGAAGAGAAAGGCACTGTTTCTGATACCGTGGGGTAATGGGCATGGTCTCTGTCCTGCACAGGGCTGGGCTGGAAGACAACAGTGTCAGAGCTAGGAGGAGTTAGGCACTGTATCTGTTACTGTGGAATAGTAGACATGGTCCCTGTTCTACGCAAGGCCTGGGAGCTGGGGAGTGGATGACGCATGCTCCGAGCTTCCCCTCTGCTCTCTGCCTCTTTCGAGGGTCACTGGACCTGAGAACAGGTTGCTACATATTCAGGAATTTGAAAGCTGGTTATTAACTACAATCTTTTAAAACACAGAATTGTATAAACTTTCAATTAAATTATGTTGAAGAAGTAACGGCTACCCCAAATTCATCAACCTTAATTGAATCTTGCTGCATACATCCAGAGCTGTGCCTGTGGCAAGCTGTGGTGTGTGTTATCATGATGCCACCATCTCTAGGCATGCTCCTTGTGTCTGTATCTTCCCTAGGTGGTCTTCCCATCTTGTCTCTTCTTCCCAATATGGCGACCGGCATTCTTTACCTTCTTGTGTTACTGTGATCAAAATACCCAACATGGACAATCTGGGGGAGAGATTTATTTGGACTCATGCCTTTGGGTGGTTTAGTCCAGGGTTGTGTGTGTCACCCTTCACTTGAACAGGATACTGTCACAGCCAGTACACATGCAGAGGAGAGCGACCATCTCACTGCTGACCAGGAAGCAGAGAGAACAGGGGTCAAGGGGACCAAGCATTCAGAACACCTATGCAGATAGTTTCTCTTTGGCCCTAATAGGGTTCATCCTGCTCTGGAGCCTCTCTGTCTTGAGTAACGAGATCTACAGCCACCCTGTTTTCAAACCATGTCATGTTCTGAGATGTTGGGGTGACAGAGTTAACGTGTCTTTTGCAGGAAGGACTTAGTTCAATCCTTAGCGTGACTCAGTGCTTTCAAGCTTCCTGCTGGGACTACTTCCTGGTGTGAGAAGAACTCACATAAGAAAAGTAAACATTAGAGCCCTTTAATTGTGATTCCAGTGGCTTCTGGACATCTTTTGCATGCGTTCTCACAGAAACTGTCTCAGCTACCCAGTCGTGTACTCACCATTACTTCCTGTTTTAAAAATACATTTGCTTTTTTTTTTTGCTACGTTAATCTTTTTGATATAAGTTTGTGTGTATGTGTATGTTTGTCCTGCATGTATTTATGTGTCCCATGTGCATACCTGGGGCCTTTGGAGGTCAGAAGGGGACATTGGATGCCCTGGAAGTAGAGTTAGGGTATTGATGAGCCATCATATGGGTGGTGGGGATCAGACCTCAGTCCTCTGCAAGAACGAGTCCTGTAAAACTGCTAAGCCATCTCCAGTCCCTTCCTTATTTGTTACATATTGTGTGTGTGTGTGTGTGTGTGTGTGTTTGTATTTAAATCTCTGCTCCACTTACCAGAAAAATACGTAGTACTTGTCTTTCTGAGGCTGGCTTGTTTCATTTAACATAATGTTCACCATTTCCATCTGTTTTTACTGCAGATGTTAGTTTCATTTGTTTCTTTCTTATAAAACTTGTCCATTCAAGTGGAGCTTAGCACTTAGATATGCATTGCTGAGTGTATTTCTCATGACAACATTTTGAAGGTGTATCCCCAGTACTAGGAAACGGATGGATGGAGAACTTTGTTCCTGCGCCAGGAGTATGGACCTGGCCCAAGACACAGAGACACCCACAGACCCTCCTTCATAGATTCTGCCATAGTCTGGCGGAGCAAATGCCACATTTCAGGCACCTCTTGCTGATCCTTCTTGTAGAGGATTTATTTCCCGATCTCCGTGTTTTTCATTCAGTTGGTAAATGCCAGGAAACCCCTGGTAGTGCCTTGAGTGTTGGCTGTGACTTGTAAGTCACCGGCTCATGCTTGACAAGAGGAAGGTGTTAGGTCTTTCATAGCCACCCTTCCTGACCAGGACAAGAGGTCCTGCTTCTGCGCCTGCCATTCTCCTGGTGGCTGGCAGTCCTCGGTTATTTTCTGTTGCCACACAACAGATGATAAAAATCTCAGTGACACCGTGATGTAGGGTCATGCATTGGGCATGAGTTGGGAACCCTCTGTCAGGCTGAGGGCAAAGTGTCAGCTACCCTTTGGGCACACATGAGGCTTTGGGGCTGTTGGTGGCATTTAGTGTTCTGTGGTTATAGGCCTGATGTGCCATGTCTCAAAGCCAAACATCTGTGTAACCTATAGTGTCCCTACCGTGTGGCCATGCCTT
Source organism: Bramus lutescens (assembly GCA_001685075.1). NCBI lineage: Eukaryota > Metazoa > Chordata > Mammalia > Rodentia > Cricetidae > Bramus > Bramus lutescens. The sequence goes on along the minus strand of LOEQ01000636.1, from coordinate 290,934 downwards.
TCTTTAAAGGTCCAGTCGCTCTTGTTGTTGGTGTCTTGTAAAAGACTCAGCGGCCAGGCCACTGTCCCACTGTGAATCAGTTCTCATTCCAGTAAATAAGTCAGCAATCAGGGACTTGACGGTATTGGTAAAATCCCTTCTTCACTTTTGCCATGCGTAATGGCTGGAAGTGAAACACAGGTTCATTCATGGCGTGGGATAGGGATTATGTAGGATGCACATGAAGGACTGCAGGTAGATGTGGAACTTAAAAAGCTGAAATTGGGGAGCAGACCAGTACTTAATAAGGGTTAGATGCAGGGTGGGCTGGGGAAGATGGTGTTGAAACTTCCAAGTATAACATGAGGGAATTCTGGGGACCCAAATGCAATGTGGTGTTTGTAGTTGCCAGGTCTACACTTTGTACTTGAAATCTGCTCAGTGGGTGTATCTTACCAGTCACACACACACACACACACACACACACACACACGCACTCAGGCACTCATGCACGCATGCACGCACGCACACACGTACATACACACAGCACGTCAGTGAGGTGATGGATGTGTTTAGTAAATAGTGGTAATCATTTCTTAGTGTATAGAAGTATCTCATGTTTTATTCACGCAATTTTATTCATCAGTTATATCCCAGTAAAGCTGGGACATCAAGAAGAGGCAGTGATCAGAGAGAGGGGCTATGTTGGAATGTCATTACCACATCTGGATCTCCTCTGCTTGCTCTGCTCCTGGGCTCTGACTCAGGTTATTCTCCATCACTCCCTGACTGCCTTAGCCAGACATGCCCATGGGGCTCATATACAGGGGAGGGCAGGAGAAACAGAGTGACGGGCCTCCTGGGGAGAGCCTCTGCCTTGCCAGTCCTTTGCTTGCTTAGTGTCCAGATGTGTCCTCAGAAGTACCAGTTTTCTGGGCTCATTCTCAGAGGTGCCTCTGTTTTCCATTTAGTTATTTTTTAATTTGAATTTGAGACTTTCACACACAGATGGAGTATATATAGACCGTACCTACCCCTGGTGCCCCCTTCTAGCTTCTCCCAGGGACCCCGCCCCTCATGTCCTGTTTCTAGAAAATGCGTGGATGTAGTACTATCCACTGAAGCATAGGCAACCTGTCAGGGGTCATAACCCTAAGGAAGACTGTTTCACATCAAGTGTCATTAGCTCCTCAGCTAGAGGTAGGACCTCACAAGCCTCTCCCTCCTGTTACCACTCAAACCTTCTTGCAGTAAGACAATAGTGCATTGAATTTTGAATTGGAAAGGAGAGACCGTGGTACACCATAGCCTAAAGCAGGTAGAGCTCATTGTCAGTGCTGGGTGGGGTAGGTTAGGAGTGGCTAGAACCGGCACCTCAAACCATGTGTTAATGCTGGTTTTATTTTAAAAGTAATTAAGTTTTGTGTGTTTATGTTGGTGTGTGCACATGTGTACATTAGAATATGTGCATTTGGAGGTCAGAGGTTGATGTCTTTGCTTTCCTTTATTGTTCCCTACGTTATTTTCTGAGACATCGTCTTATACTGAGCCTGTGTGCATCACCTGGGGGTGGGCTGGTCAGCCAATAAGCGCCAGGAGCCCCCTCCAGTTAAAGGCATGTGTCATCATGCCTTGCTTTTTCAAATGTGGCTGCTGGGATATGACTTTGAGCCTATGCATAGGGAGCAGTGCTTTATCAGACGGAACCACTTCCACAGCCCGGTGCCAGTGGCATATTTGTGTTGATTCTTCTGCTTTGAAAGCCTCTGTGATGATGGTGGAGGGAAAATGACTACCCTCTCCTCGGAACCCCGAGAACTGCGGTTCTCAACCTGTGGGTCTTGACCCTTCCCTCCTGCACATCAGATATTTACATTATGATTCATAACAGTAGCACAATTATAGTTATGAAGTAGCAATGAATTAATTTTACGCCTGTGGGTCACCACAACACATGAAACTGTACTAAAGGGTCGCAGCAGTAGGAATGTTGAGAACTTTTCCCATAGGCTCACACGATACACGCGATACACACAGTTCCTTATTTGTAAAGTGTTTCTTATTTTTAAACTCTTTCCCCAGCCTCAGTACCTGCTTTTCTCTCCATGACTTGGTCCAGGAGGTTGTCTCATCTTGTGAGTAAAGATCCTCTTGCTCAGTCCTTAGCCTTGTGGAATGACGTTTTCTTAGGAAGCAGGGGTCTTTGGCAAGAGAAAAAGGAAGACTTCTTGGGCAGATGACCACTTAGGAACCCAGAGTGATCAGGACACTCTGCACAGATCAACTTCATTTAATTCCAGGGGTTTCAAATTGGTATTCTGTGCCTCAACTCACTCTACAACACAGCTCTAATATGGCCAGTTGTGAAGTTTAAGCTGTCTGTTCAGTGGCCTTGGTTGCTAGGTGATCTTTTTCTTTTTCTGTTTTCTGAGATGGTTTCTCTGAGTACTGAGTAGCCCTGCCTGACCTGGAACTCACTCTTTAGACCAGGCTAGCCTAGAACTCAGATCCACCTGCCTCTACCTCCCAAGTACTGGGATAAAAGGTGTGTGTCTCCACCACCCATCTTGGTTGCTAGGTTTTCAATGGGGCTTAATCCCCTGTTTTCTTGACATGGGCATCCTTTAAATCCTTAGGACTACTTTCTCTAGGTAATATCATAGGACAGTAGGACTCGGATCCTACCATATTCCTAGGATTTGTCTAAACTGAAAAGCCCTGGACTGCACACTGGCTAGATGTCACAAATATGGCCTCCAGAGCTGCATGCCTGATGCTGTCATCTTATGGGATTTTTTCTTCCCCACAAAGACGGCACCTTTGCTCACTCTTAAACTTACATTGCTTTATTTACTATTGTTGTGTTTGAGAAAGGGTCTGAGCAAAGATCCAGGATGTGGCTGAAATTGATTTAGCCTGGTTCTTGCCTCCTGCTTCTCTTTATAAGTAAGTTTGGTCTGGGCAGAGGTCTGGAGGTCTGGAGGCAGTGGTATTGCTGAGCTTTGGTAGTTTGCTGACCTATTTTTTTATGTCAGGTGTCTATCACAGGCAGATACTGCAGTTGCAAACCAAATAAACGCCATCTGGCCCAAGGAGCTGAAAGGCCAACAGAGTGGCTGGACTACAGCAAGCTGGACACAACTTGCCTCTTGTCCAGGGACAGCTTGGTCTGGCTTGGGCTGGTTATTGCCTTGCAGGAATTTGAGCCAGTGCCGTGAAGTTGGTCTTATGTTTCAGCAGAAACTAGTAGTTTCGCTTGATAAGCTGCAGCTTTTAAAGCATGCTAGGGAATTCAGTTGTTTTTGTGTGACATTGTGAACAATGAAGCCATTGCCTTTCAACCAGGTTTGCCCTATATGTGGCTACCTTGCCCTGTAGTCTGTCTTGCCATGGTCAGAAGATGGGTGGAGATGCTCTTTGGGCCCGAAGCAGCTTCTCTTCCATCTTCCTTCCTCGTCACAGAGCCTCAGTTTTGCACAGAAATTCTTCCTCCTTGCTGCCTTTAAGCTAGGGGAGGAGCCAAACCCCAGCTCTGCATTAGACTTGTTTGGGTTATTTAGATTTCTTCTTTATGATTGGTTCAGCACTGACTGTCCAATGGAATGGGGAAGATATGCTGCTGACCTCTCCTTGTTTGTCGCTAAGGCCTGAAAGGCTGCTGTCTTCCTGGGTTCTGAGTGCCACCCACAGTGGCCTTAGCAGCCTTGTGGATGAAGTCAACATTGAGAAGGGCTGACTGCAAGGGAAGGGAAGGGAAGAACCTGCTCTCTTGCTGAGATCAAATGGCTCTAAGTTTGTTGTTTTGGGGACATCTATTTGTATGAGATAAGAGTCTTTATTGTAGACTGGAGAGATGGCTCAGGGGCTGAGAGCATTGGCTGCTCTTCTGGAGGACCCAAGTTCAGATCCCAGCACCCACATGTTGGCTCAGAACCATCTTTAACTCTTTTTCTAGGGCATCCTGTGCTCTTTTCTGACCCCTGTGAGAACCAGGCACACATGTGGAACACATGCATACATGCAGGCAAAGCACCCATACACAGAAAGCAAAATAAATCTTCAAAAAAGTCTTCATTGCTTTTTCTTTCTTGCCAGAGGCAGCTTGTGTTGGCTTGCACACAGACCAGGGGAGAGATAGGTGAACTATTGGCAATGAAGAAAGCCTTCTTGCTTCTGGACTTAGCTGCCACTAACTCTGATGACAGGATCTTAAGTCTATATCCTGTTCCCTTGGTGTTGGCCCTTTGGAGAGTTAGCCAAGTCAGTCTCCATCTTTCTGCAGAGAAGGAAGCCAAAACCCTATGGGCAGGGTAGGCAGCCAGTGCAACACTTGTGTTGGCCATAGAGGTTTGGGACCAGGGCAAGAGAGCCAGACTTGGTTCTGACAATTTGGTCTCTGCAGATCAGATAGGAATTAAACTAGACTCTTTTCATTTACATAATTACTCTTCAGGATGAGGAACCTTCAGCCTGGGAAGAACCTCACCCTTCAAGGATAGGCTGATATCAACTTTTTATGTAATCCAAATAGTTTAGGTATTTAAACCAGTACAAAATAGAAAGCAGTTCCTGCTTGGTCTATTGTCTCTGAAAGAAAACCCACTTGATGAAGCACCCTAAAAACCTAATCACTCTGGGTATTTTTCACCATCTGTATTTGTGTTAAGGCCAGGTTTCAACTATAGGTCTTGTTTCTCAGGAGTCATTGACCTTATTTTTGAGGCAATGTTCCTCACTGGACAAGAGTTTGCTGGCCAGGCGCACTCACACCTGACTTGTTTTTTTAATGTGAATTCTGGGTACAGAAGCCTGCATGTGTGTTAATAGCACAGGTTAAGTCTTGGTCACACACAACTCTTTCTGCTCCTAACTAAACACGTTCATTGTATACAGCATGGAGAGACAATGAAGCACACGGGAAAACATGTGAATTCTAATGCCACCTGGGTTGGGTTTGAAGCCAAGCTACCTGCGTGATTTTTCACTTTACCAAAAAGCTCATTATCTTTGTGGCTCAGTTTTCTAATCTGTGGAATGAAAACAATTATGACATGCTTCTTTAGGCATGGGAGAATTAATAGTTTAATACATTACTACATTGAAGGTACTCAGAACCATGCCTTGCACACTTTTAAGTGTGGTGTATATTTCCTATTCTGCATAGTCTAAATAACTAATGAAATACAAAGCTCACTGCTGGCTGACTCATAGAAGACCTTAATCAATTGGTAGATGTATTGTCATTGTCTTTTAGATTACAAGTGATTTATTGCAGGATAGAGAAACGGCTGTGGGTGGTAAGCTTGTAGGAGTCTCCCTGGGCCAAGGATGCAGGCTTCCAGCCAGCAGGCATCATGGGGAATAAAGAGATTATATAGTGTGTTTGCCTGACTGGATCTGGCTGCACTCAGGGTGACAGTTAGCATTCCTTAGCGCTTAACACTAAAGCATGTGGTATTTAATAAGACAAACATTTCTCTGTTAAGTGTCCATTCCTTTCAAAGGTAGGCAGTCTGGTTTTTTAATTTCTTACCGTTATTTATTCTTTCAGTGCCTCATTATCTTTTTCTGAATGGCGAGAGTGATAGCCAGTTTGCGAAATAAGATCCATTGACCGTCGAAGGCATCTTGGAGGGCTGTTACCTTGCCAGGCCGTGGTGACACCCTGTAGAACTATGGCCCTGTGAGGAATCAGTGACAACTTGTAGAGCTGTGACTTTATGAGGACACGGTGACATCATGTAAGGCTGTGATGCTGGGATGGTGTGGTGACATTCTGTAAGTATGTGGCCCCATGAGGACATGGTGTCATCCTGTAATTTCATGCCCCTGTGAGGGCTTGTGATAACCTATAAGGTCCCTGTGATGGTGTGGTGACACCCTGTACGGCTGTGATCCTGGAGTGACGTGCTTGTGGTCTTGCTGGGACATCAGTCCAGGTCTTCTCATAAGAAACACAAGTCTCTCAGAAGCTCCCTGTGGAGCACATGGAGTCCTGTGTGTAAGATAGCCAGCATGGAGCCTTCTTTGTCATGTTTTGCTTTCTTCATTCTGTCTGTTTGTAACCAGCATCTCGGTTTTCAGGTCAGAAAGCTTCAACTATAATTCTACCTGAGTTTTCTGAGGTGGGGCAGTAGCAAGGAACGGAATGATACTCTTTTTTTTTTTTTTTGACTTTCTGTTTTGCGATGGAGTCTTTTAATGCTGCCCAGGCTGCCCTCAAACTCATAGCTGGAGAATCCCCCTGCCTCTGCCTCCTAAAAGCTGGGATTAAAGGTGTGTGCCACCACGTCCTGCTGTGGTCACACCTTTGTGAAGCACCATCTGGAGCGCACCTGGAGGCTCCAGAGACATCTGGGGCACACCTGAAGGCTCCGGTGAGATCAGAATTAATTGTTTTTGATGGCTTCTGCCAAGCTCAGGTGCACATGTACTTCCTTTGAATTAGGTCTAGATGGTTCTAGATAATGGATTGTGTGTGGTGGTTCTGGATAATGGAGTGTGCTGCCCATTTTCCATGTTGAGATGCCAGGTCACTTACTTCGGGGCCTCAGTTGCCTGACTGCCCCTGAACAGCTCCTGTCTCCACTTCTGTTGACAGGTTGGTCTCCTACCTTCCCTTGACGGTTTTGACCCTCCGCTTTCTCTCTCCTATCTCCACTGCATTAAAGGCGCATTAATGTATTCTCAGTGCAACACTTTAAGAGTTCTTAGAATGAGCAGAGAGCAGTTCTGTCCCATAATAGTGCATAATCAATGGAGAGAGATTGCCAGGCTATAAATCACCAAGGAGGTTTGATGATATCAGCTTCAGGGATGGAATTGAGATCCTGCGGTTTGCTCAGGTTCTGAATCCTCTAGTTTCTGAAACTATTATTCTTATTTATTTATTATTATTTTTAATGTACATCCATCTGGTGGAAAGGTGTCTGCTGTGAACCAGCCATCCGTGACAGCGCAGGTCAGCTTTGTCCCCATGGCTCCTCCATTCCTCCGTGTTTGTTTCGCTGCAGTGGGAAATGCTCTCCACACAGCTTCAGTGGGCACTGTGGTGCGGCTCCTGCTTGGCCTGTCAAAGACCAAGACGAACGTCTTTTCCTCCCAATGCAGAAGCAAAGCTGACACCCGCTAGCCTGGCAGCCTCACAGCCTAAGCTCTTGATGGGGCTAAGAAGGGGTATTAAGAGAGTAAAGTACCTTGCACTTCTGGCTTAATGCAGAGAGCTAAAAATATACTAAAAACATTTTATTTTAAGTCATAGACCAGAGACTTTTTTTTTTTNTTTGAAGCCTTTTCATCTAGCAATGCCAGCCTCCTTTCCTTCCAAGCATCAGGATTGCATCAATATTTAGGTATTAATATTCCCTTGTGGTTCAATCAGCTCTTTGAAAATGCATTTCTCAGCACTGCTGTCATAATTAAAGTTAGACATGCCGAGGTGAACGGGAATTTGTGTGTTTCTTAGATTGAAAGGCCCTGTCGAGTAGGATGAACATCCTCTCAAGGTTAAGTTCTCTATTTAAATCCCTCCCAATTACGGTGCCAGGTACAATTTTTGATGAGATTCAGGGAGGACAAATGACTTTATCTGTGGGAGAGACATTCTCTGCGGAAAGGGAAGCTATGAAATCAGAAGGAACTGGACAGTGTTTATTATCGAGGGAAAACAGTTACATAAATCGAGCCTTCCGGAGTCCCAATAAAACAGCAGTCACTATTGGGTTGCGAAGGTGTCATAATGGAAGAGCAGAAGGATGGCTTTACTCTTCAGGGAACAGTTCAGATCTCAAAGGATGGGTTCTTGCTGATGGTGCTATTGGGAGGGTCTGTGTACCTTAAGCGCGGGGCATGGTAAAGTCACTGGGGGCAAGTTCTTGAGGGGGATTTGGGGACCCTGGTCCTTCTGTGTTTTCCTGCTACCTGGCTGCCGTGTGGAGAATGGCCCTCCACCGTGAACTCTTGCGATACTGCACTTCCTGCTTTGACCCAGGCCCTAAAGCAGTGTGACCCATTAGCTATCAATGGGAATGTCTAAAGCTGGGAGCCAAAAATAAACCAGAAGTTATTCCAGGGATTTGTCCCAGGACCAGAAAGTCTACAGCACACTGACTGTGCTTCTCAGAGCAGGGAGAACTATAAGGTGGTCCAAGTCTCAGACTGCCAGCAGATGCTGTGATCCTCATGGGGATGCAGTTGTACTGAAAACGAGCTCTCACAGCCTGGCTCTAGAATCATTCCAAGTCTCATTGGCTTTCTCTGTCGTAGAAATCAAGGGCTCTGGCTCGTGTCTCTCCACTTGAGCTTCTGCTGACATGGTTGGTCAGCTCTGGTGATCGGCCTCCTTGCTGTGAGAATGTTTGATACTGGCGTCCGAAAATATCCCTATCTGCCTCTGCCCTTCAGTTCTTCCGGTCTCGTCTCACTACGGGCTGGGGTGTCCCGGGGGCTCCATTCTGTCTCACTATCCGTTGTGATTAGTTGTGTGTGGATTGCATGGATGGTACAGGGATCTAGTGTATGTGCTGGAGCCACACTGGTAGGTTCAAATCTTAACTGTGCTGCTCACCAACTTGTGTGCGTAACTGAAAACTTTCTGGGTCTCAGTTCCTTCCTTGTTGAGTTGGTTTTATATATAGCTTTACTTGAGTAATATTAATCTCCCTGAGATTTTTATTGAGGAAAAAATGACGTAACATGGAAAGAATTTAGTCCATTGATTTCTACTTAGTGAGCTCTCTACATATGATGGTGCTTGGAAATAAAAAAGAAATCGTGTGTGTGTATGTGTGTGTGTGTGTTTGTAGGTCAGTCAGAGGACAGCTCTGTCCTTCATCTAAGTGAGACAAGGTTTCCGTTTACTTCTCTGAATGCCAGGTTAGCTGGCCCATGAACATCTGGAAATTCTCCATCTGATTGCCATCTTGCTATGGGAGCACTGAGATTCCAGATGTGTGCCACTGTGCCAGCATTGCATATGTTCCGGGGCCCCAGACTCAGGTCCTCATGCTTGCTTGGCAAATGCTTTACTCCTTAGGCCATCGTATGCCATCCTGGTACCTTGGAGTTGTGTCTGGCTATTCCATCGCTTGTAAATAATATCCTAAGCACCTTTTCTTCCTCAGTAACCTTCCTGTTTCTATGGCCGGAGAGAGCCTGCCACCTCCAAACTGCTGTACTCTGCATAAAGATGAAATGGAAAGAAAATGTTGTAACAGTAAGAGCAACATGAACTAACAGTTTCACCCTATTGACCTGGGGCTCATCCCTGTACTGATACACTGTCTCCTGGGTGCTTGAATGAGTGTTTTCAGTAAGCAAGGATGTCACAATTTTAACCTTTATCATATGGTTCCCAGACACCATTCAAATTTGCCAATACCAGAAGAAGTTATCTAGAGTCCTATGTCCACTGTGTGTCTCCCTCGGATCTTGGGTGCTTTCTCGGGCTTTCTTTGGCCTTTCTGACCTTGTTGCATTTGTAGATAACGCAGCACTTTGTAGATGATCCCTTAGATTTGCTGTATCTGATGGTTGCCAACCATTCCATTCCGAGTCAGGTCTGGCATGGGGTAGAAGAACCACAGATACGATTTCCGTTTCTTTCAGTTCCTTCTGTTAGGTGGCATGTCATGTGATTTCCATTTTCCTTTATTCTCAGTGTTTAGCTTTGATCATGGATAGAGGCGGCATCTGCTGAACTTCTCCATTGTGAAGTCACTCCCCTTACCTTCTTTGTAGGAAGTCCATATTGATATTACCCTCTTTAAGGTTTCAGCCTGTTCATTTGCTATGATTGAAGAATCAGGGAGTTCCATTTTTTTAATGGTATGTATAATTCCTCGCTGTTCTTTGGTATACAGATTGCCTCCCATTGAGATAGTGGCTCCTAGGTCCTTTTAGAACTGTCTGAAATAATTTTATTCAAATACATCTGTACTCTGGTAGACCAAGAAATTCTAGTCACACTGTCTTTGGCTGGACCCAGCCCTGGTTTTTTTCTGCCCCGGAACAGAGTAGCTGTTTGGCTTATGATCCCCTTTAGAGAAGTGTGAGGTATAGAAGCCAGCATCTAGACACTGTGTGTGCACATTGCTCCTGGGTACTGCAACTCCCAGACCCCTGAGTAATTAACAGGTTGTATTCATTGCTGTAGTATCATGTGTTGTTATCTACACATTCACACTGCTGTACGCAGCACACACGGCACTGTGGACCCCAGCAGCTATCTTCTCCAGTTGCGGAAACCTGACTCGTACTGACAGTGTATAGTTTTCCCCTTTTGTCCCACACATTTCAGGACTAGTCCTGTGTGCAGATGTGTCTCTTTATTTTCTGGAGGCCACGATTCCGCGTCAAGCTCTTCTCGTCGTAGGTATGGGTACCCTCTTCCTCTGGATGGGAATACCCGTTGGGTATTGGATACCAGTTGGGACATATGACCATTGTACACTGCAAAGGTGTACAGAGTCTACCTTCTTCCAGGTAGAGTACAGTACGGATGGCATTTTATCCCTCCTGTCAAGGAGAAGGGTGACAGGAAGTCATTCATCACTTACTGTGGGTTGTATATCAAATGCACGGTTTTATGTAACAGCCCTGATGGTGAGTCCACGTTATCACTACTTGGGCAGTGGTGGCCCTGCCTTGGAACTGAGGCACGGCTGCAGATGTGCCGCTTGGCTTTGAGAAGACAGGAGAAACACGGTTGCTGGTGGCTCTGTGATCGGAATAGAATAAATAGGAAGACAAGGACTAGAATAAAGGCCTGTTGGAGGCCTGGGAGAAGGGTTGAGAAGCTGGCCTTAGGTTGTGTCTGAGACTCACTGCAATCCTGTGCTTGATATTTGAAGGACAATTACATGTTAGTGTGACCCTTAAGCCAGGCTCCAGGGCGATCCTGGAAGAAACTGCACAGTGGTCTTTTAATGATCCTCGATACCAGAGGCCATTCAGCTCGTTAGTTGGGGCAGCTTTCTCAACAGCAGCTAGCCAGATAGGAAGGAGAGGTGGGTCTCAAAAGAGATCCCCTCCAGCTAGACTGGCTGTTGGCTTTGAATCTTTCTTCTATCTTCTGGAGGAAGGAATAAGGGACTAGAACAGCTTTTGTGTTCCTGAGGGTGTATAGAGTTTTAAAAGGTCTGCTTTTTCCTGCCTGGAAATTTACTTCAAGAAGATGGTGTCAGTCACATACAGATATTTCAGGAATCAGATGGACTTCATTTCTTTCTCCCCATCAGCTCTATAAAGCTAATTGTCTAACTGAGAAAGGCTTAATTTTACAGGCATGTAGGGGGAGGCAGGCTTGTTGTTTCCAGCTTTTCATCCCCTTCCGCCTTCCTTGCCAGAGGCTGTGTTTAGCAGCAGCACCAGACTTTAACAGAGAATTGAAAGTTGTGTCTATCCAAGGACTCACTGTGTACAGATAGGTCTGCGACATTTCTCTTGTGTAGTGCACGGTGTACCCAGTATGGTTTTCAGGACCCTCAATATTCGCCACTCTTGTGTTCCGTTGTATTTGAAATGGCTTTGACTGACAGCAGGAAGTTTGTCTGGTTCTTTTCAGACAATGTCTGCATTAATGCCCAGTAGGCAACGGCCTGGTAAGTGCAGGAGACCATATTAAGAAATTATAATGCAAAAATTACATTGCATAATAAATGTGCAGGAACACATTATTCTAACTAATTATGAAGCTCACAAAGAGGCCAAGTGGTGCTTGGTAAATCTGATTATATAGGGTGGTGGAAAAACTCCTTCTGCAGCATTGGAAATGTTATGCAGAGTAAAGATAATAGTGGCTAGAATACAGGATTAGCCATGTGCTGTGTGAAAGATGGCAGGCTTAAAAAATCCATTTGTATTTCTGGCAGATTGTCTTAATATAATCTACATGCCTTACTAATTTAAAATATGAAAGTTAAGTAAAGTGTATGAAGGAGAGCTGTAGCCATTAAGGAACTGGGGAAGTAGTCCAGCCATTTAAGGCTAGAATATATAGTGTTAGGGGTGTGTGTGTGTGTGTGTGTGTGTGTGTGTGTGTGTGCGTGCCCTGGTAACATTTAAGCTGTGAACTCAAATTGCAGCCCTGTGCAAGTATGTATTATTTTTAATGAAGACTGCGGCATGGTGGGGTGTTCTAAATTAGGCTGATTATGACTACAGATGGCAATTGAGCTTTTGGAAGCTCTTTTCTTAAACTGTTAACATGAAAAAATTGCCTCTTTTAGTATTGGTTTGCCAAGTTCAGCACTTGTTTAGGGAAAACTATCTTTTGGTTCCCCCTTCCATTCACAGCACATCCATCTTCTCTCTTAAACCATCTTTGAGGGGTTTAGATCTACAAAAATCATTTCCTAAGACTTTTTAAATAATCAATTAAACATGATTTGGGCTCCTCTCCATGACGGGTGTTTTCCGAATGTCTTCTGGACGGTTGTTGAGTCAAAGCAGTCCTGTCCTTGTCTATTGTGAAAAGTATATTTACCCTCAATGTGTTTGCACTCATAACATCCTTAACTGCCTTCTGTTCAGAAGGCAAATTTGACATTATTCAACCTTCCCGAAAGGATTGTGGATGTGAGTTGACATTAGCTAGGTGGCTTCTTTGTAGACTTTCCTGTCCAGGTCCCCTCTGTTAATAGGTATGTAGACCTGCTTGTACAGGGTCCCATGATCACAATTTCAATTTTGCTTCCTGTAAGGAGACATTTATTTGGTAATGCCAGGCCTCATGTGTTTATGTGTTTTTTCTTTTAATCTAAGCCTGCATGTATTTAATTGTGTGCATGTGTGTTACACACACACACACACACACACACACAGCTGCCTCAGTGTTCCTATGGAAGCCAGAGAACAATTAGCAAGAGTGGGTTTTTTCCTTCCACTGTGTGGGTTGTCGAGATCAAAATCAGGTTACTAGACATGGCAGTGGGTGCCATCTCCCTGGCCCTGACCTTTAATTTGGTGTTGGTGTTCCTGATATTTGTCAAGTAGGGGCTTGGGACACTTAAAAATGCAGCGCAGAGCGTACAACAGACTTACAATTTTAGTAGGGCAGCTGTTGAGAAACCCAGCGGTCAACAGAGCCAATAGCACTTCATTTGGCCTCCCACTGTAGCAATGGGCGTGGCTTCTCTGTGGGTCAGGTGTGCTCTAATAATTCTTATTACAGTTTTGGGGTTGATTTTTCAATTAGCTATGAATATGTAAGAAATAGTCCTTTCTGGCTGGGGGTACAGCTCAGCACTAGAGTGCTTTGCTAACGTGTAGGGAGCCCTGCATTGGACCCCTGGTGCCCCCGTGCCCTCCAGCTGTTATCTTGCCAAAAAGAAAAAGTAAAAAGGAAGTCAAAGGTGAACCAGGAATCAGCCTTGAACCATGTAAAAAAGGCATCTCGGACTGGACCTGTTCCAATCAGGTGCTGGGTTTGCTTAGGAGCCTCGGGGAAGCATCTGCTGTGGCCTTCACCAGTTATACAGCTTTTCACCCCATCAGTCTTTGCTCTCCCACATGAAGACTTCTTCAGAAGGTTCCCATGGAAGTATCCAAACAAAAGTCATTCTCTTTTTGTTGTGAATTCTGCGTCTGAAGCCTGGAGGGGGGGCACAGCCACTACGCTCCATTACATTCTGTGTCCCTAGCTCAGGCAGGGAGGAACCCTGGGAACTAGTCATGACTAGATTAACAGATGTACCTCTTTGAACAGTCAAGGTTATTGTCATCTATTTATTTATGTATATGTGCGTGTGTTGTGTGTCACGGTACGTGTGTGGAGGTCAGAGGACAGCTTGCTAGAGTTGAGTTTCCCTTTCTCCACGTGGATCCTAGGGATTGAATTTAGGTCATGAGGCTTGGCTGCAAGTGTCGTTAGTCTCTGGCTTTTCATGTTTATTCTGTTCTCTCTGAATGGAGGAATTCGGGAGGCGAGTGTCAGGCTCTTATAGAGTTTGTAGTGATGTATACGGGTAGGGAAGAGATTGCAATTTGCTTGTTATATGTTGACTAATCTTTCAAAACACTTTTTCACGTTTTTAAGTTAGGCAGCAGCAGCAGCCAATGATAGATGGGGCTATTGGCGTGAATCGAATCTGCAGAGACAAAATTGGATCTGATGAGTGTGAGCTTACAATGAGGTGGTCAGCCATGGCTTGTCCCCTTCCAACCAGGTACAAATCCAATACCCATTCAGGGCAGCTGATGCTGCTGGGCTGCTATTTCCCCTCCCCAGAGAGTGCAGTGCTTCTAGAGATGGCAATAGCCTCTATTCGTTGACCATAGATATTGTTGCCATTGGCTGTTGAGGGTTCTTGAAGTAAAACATCCTTTGGAGAAGTGAAGCGTGGATCAGAGATCGTCATTGATCACCTGGTCTTAGCAGTAAGGAAAATTTATCTGCGCCCTCAGCAAATATGTGTTTGGTTTCCCTTACGGTGAACGTGTTCTCTCTGCATGTGTATGTGCATATGGTGTTGTGTGTGTGCACATGAAGAAGCCTGTGATAGAGTTGAGAAATCTTTGATGGCTTTCTACCTTATCCATTGAGGCATGTGTCTCATTTGAACCCACAGCACACCAGTGTGGCTACTTTAGGTAACCCACTTGTTTGGACATTTCTTGGTTCTTCTTTCCAAGTGCTAGAAGTACAGGTGGGCCACCATGCCTACACAGAATTTATGTGGATATGGGCATTTGAACACCTGTCCTCATGCTTTTATGTAGCCAGTGTCTTATGCACTGAGCCATTTCTGCAGATCACTTTAAAAATTATATACATACATATATGTGTATATATATATACAAACATCCGTATCTATCTACCATCTCTCCGTGTGTCCATCCATCTACTTATCCATCTATCCACCCATCGTCCGTCCATCCATCCATCCATCCATCCATCCATCCATCCATCCATCCAT
>LOEQ01000636.1:256385-267784 GCA_001685075.1 Bramus lutescens | reverse complement strand
CACACACACACACACACAGCCTTATCTTTTAGGGACAGATACTGAATCACTTATGGGGACCATTTATCATGCCATTATGTTGGTTCACTTCTTGAATCCCAGCACTTGGGACATAGAGGAAGGAGGATCAGGTAAGGAGTTGAAAGCTGGCTGTGACTATGGGAATTTTGTCTTCACCGCCCTCCCCCCCAAATAAACCTAAACAAACCAAACAAAAAGTCATTTTCTATAGAAACTGAGTTGGTGTACAGAGAAATGAGTTGACATACAGGGCATCGTTAGGTGGAAGGGAATGCCTCTGCTCTTTCTGAAGGTTGGCACACTTAAAAAATATAAAATAATAAGCCAGTGTTCTGTTGTTTCGGTGACCACTGACTTTACATGTCCTTCTTTTAAGTATTCTTTGGGTAATGAATATTTAAAGCTAGAACCTTATACCTCAAAGTACTCTCAAGTGTGAATGTGGTCACTAAGTCTAGTAACCAAGTCTTGCAGAATTAATGGATATTTAATGACCCTTTTTCCTTTATTTGAACCCAGCCCCATGGAATAAAGGAGATGTTTTATTCAGTGGACTCTTTACTGATTCCTCTTATTTTTTAATTTTAGAGTGCTTTGTTGGAATTAGCAGGTGTTTAATTGTCAACGAGGGGATTATTTATTTGCCGAGTGCCTTGGAAAAGTCATGACAAGAACTTTCAAATATGAAAGACTCCACTGGAGGGTGTGGGGGTAATGCAGCCTGTCCTCTGCCGGGTTCACTAAGGTCGAGTGAGGCGTGGCCGTGTGCTTTACAGCCTGGCTGTAGACTGAGCCAAAGCCAAAGCTTTCTGTCGTTTGGTCAGACATTCCGGAGTGAGAACGGCAGCTGGCATGGAACACTGCCAAGGTTTTGGGGTCACACTAAACGGGAAGTTTTGATAGTTGCCGTAACCCTGGCTTATGGATAGCTTTATGCCCTGTTTTCATGGCAGGCTGCTATTTCAATTTTTTTTTCATTTTCCTTTAAGATTAGTATACACTGCAACCGCTTTCTTTAACACATTTTCTTCTTTTTTATGATTTATTTTAACTGCATGTTTCTGTGTGTGTTGCCATGAGCACATCGGGAGCTTGTAGAGGCCACTGGAGCTAGAGTTAGAGTTGGCTGTGAACTGTCCTTTGTGGGTGCGGAAGCCAAACTCTGTCCTCTGCAAAAACAGTGTGTGCTCTTAACTGCTGAGGCTCCCTCCAGCCTCCCTGATCGAATTTCCATGCATGGTTGATGGACTCCCTACTCTCCCCCACTTCCCTGCTCCCTCCCACTTAGCATATTCAGTGTGCTCCTCTCTGTTGCTCTCTCTATGATCCACCCTCAAATCCTCTTGGCCCCTTTCTTTCTAGTTTCATGACCCTCTCCTGTTAACGTGGGACTCACGCCCACATTAATATGCATATAAAAAAGTTACACATGAGTGTGCGAATTTGATAGAGAACATTGATATTCGGTTTTATTTATTTTTTTCTGAGCCTGGCTTACCACACTATAATACTTTCCAGTTCTCTCCACTTTCTTACAAGCGTTATAGTTTATCATTGCAGTTTAATTGTGTTTTCTTTGCATCTTTTCCCTCCATTGTCAAGGAGTATGTGGTGTTTGCCAGGTGCACAGCTGTACGGACTTTGCGTCTCTCTCTACCTCACCTGGTCCTGCCTTGCTCCCTTACTTTTTCTCTCTGCACTGCCCTGTCAGCTTCAAAGGGTGCAGTGCCCATCCATAGCCACGCTCAGTCAGCCAGAAGCTGTGGTCCAGTGCAGGTGGCCTGGACGTGGGGTGACACAGAAGGAAGTGAGCCGCTACGTTTAGATGCTGTCTGACCCGGCACAATAGACTGCTTGCAGAAAGTTCTCATTTATTTCACTGAAAAACAAAATAAAAGAATCTTCCAGAAGACTTGCTCCCAGTTTGCATCAGAGAAAGTGAAACCCAGCTAAGGTCATGATCAAGTTCAAGGGTTCATGACTCATAAACTTTTTATTAGTAAAGACTGGGTTAGGGCTTAGCTGTGTTTATAACCAATGCATATCCAGTATGATGGGTGATGGGGCTGTTTTCTCTCCTCCTCCTTTAGGATAAATAAATAAACAAATATTTATATATTATACATTATGAGACATAGTTTCATGTATCCCAAGCTGGCCTTGAACTCCTGATCCTCCTGCCGTTGTCTCCTTAGTGATGGGATTACAGGTGTGTGTCTCCAGGTCCAGCTTAAAAAACATTTTTTTGTGTGTGTGTGTGTTGCTGGTACTTAAACCCAGGGACCTGGATATGCTAGGTGTTTGCTCTACCACTTATGCACACCCCGTTATTTTCAATGAAAATCCTGCTCTCTGTTGACATCATGGTATGGCCTTCTATTGATTCCATCATGATACAATTAAATACAGGTTCCCGGAGGCATTTATTATTGTCCAGCAATTCATTAAAGGCCCCTATGTGAATATTAGGATCTATAAATTTATAGTTAAAATATTTTTCCTTTTTTCTTTTTCTTTTTTTCCCCCAAGATAGAGTTTCGTGGTGTGTAGTTCTGGCTCTCCTGAAATTTGCTTTGCATACCAGGCTGGCCTCAAACTCGCAGAGATCCATCTGCTTCTGCCTCCCTAGGGCTGGGATTAAAGGCATCTGTCACCACCTCTGGCTCCTGAAATATTTTCTAATATTCCCAGGAAATAGTGATAAGGGTTAGGTTGGCTGCTGGTGAGCAGTGGCTATGTGCTCTTGCATTTTGATGCTGTGACAATCTTGCAGCTGAGTCCATCCCTGTGATGGGAACTACAGGGATCTTGGCGAACACTTTGCGAGCCACAGGCAGCCATAGGAATACTCTGTGTTTTCAGACTTATGGCTGCTTTTTGGGGCCCAGGGAAGAGGGGATTGAAAGGGCAAGATTTTCTATTTCCTCTGGACGCTGTGCAGATTGCCTCTGGGAGAGACCTTCCCATTACCGTTTTGCTGAGTGGACCAGTCTCTGCTCAGAATCTTCTGCCCAAGGCCCCTCTGTCCATTAGACAATGAAGTCTGATGTTAAGGGAGGGTGTTGGCTAGTGGGGTGGGAGAGCTGCTGTGGAGCTACCGGACACTACATCAGAAATGGAGGAGGGAGTCATTCTGGGATGAAGCACCCACACTCACTGAACACGGCTGATGACTGAGCTGAGCTTTGCAGTGGTGTTTCTTGGCTCCAGGTGTAGGAACTGGGCAGCCAGATGTCTGTTTTCAGTGGATAAGGTGGGTAATAAATGGTGTCGAGAGAACTTGAGGTTTGTCTCTCTTCCTGCACGTTATTTCTGGTAGTTTGAGTGTATGTCTATTTTATGTTTTTTTTTTTTTCTTTCAGACAGGGTCACACTTTTCAGCTCAGGCTGGTCTTGAAATTAGGATGTTTGTGCACCAACCTCCCACATCATGGCTTTCCAGGTGTGAGCCACCGAGCTTGGCTCTCCTGGCCCTTTTAACCGCGGTGTTTACCAGAGCAGATGAGAAAAGCACTCGTTTGTCATAAACTTAACTCTCAAGAAGCTGCCTTGAGAATGCTTATATCATAGGACCCTCCCAGGGAGTGGCTGGCTTAGGTTTAAAGTACTACCCTGCAAAGTAATTGGTGTGCTGCGTTATTCTTCCAAATCAAAGATGCTTTCTCCGACCCCCCCACCAATTAATAAAGACATTTACTGCCCTCAGAGAGGTCTTCAGGGGCTCCATCCCTCGCAGTTTTTCCTTCTTTTTTTCTTCAATGCTGGTGATGGATCTGGACCCTACGGCTTTCTGGGTTGTGCTCTACCCCTGAACTACAAGCCCTGCCTGGAGGGGATCTTTTTCAAGATTGGCACAGCCAAAGAAAATTTTCAGTTCAGCTGACATTCTTTGCGATGCATTTGTGGTTTGGCATGGTTCAACATATTTACCGCTTCAAATCTCTTTGACAACAAGGATAGAAAGCAGTACTAGCACACCCTCCTCACGGGGCCGTAAAAACCGAGCTCCTCAAGGAATAGACCCCTGCAATTAGAATTCAGATCTTTAGAGGACCATGGCTGCCAAGGCCTTCATTCACTTCCTTAAAATCACAGAGTTAACAAGGGTGCCAGGTGTCAAGATCCTTTCAAATTTTAAGTGTGGGCCTTCTTTTTTCTTTTAATTATCACGTTGGTTACATGCAAATCCATGTGGGCAAGTTTTTAAGACTTTTGTCTTCAGTACTGTGAACACTTGCTCCATAAGGAAGGAAGCTGCATGCAGGTGACACACTCCTTGCTTGTAACGTAGGCACAGTTAGGGGCGGGTGTACATGAGGCAGTTTGTACTCAGTTTATGCAGAAGCAGGTGTGTCCTCCCCAGTTCTGATGCATAGTTGTAGCTGTCCTGTTCAGGATGGGGGCGGGAGAGCAACCAGGTCCGCAGATGTGGCATATGGGCAAGAATCTGTAGTCGAGGGAAAATGACAGAATGCGGACGGCGCTTAGAATGCTGGCCAGAAATGGGTGCAGGATGAACAGGGAAGGAGTCGCTTCTTGTTTCTAGAGGAAGGAACCACAGGCTCTCTTGGATCTGCAGGGGAATACTTCTAGTAAGTGCCCTGTGCCAGGGGCTTCAGGTGTTCCCCCCTTCATATACACAGGACAGTAGTGTTCGCCTGGATCCTAAACACATCCTCCTGTGTCTTGTAAATTATCTTTAGATTACTTATATACAGTGTCAACAAACAGACTTTACCCAACAGTGTAACCTTAGTAGGTCAACACAGAAATACTCGTATATTTCCTTTAATATAGTGTATGTGATGTGTAAGGGATTTCTCTAACGTACTATTTATGAACTGTAAGAACAACAAAACCCTGTGCAGCCGAGCTGTGGGGTTAACTGCGACTCTTGATCGGGCTAAGTAAACCGGGTTTACACCTACTCTGTTGAGTAGTTTTGCTTTTTAAAATCTGTGAATATTAAATTTTGTCAAGCACCAGCTCGGCAAATGAATAAATAAACAGATGGAATAGCATCCTTCTTTTAAAAATGCCAGCTGCAGGTGACAGTTCCCATTAGGACCCTCATCCAGCTAACCCGGGAGCGCATGGCCTTGTCTCCTGAGTTCACTCAGTCCCTACTTAGACCAGCACCTGTTTCAGGGTTAGCACCTCTGGGTCGAAAACCTCCCCATCACTACACTGCTGGCGTGCGGTGCCGCGTCCCACAGAAACACCTTGGCTGTGTTTGTTTTACAGGCATAATGCTGTCAGCGCGCTGTTGAGTGAGCCGATTTCGAGCTGTTGATATAGCTCAGACCTTGGCAGTTGTCTAATCTCCTTGAAGCTTTCGTGTTTGATTGCGTTTGTCTGCCCTGCAAATAGTCAGTGGTGTAAGTGATCTTGAAGTGAGAATATATCTAAAGCCTGTGTTTATAATAGACAAGGTTCAAAGGAGAGCTGAGACCTTGTAAAATACAGGCATGGACTTCCTGAGCTGAGAATAAAGACTTGACTCTTATCAAAGCCTGTCAGGCAGCCACATTGCAGGCATTGCTTCGTTGCATAGAACAATAGAACATTTATTTTTAATGTACTGTTCTTTTTTTTTAAGACTGTGTTTTGAGGTAGGGTTTTATGTTGCCCCAGGAAGGACTTGAACTCACTATGTAGCTAAGGCTGTCCTGAATGATCTTTCCAGGTGTATAAGCTGTGATTGGTTTTATATGGTGTTGGGTGGCAAACAAGGCAAGCACTCTACCAATAGAGCTACACCCCGAGTCCTTACATTTATTTATGAATTGATATATGAGGACATAAAAATTGAGCATATTGATGAAATATCCCATGTGATATTTTAACATATGTATACATTGTATTGAATCTCCTATCATATTGAACACACTTATTTTCTCAAATATGTATCATTCCTTTGTGGTGAAAATAGTCAAAGTGTTTTATGTTGCCTTTTCCATTATATATTATACAGTCATTGTCTACAGTCATAGTACGCCAGGCACTCCAGGATTTCCATTCCTCCGTGTTCCTCAGTACCCCTGCCATGCTTCCTGACCATCATTCCTTAAGAGTGTCTGTCCTTGATCTTAATTCAGTAAACTGAGCTGGTGAAAGACAAACCTGTCTGTCAGGAGACCGAGAGAAAGCATGAAATCGAGATAAAAAGGAGCCCTTACATTCCCCGTAATTATAAGCTGGCTTTCTGAAAACGTCCAGTTAAAGGCCCTAAATGCTTTCATTTGTGGTAACGTTGTTGAGATTGAATCCATGTATTTTGTAATCCACCCATCTCAAATGTTCTTTCTTTTTACTTTTGGTCTGTATTTTGAGATGGGGCCTCGTTATGTAGTTCAGGTTTGCCTTGGACTCAGGGTCCTTCTACTGCACTTCTAAGCTCTGGCGATACAGCTGTGCACCTGTTGAATGAGTGACGCTGAGATGAACTTGTGGCTGTTGCCACCGGTTCCATTGACTCAAAGTATGAAATATTGACCGATCAGTTGCCAGCGATCCATTCATTTAAGCTTGTGTCTCCTGCCAACTGACGACATTGTTTTCATCGTCTGACTCCTGGATCAGATTGTTTTGCAGACAGAAGCTCCTTGCCATGTCGTAGCTTGTTTCTGTGGAGAGGGCCAGGGCTGTCCTGCTAGGCACTGATTAGCGTTTAATTAGAAGTCTCACACTTTTTTTATGTCAGTATGAAGTAAGTATCCCCAATTCTGGTCTGGTCACCCCTCCTTCAGGAAGCTCCTTGAAGCCTGGCTTATTTGCTTTTCTCTTCTGCAAATGGGAACGGGCCAAGGCTTAGCCTTACAGGGTCATTGAGAGGACTGTGTAACAGAGTCCTTGTTGTGCATACACGTGCTAGGCATGGTGCCTAGTAGTTCAAGGAAGAACACGTGATCCAGGGAAGTCCCTGAGATTCCTCAGAGGGAAAGTGAGAACTGCACGTATCCAGCGGAACACCTCTGGTGCCATGGCTGGCTTGTTCCCCTGAGATTTCAGTTTCTGGGAAGCCGAGATGGTTGTAGCATTGGGGCCCAAACCTATGAACCCTCAGCCTTCTTAGGACCTGACCGGATTTTCCCGTTTTCAGCACTCTTGGCAACATGGTATTTTGTGGGCATGTGTTTGTTTTCATTGGCCATGTTCTGAGAAAACTGCCTTTATACATGGTCTGGGACTCTGAGGAGGATATTTCCTTCTTAATGTGGTGATATAAGTAGAACCTGCCTTGTCATTCAAGCCTGTGATTCGTTGTTTACTCAGACTGGAATACTGAGAGAGCTAGCTGTGTGTAGTCTCTGTACTGTGACTTAATTCCAGTTATCACTGAGAGCTGGCACTCAGTCTCAAGGAACTTTAGGATATCATTAAAAGCATTCTTGACTGGAGAAAGTTGGTTAGCTTTGGGTTTGATGTACTGTAAACTGTTCTCAGAATTGTTATTAAGGGTTGAGAACTCCTTTCTGTCAGTCTGTGGGGCCCAAGTACTTCTTGGTCGGAAGTCTTTGAACTGGCATCATCTTGGAATATTTGTTTGGACTACAGGCTTAGTATCCCTGACCTGAAAATTCCAAATCTTAGCTGCTTAAAATTATTGCTCAGAAAGCTTTAGACTTTGGGGCATTTTAAATTTGGTATTTTAGAATTAGAAATAATAATTTAACACTAGGAACATTGCCTCATACTTGTAATTTGAGTACTTGGAAGGCCAAGACAGGAGGATTACAATGAGTTCAAGGCTACATAGTGAGTTCTAGGCCATCCTCTGGTAAGATTATGTCTGCAAAAGAAACCACCACCATCACCAAGAAATATGTAATGTATACTGGTGGTCTTTAGAAAACCAGACAGGCTAAGGTATGAAGGTATTCAGAGCTAATTTTCTTCAGAACTGATATGGAAATGGTGTGTGTGTGTGTGTGTTGCACACGCGTGCATATGCACACATGTGCATGTGTTTCAAAGACCCCTTTGGTTTATCAGTATTGCTTTATCTATAACTGACAGTGAGGTTCCTCAGACACTCGGTTGTGCCTTTCCGGGTCTGCATTTTCTTTTTGGACCAGTTGCCTTGAGAGCTTACGGCTGTTTTGTGTCATTCTGATGTATCCCGGTGCCAGCCTGTTGGGTTTGTGGTTCCTGATTCACAAAAGAAGGGGATACATCTCCGTTATGTTGGCTGCATATGGGCTTGGTGCAAGGTGACATCGCTGTAGTTTCTTAGAGCTACACAATCTCAGCTCTTTAACCTGTAGCAATCGATTCTATCACAGCTCTGAAGACCTGAAGCCAGCAATCAAGGTAATGGCAGCTGGGCTCCCCCATGACTCCTTCCCTGTGCTAGCTGTCGGTAGCTGTTGACAGACCTTCACTTGAGGCTCCCTGTCTGTTTTCAAGGTCCCACCGCCTCCTCGGTCTTTGCTGGTCAGTCTCTTTCAGCTATACACTTATGAGGAAACATGTCACGGTCTTTAGGTCCCACGTGAGCAGTCTGGGATACCCTCTGAGACTCTCCTTGGGATGCTCAGAGATTCTAGCCTGTAGGATGTGGATTTATCTTTCGAACGGGGAAGGGTAGCACTATGCAGCACAGTGCTGTCATCGAAATCACCGGATTGCTGGTAGTGAGCAGAACCAGAAATCCCGAACACTGGATGTTGAATAGAAGATGGCCATCTTTCCAGAGCTTTCTGTCACAAAGCAGGTGTGCTGATTAGTTAGTTTGTTTATTGTTTTTGTCATCTTGACACAAACTAGAGTCACCTGGGAAAGAGGGACAGAACTTGAGGATTCTCTTCCATCAGACTGTCGTGTAGGCAAGTCTGTGGACATTGTCTTGATTAATGTTGGTGCATGAGGGCCTGGCTCACAGTGGATGGTGCCACCTTGGGCAGATGGTCTTGGGTTGTATAAGAAGGCAGGGTGAGCGGTAAGCCAGTGAGCAGCATACCTTCATAGTTTTTCCATCGGTTTCTGCCTCCAGGCTTCTCCTGCCCTGGGCTTTCTTCAGCGATGGACTATATAGAGTAAAGGTTAACAAAAACCCTGAGTTCCTCCTGCCTTGATGATGGACTGTAAACTGTCAGTGGAAATAACCTTTCTTCTCCACAGTGCTTTTGGTTATCGTGTTTCTCACAGTAACAGAAACAAGCTAGAAGAGGAGCAGAGCTCCCCATGAACCTTCCTGCTACTATGTCTCTTTCCTTGGAGAAGCTTGGAATATTGTCTCCTACCTTGAATTCAGACCAGTCCCTACAGGCTAGACATTTCCCTTACGTGGTCCATCCGCTTCCTCAGAGTTCTGCCTGTGGTCTGTGATTGACAGCTCTGTTTCCTGGTTGAATACTTCATCTGAGCATGAAAATTCATAGCGGCCATCAGGGAGGGCTAAAGCCGATGGGGTCCACAGAGGACAGCCATCACTGTCTTGCTTTTTTCCCAACCAAAGCTGCTCTTGAGGGAAATCGGAGAAGCCCCCCCCGGGGGGGGGCAGTCACCAGGCTCTCTCAATGTGTGGTTGGTGCTGCTCTTCCTCCTTATTGATTGGCACAACTTCCCAAATGTAAACCAAGAGCCAGGCTCTGTACCAGGTCCTCGTGTTTAATCCTAGTACAACTCAAAGGAGCTACCATTTTTAGCCCGTTAAATAGATGAGGCAAACACCGTGGGGAGGTAAATTATCTGTTGACATCATGTGGCTCGCAGGAGTCTATGCTGTGATTCCAGACTGAGGATGAGCTGTGTGGCCCTCCTGTCTAGTAGGTTGGTACCCAGGTGACACCTACTGCAGTGACTTGAGCTCCCTGCTTTGGGATACTTAATGTTCTGACCTCTGGTTGTTTCTTGGGTCACCTTCAGCCTATGCCAAATAGGACTCAGGCGGCTAGAGTTTCTCTTGTTCTCCACCAGTGGTCTGGATGAGATGGTCTTGTGTATCTAGAGAGAAGGGGATGGTTTGCTGTTTGAGGGTCTGATATGAACAGTGGGAGGACATTGAAGAAAGGCGTCTTCCAGCCTTGACTAGGGAAAGTTCAGGCTGGCAATCTTCTTAATACATCGAAACTGGAGCATATTTACAGGGAAGAAACCCACATCTTGACTTGTGCATATGTGTGTGTGTGTGTGTTTGCACATGCATGTGTTTGTGATTATTCACACTAATGGATCTACATGTGGAGCCCAGACGAGGGTGTTTTCTTCCTCTGTTGCTCACTCCCTGACCCTTGAGACAGTCTTTCACTGAAGTCATTGTTTATGCTAGACTGGATGGCACGGGGCTCTCAAGCTTACCCATGCCTTGCTGCTTTTATGTGACTGGTGGGCATTCTAACTGGTCTCTGTCACGTGTTCTTTTCCACTGAGCCCTCTCCCTAGCTTGATCTCCTAGGAGTTCCTGGTAGCTTGGAGCCACTGTCGTTCTAGTGCTGAGTGCAGTTCCTCCTTTGCCTCCCTCTTGCGCAAAGCACGCTGGGGCTGCTGCTGTGGACCTCAGCAGATGGACACCCTTCACTTTCAGATGGTCTCCACCCTGAGGACAGATTGCACATCTCAGGTGGGTGGAAAGCTTAGGGCTTGGCTGTTCCCTGAGCTGCAGTTACAGTGGGAGACCTTTGCTTAGAATCATCACTTCAGTCCTCTACAGGAGAGAGAAAAATTCCACGTGCATCTTTCTCTTTGTTCTCTTCTTAGCATCATGGATATAGTTTTAAAGAGAGATCACTGAGCTGGCTCTTCTGCTATTTGCATAGCCGTTTTCCATTCCCTTAAGGCTCAATAGCTTCTTGCTATCCTGTCTCCCTGCAGGTGGGCTTGTGGCTCTGTTTAGATAGAAGATGGCCTTTGGTACTCAGACTCTTAATCCAGGTTTAAGAGTGACAGCTGATGCCCATATGACATCTCGTAATGATAAAAACCCCCAAACAAAGCCCACTAATTTGTGTGGTTTGGAAGGGTTCTGCCCCAATCTAGAGGGTGGGGCTGTCATTTCAGGCCTTAATGCTGTTTAGAAAAATGAGAAACAGGAAGTAAGCCTTGCTGGCTGCCAAAGTCTGAGATTTGGAATGGATGGGTCTAATTTTGTTTTGCATTTATATTTAATGGCCCAGGCCCCTTTCCTGTGGGCTGGTGCACACTTTACTAATGAATGCCTTCTGAGGAGAGCTGGGTGGCAGGAGAGGAGGGCCTAGCTGGCCTCCCCATCTGTAGCCCCAGAGGCACCCATTCACTTGGGGCTTGCTCTGGCAGGGCTTGTTGTGTCCTTGCTTCTTATTTTGCTGCATTGTCCATTTATAAAAGTCAAAGCGCTGAGGCAGAAGCCCAAGCGCCCACCCCGAATTATTAGCTGGGCTCTCTGGCCATCATTCACA
>LOEQ01000636.1:235348-249912 GCA_001685075.1 Bramus lutescens | reverse complement strand
AGAGAGACAGAGACAGACAGAGAGAGAGACAGAGACAGAGAGACACAGAGACAGAGAGACACAGAACAGAGAGATAGAGAGAGACAGAGAGAGCAAAAAGCCTAGTGTAGTTCTTATATTTTTCAACACAGCTATGTCTGAGTGGCCTTGAACTTGGACCTGTGATTCAGCTCCAGCTGATGTGCTGTAATATGCACGATGATATGTGTCTTCGCCTTGTCTCCTCCCTTCAATCGGTTCTTCTACGTCTGTCTCATCTGGGAATATGTTGGTGGTTGTTAGCTGGAATAAATCTGTGAGTTGAAAATCCTTGACTCGCGTCAGGGTGCTGGAGTGTGGTCCAGCACACCCAAAGAAGTTGTTAAGAATGAGAGAATCCCTAGATACAATAATTGAAGCATTGTTTTCTTTTAAAAAATTTTTTTTATGTCTACTCACTTCCAACTTTTGCCTTCTCTTTTGTCAGGTAATTCATCTGTATTAGCACGTCCTGTGAGAAAGGAAGGTGTAGCTTTATGGTCAACAATATACCTTTTCTTACAGGAAGTTCTTAGTCTGTTAGGGCTGCCTGGCTGCATCCTTCTTTTAAAGTTAACTTCAGCATAAACACATACAATCAAAGAGGCTCTGAGTTGGCCATGTTGCTTCCTAGTAAACTAAGAGCATCAGAACGAAAGCTAAGCATTTCCAGCCCAGGGATAAATACATAGTGCAGCACGTAAGACAGAAAAGTGAGGATGCCTGTGCACAGATAGAAGAGTGGGCACAGCAAATATTGACAAGGATTAATATTTCTAACTGGTCAAAGTGTCTGAAACCAACTGTTTGAGTAGAGCTGCAGACAGCAATACCTGACTCATTTGGGTTGTGGTTATGACCTCTGACCTCACTCTACATGAGTCTTCTGAGCTGTGCCTTTGCCTCTCTGCTGTCTAGAACCCCTTTCTGTGTTTGCCCTTGCCTGCTTTGAGTCCTGGCAACTGTGGAAGAATGTGTGTTGTTCAGGTTGTCAGCCTTTCTTGCAGCTATGTCTTTGGTCATGTGACCAGCACTCCACCAGTTACAGGCGTCTGCTCTAGTTTTGGAATGATTGGTAGGTTTGTCGTCTTGGGAAGAGAGAAGAGATGTTTTGGCAGCGGCTGCATCTCATTGAGAAGAGCAAAAGTCTCCTTCCACTCCTCTGGTATTTGAGTTTGGCTATTCAGCCCCAGGTGTGTGAATTGTTTCTGCCAGGGGACTGACAGTGTAGGATAGGCAGTTTCTGCTGGAAACACTCAGCGATAGTGGTGTGAAAGCACTCATAGACATCGTGTGAACTCATGAGCGTTGGTGTGTTCCAATAAAACTTTATCAGTGAACAGGCAAGTGGTTCAATTTGACTCTAGTTTGGTGAGTTCCTGGTCCTGCCTGCCCTGTGAGCCTGGTAGCTGAGCCACCTGTTACTTTCAAGAAAGGCTTGGTCTATTTGCCTTGCCACGAGAATGTCAGTTTCTATTTCCAGGCTTCCTCGTCCTCATTTACTCAGTGAAGAGCTGTGAATTCCTTTCTGCTTTGTACAGGCAAAAACCGGTGAAAAGTGCCAGTTCTTGGGTTAAAATATAACTTATTCTTGCTCTATGAAGTCGATAATTTCATTATATTATATTTTTTTCTCCCAAGACAGGGTTTCACTATTTAGTTCTGGCTGTCCCTGAATTCACTATGTAGACCAGGCTGGCCTCAAACTCACAGCGATCTTCCTGCTTGCTGGGATCAAAGTTGTGTGCCACTATTATTTTAAAATGATTTATTTATTTTTATGTGTGTGGGTGCATTGTTCTTACATAGATCTGCACGCCATATGTAAGCAATACCTATGGAGGTCTAAAAAGGGCATTAGATCCCCTGGAACTGGAGGTACAGATGCTTATTAGCTGCCACGTGATGTTGGAAACTGTACCTGGGTCCTCTGTAGGTTCTTCCCCACTGCACCCTCTCTGTGTTCCTCATTGTCTGACTCTTTATTGAGCTCACCCTATTCCTCCAAAACTCTCAGTGGAATTATAAATCCAGAAATACTTCATTTGGTCACCTCCTCCCCCACAGGTTGAGATTATTCTAGAAGTCCCATATATTCCTGACCCAGCCCCTCATTGATGTAATGCTTAGCAGTGCATTCCCGACTCGATTTAGATTGCATTAGTTTACCATGTTGTTTGTGTGCAGTTGAAGCTCGAGATCATTGCATCCTCCACCATACTCAGGAGGAACTCTGAGACCCCATGCTCCTCTCCTTTATAGCTCCACCTCTCCCCATTGCTAATCCCTATCCTTAGGCAAACTGATGCCCTTTCAAGATTGTTGAAGTGGAACCGCGTAGTTGGGGATTGGCTTTCTTCCCTCATCATGATTCCATTGACCCCGTCCCAGTTGCTTGCTCCTTTTTTATTACGAAAAATACTTCACAGTATGGCTGTAGCGTGGTTTAATTAACCATTCAACTCTTGAAAGACGTTAGTTTTTTTCTATTTGGGGTGCTTACAAAGCTACTGTGGGCTTTTTTTTTTTTAATAGGCTTTGGAGTCAAGTTAACTTAAGTCAACTTAAGATAAATATTCTTGAGCAGACTTGCTAGGTCATATGTCTATTTCACCCTTTCCATGAAGCTGCCATCCCAAAGGCCATGTGACCGCCGAATTGGCAGTTTATGAACAGGTCTCCTTGTCTTTCATTTTGTTTCCATTTACTGCTTTGTCTGGATTAGTTTTCTCAAAACAGTAATTGTAGCTTTCAAACCTGCTTGGTTTTACACTCAACACTTTATACACACTGTCTAATTTCTTAACGACTCCCTGACGGAGGTCTGATGCTGTTATTTCTCTGGAGCAGGAAATGGATCCACAGGGTCTATAATTAACTACTTTAGATACATTCAGCTCAGTCAGGGGCAGAGTTAGATACTCCAGCCTTAACTGCCTGTGGAGCAGTAGATTGGCAAGGCATCCCTTAATGTTGGGTGTACTCAGTGCCTGGTGATGTTGGCTGGCAAAGTGATTCTGACTCTGACCTTGTGGGTCATTCCTGACCTTGTGTATTCCTGGAACCATCCGTGAACTTATTTTCCCTCTTGCCTTTACCATATTTGAATTCCCGTAGTATCTCACAATGTCTTAGGCGGCACTCAGTATTTGTATAAAGAAGCCCTGCATATGGTCAGCTGGTGGATATCATAACAGAGGAACTGTTGCAAGGCTAGTGGACTATGACGGAGAAGAAGTTAATGGTTCCAGAACTGAATTGCAGGTGGACCCCTAGTTTCCCTAGTTTGTGGGTTCCCATACTACCCTCAGGGAAGTTATCTGTTTTTTTCATCGAGTTCCTTGATGTGTTCAAGCACAATCCCAGTCTCCAAGGACGTGGCAATTAGCTTGTTCCTATCAGGGTGGACATGTTCATCACAAAAAAAGGGGAATGAAAACCAGCCAGCAAGTGATGGCCTTTTACAGAATCACCCACCATCAAATTGTTGAGGTCTTCCATCCTGATCCAAAAGCACTTTTTAAACCCCACTAAATGAGAAGTGTAGCATCGAAGTAGCTCCCTGGCTAATGCATTCATTCCTTAAACACCCCCTTGATTGACTCCTGGGAGACTCCCAAGGAGAGGGGCTGAAAATGATATTCACCACGAGAGTGTCTTCTGTGTTCTGTGTTCCTGGTGTATTTCACCATCCCGATGGGAAGATTAAAGCTGGTGATGGGAGATGCATTGTCCACTGCCAATGAAGATGTATACTTGTATACTTAGAAATGATTTGTCACATTGTCTAGGTGAATCGAGTGTCGTGTTGGTAGATGAATGGCCAGGTAGGGAAGTTTCCATTATTTGCCTATGATGCCATCCGGGCGGAGAGGGCATGGACCTGGTAGAGCCTAGGTTAGGAGCTGGGACCGTTTCTTACACCCTGAAGTCTGTTATGTTAACCATGTACTGTTTAGTTTACCAAAACCAGCCGGCGAAGTGTTCCTTTAATGCTGGGTTTGGCATATGGAAATGGAGGTAGAGAGCAATCTCAAGATCAGCCTAGGGCACAAGAGTGAGACCCTATCTCAACGGACAACGGGGAACACCTTTTACAAATGCTCGCTTGAACATGCTAGGAAGTGTGTTGTGGGTGTTGCTACGAAACAAAATGGAACACCTCTGGTTTCTCACTTTCCTCTGGTTTTCATTTTCTCTTGCATTTCCAAAAGGAAAAAGAAAATTAATTTACTGGCTAGGTTTCTGTGTCAACTTGAAGCAAGCTAGAGTCATCAGAGAGGAAGGAGCCTCAGTTGAGGAAATGCCTCCATGAGACCCAGCTGTAAGGTATTTTCTCAATTACTGATCAGTGGAGGAGGATCCAGCCCATGTGGGTGATGCTATCCTTGGTGCTGTTCCTGAGTTCTATGAGAAAGCAGGCTGAGCAAGTGATGGGAAGTAAACCCTTAAGCAGCATCCCTCCATGGCCTCTGCGTCAGCTCCTGCCTCTAGGTTCCTGCTCTGTTTACGTTCCTGTCCTGACTTCCTTCAGTGATGGGCAGCAACGTGGAAGTGTAAGCCCAATAAACCCTTTCCTCTCCAACTTGCTTTTGGTCATGGTGTTTTGTTGCAGCAACAGAAACCCTGACTAAGACAATGAGGAATTCTGTTTTAATTATTTTGTCCCTGTACAAATGAAGCTTCTGAGAATGAGAGCCACAGCTGGGCATGCTGCTGAAAAACTCTCTTTTAATATATAAAGATCACAAAACTAAATCAAAGAAGCCAATTAAGGGGTGGGGGCCTCCCTGTTCTGTAATCCTAAAAATATCAGGTGCCAGCGAAGCATTACTGAATCCTCAGTTATTACACACTGGGGCCAGTAATGGAAATATGTAATATTAGATTTTTGTGCAGTAAGATTCATGTTCAGAAAGCATGGTGGAGAGTTCTGCACTAAATTTTTGAGATGCAGCCAAAAAGAAAAAAAAAAGGCTCATGAATGATTGAACTTTGGCCAGGAGAAGCCAAATTTGGCACCTGCCTTTATTAGCATGCAATCATGATTGAAGCATCGGATGCATTTGTGGCTTTCACTAGGCAATGTGGAGGATCTTGGGTGATGATTGAGTGAGGGAGATACTAGTGTGTGAGCCTGTGCGCCTCTCACTAGGAACCTTTCTTCCCCACGAAGAAAATGTTTTCCAACACTAGAGTCAACATTTAATCCAATTAAATTAACATTTTTATCAACAAACATAGCCAAGTTTGATGTTAAAATTGTTTAACATGTTCATTTCTAGATGCCTTGGGTGGTGTGGCTCTTGGAGAAGACGCTAGGTTTGAAAGGGTCTTTCCCCACCGTTTGGCTTTATAGCCAGCGTTTCTTGTTTATGTTGTGAACTAATTTTAACTACCCATAAAAGTCTTAGGAATCCCATTTACATCTGAACAGTGATACAGCAATTTGGACCCATATTTTTTGCCATGGAATTGTCTAGTAAAAAGTTTATATGACACTGCTGACTCTAATGGTTCAGATAAATTATGCTTTTATCTCTCTGTGTGTTTATATTTCTTTCCTCTCTGCCTACACTTTCAGAACCCTATTTATCAACCTCAATTATATGGGTGGATTTGGATATATTTTCTCTCTCCCTCTCTCCCTCCTCTCCCAGGAAAAACATAATTTCTATATGCTACCAGATGGATGTGTTGGCTGTAAGCAAAAAAAAAAAAAAAACCAAAAACAAAAAAACTCTTTATAGGCCATCTGGTGTCTTGGTGGGGTCTACTTGATTAACTTCTTAGGGTTGGTTTTCAGCCTCAGCACCAGAAACCAAGTCCCTTTTGGCTTTTAGCGCTGTAAAATTTGTCACTCCCCCCCCATTGTTAATAATATACACTCCTTTACTGGCTAACAGATGTTGTAGTGGATAAACCTGATGAAGCTGGAACGCTGGGCCCTGCTCCTGGACTAGCTGTGTCCTGGCAAGGTTAACAGCTCAAAAGGAAGTTGACCTTCCCAGGGTTTGCCATCCAAAGTTGAATTTGAGCACTCTGAACACACCAAGGGGACGGGAATATTTTGGGTGTATGTACTTGTTGTGTAACAACAGGAAGGAAAACAACTCAAGAGCTCCTGCTCTACTGAATGAACTAGACCCCAGGGCATATGTAAACAACTTCAGGAAGTTCCTGAAACTGACCAGATTCATCCGGCCCCTCTCTGCCAGAGTAAACAGTACAAGCTGCAAAGAACGTTCTCAGACAAGCCAATTTGCAGAGAAGACTCTTGCAGTAAGACCAGCTGTTTTAGTGAGGTTTAGAACAGCCCAGTCACTTGGAGGATACCCTCCAACCTGTTGAGTTGCCTATAAGCCGTTGCAGTGTGCTTCAGGGTCTCAGTTTGTGGGATGTCACCCAATGTGCTGGGGTGGGTTTTGGTGATGCAGCTGTCTTGGAGTCATCTCTGCTCCTGTAAGTAACCCCTCACCCTTGTTCCTGTCAGTAGCCCCAGTAAAACCACAGTGGTTTACCAAGGTGGACTTTGGTGGCATCTGTTCCTTCTCTGGGTTAAGCAGATGTATGTGTTGCCTCCCCAGTGAAAGTTCTGTCAGCCAACAGCACTGTATTCAGCAGGGTCTCCATACTGTTCTTCTGTAGGACAGGTGTCCCCTCATTGAGAGTGGCTCAGGAAGTGTTTATCAGTCATTTATTCCTGAGTAAAGGAACAACTACAGGAGCTGTGGAATTCCCCTATCAGAGTATTGTGTAGGGGAACACAGTGAGCAACATGGCAGCTGGGTATTAGGGAATGCAGAAGGTATACTAGCCAACATGTTCATTATAAAGCAGTAATTGGAAGATGTAGGCCTTGGGATCTGTTGCACATTGCTTCCAGAAAGTCCATGCTGTATTGTTTACATATGACAGATAAACATCCTCTTGTATGTGTCTAGCCATCCCTAGATTGACCACGTCAGTCAAGAGAAATGGTTATTCTGTGTTGTTCAATAAGTAGTGACAAGGGGGAAAGTTCACGTTCATTACAGGCACAGTGTTTTCTCTTTACCAAGTCTTTTCTGTTTGTGGTTGGTTGGATCTGAGGAAGTTCATGGGTAGGGAAAGCCAACTGTGCATAGAAAATTGGAAAGGCAGCTTTGAAAAAGCACAGACCAAAAGAGGTCTTAAAATCACCTCACAGTGAAGAAGCCTTGTCATGTCACCTGGCAGTGTGCTGTATGTGATTGTAACTTTGGTTTCTGCTTATGTAGGGAAATGGTGCTATACCCTGCTGGACAAGATCGTGTGCAAAGTGGTTTACACTCTGTGTTTTCACTTGATATTGAGATTTTCCTATTTCTTCTTTTTAAAAGACTTATTTTTTCGTTCTTTCCTTTTTTCCCTTTCCCTTCCCTTTCCTCCTCTCTCTTCTTTACCTCTCCTCCCCTCACCTTCTTCCCTCCCCTCTCCCCTCTCTTCCTTTTCCTCCCCTCCCCTCCCCTCTCCTCTTTGAGACAAGACCTTTCTATATAATCCTAACTGTTCAGGAACTCAACTCTGTAGACCAGGCTGGCCTTACACTCACAGAGATCCACCTGCCTCTGTTTCCCAATTCCTGGGATTAAAGGTGTGCACCACTACACCCAACCTTATTTTTTTTTAATTAATTGTGTGTTTGTTTGTATATAAGCACATGAATGTAGGAGTTCTTGGAGGCTCAAAAAGTTAGGTTTCCCTGAAGCTCGTTATGAGCTGCCCAACATGAGTCTGGGTAGGTCAGTTTGGGTCCTTTGGAAGAATAGTCGCCATTCTTAAACACTGAACCATCTCTCCAGATGTGCACCCCCTCCAGATTTTTTTTTATATCATATTTATTGTGAGTAAACTTGTGGGAGTCTGTTCTTTACTGCACCGTGTATGTGGGTCCCTGTGTTCACCTTTATGCTGTCTGGCCTGGTGACAAGTGTTTTTCACAGGTAAGCCATTTTGTCAGCCCAGATCGCCCCATTTCTTTAAGGCTCCCTTTCTAAGGGTATTCACCTCTTCTTCAGTTCTCACAGTTGTAGAGATAATCTTCAATTAATGGACTGACATCTATTTTCCTATCAGTTTTTGGATGGACATTTACTGTTTCCAGTCTTTATACACAATGCTTTGATTTACACCATATCATGTCCAGGTACCCAGGGAAGAACAGATTTGAAACCCATGGATCTAGCTATATATTTAGAACTCTGTCTTTGCTTTGTTGGGGTTCATTTTGCCCAGCTTTTTGCTCCTTTGTGGACCCCCTTGCCTTTTAACTTCTCCTTGCTTACCTGGGAAAATGCTTCTGGTGTAAGAGCTGGCTCCACTGGGTTTGCATGAGAGGTTACATACAGTTGACGGTGGCTCAGAATGCTTGTAGATTTAGTGAAGTTGGCACGAGCTGGAGCCTGCTGCATACAACGTTAACATTGGTGTCTTGTTAACCACAAGACCTGTAAAGGAGGAGGTGTGGCCAGTAAAGGACAGAAATGTCACACAGTTTATTGAGTGGTGTTTCTCTTGTCCTGCTGGCCTTGGATAGCCTTATTGGAGCCCAGTGCAGGGCATGAGAAGTGGGAATCAATCACTCTAGAGAGTGGAGCTGTTCTTTATGACTTTTTATGATATCTGTAGAGTGGCCAGGTGTAGGGTAGGAGCCACGTTTCTGATCGTTTGCCATCCTGTTCTGGGTTCCATGGGTTCAGCTTCCCCCTGCTGACAAAGGAGATTCTATTGGTTGAGATGTGGGGCAGAAGGAGTCCTGATCAGCTTCAGGAATTAGTGCTGGATTCCTGATCCCTGTGCTGCGACTCCCAGTGATGGGGCCTCGGTGCTGTCCCTCTCACATTTCTCCTTGTTTTGAAACTGATTATGACGTCCCCAGCCTTTGGCAATCCGGAAGCGGTGTTTTTCTTTTCTTCCTTGACCCATCTGTGATCTTCCCTGACTCTGTAGGTTAAGACAAGGTCATGGGCACTGTACCCGTTTTACTCACTTGTGCTTATCTGGTCCTCGAATAGTGCCAGGCAACATCATTGGTACTTGAAAAGATGGCTTAGATTAATATTATCATCAAAATTTCTTATACAGGAAGGGTCGCCCGCTGCCTTCCCCAGGAAGTCCTTAATTCCTGGAAGGATGCTTATCAGAGGCTGCACTTTGGCCATGTTACTGGGATGTTAGGCATCATTTATTAGTTTCCTTATTTGAGTCTCTGTTTTCTGACCATTTGATCTGAAACAAAAGGTGAGGTGATGGGCCATGCTGCGTCTCTGATCTCGGGTTAGTGAGTAAATTAAAAACCTCCCACAATCCCAATTCACATATGAGTAGTGAAATCTGGACTCCTTGGGAATGCGGTGTACAGACAAAAATGTCAGATGGGTGCATCTGAGTATAAAGGGAGCATACAGTCTGAAGAACTAGTGGCAAATTTTTGGCAATAATATTTTACAAATCCCCTTCCATGTGTTTCTTCTCCAAGTGTGTCCAACTTTCCATCAGAGCCTTTTTCTGACTTTGTTTTCTGGCCTGATTAGGACTTGGAATCATTAGTATTCTTGATGTCACTTTTAGTCATTTTATCGGTCCTGGGTCTCTGGGGTCATTGCCAGCATCTCCGAGCACGGACACTGTTTAGCTTCATTGTCCTTGTTTCCTGGTCTCAAATCTTCACTGTTTTAATGTGTTGTTGACCTTAAAAATATTTTTTTTATTGATTTTCAAGTCATGTAGTCCAGGCTGGACGTGACCTCTCCCTCCCATGTGCAGGGACAGAAGCAGTGCTGTCACTAGTCATATACCCTTCTTGTCTTGGGATTGGTTCTGCCCCTCAGCTACTTTTGCTCAAGATGGAGTGATTAAAGATGGAATGAATTTAGTAAAGCTTCATATCATTTCTTTCTAATGAGCCTCGTGGAGCACTGGTGGCTGCTTTTGCCCTTCTGATTATGATGCTGCCCTGGGCGCTCACCCCAGGGACACCCTGCTCTTTTGAGACAGAGCTCTAGGAACTGCAGGCTTTAGCATGAGATAGAAAGAGGGCTGATCGTTGTATTTGGGGTGGATGCTCTCTGTGTCCTGAATTCGGTTTTTCTTCTACAACATGCTTGGATCTTCGTTGCCTTCAGCGTTCAAAGACTGTCAAATCATAGCCATAGAATGTTCTGTCTTGGGTTGAGCAGGTGCCAAAACCTACATGAACCCAGGTGTCGGTGGCAAATGAGTGTCCCAGGAGAGTGTCCAGCTGAGCTCTTGGGACCAGGGAGAGATTTAGAGGAGGAGGCTATGTGTCCTCATGATCAGGAGCGTTGGGTGCCTTTGGCAAGATTAGACAACAGCTTGTACCTGGGTCTCTACTTTGAAAACAGGGATCTGATGTCATAGGTTTGCTCCCTGGTTTTCTGTGCTGCCTACCTTGTCTCCACATTTTTCTTGTTTGTTTTCAAGCTTTGTTTGCTTTCTTGCCCCGTTTCTCTAAAATGAGTGTTTGTCATGTTGCTTGTTTCCCTGGCTGGGATGTGAGTCCTCTGATGGCCAAGGATTGGGACTGCCTGTATGCACCTACCAGCTACTGGCTGACATCTGTAGAACAAAAAGATGAATCTGGTGTTGGTTCGTGGTCAGGACCTTGTGTTGTTCCTTCTCGTCTGTTACTTGGTCACATCCGGAAAAAGATCATCATTCAGTGACAAATTGGGCATCCTATAACCAAAATACCTGGGATCAGAAGTGTTTCAGATGGTTTTAGATTATATAATATTTGAGCATATATAATGGTGTTTCTTGTGGGATAAACTCAAGTCTAAATGTAAAGATTATGTGTGTTTGATGACTGTCTTATGTACATAGCTGAAAAAAGCTCAGTATAATATTATACATACCTTTGTACATGAAACAAAATTTCAACATGATATCAGATGTGGAGTTTTCCATTAGTGTTATCATGATGGATCTTAGATTTGATTTTTGGAGTATTTTGGATTTAGGGGTTTGGGTGAGTAATGGTCACCCAGTATACGGAGTAAGAGCTTTAGGCATTGTGGAGTTTCCTGGCTGTCCTCTTGGCACTGTTGGGGTTTTCTTTTTTGGGTCACACAGCTTGTTGAGAAGGATGCCTGGGAATTGTTGACAACCCTCAGCTTAGCAGTGTGTGAGCTCTGTTGTGTTCCCTCCGATATCAGCCCTGTTCCCTTTCTCAGACAGTGTTCTAGGCCCTCTGGGATCCTGTCCCTCAAAATCTTTGCTGAGCCGTGCTTTTGAGAGTCCTGAGTCATGACCTGGTTAACATCACACAGACTTCTGATTGTTTTATTCTTGTAGCTCCAAGCTGTCCATCTGATGAACTAGTCTCAGATTTATATAGCATATAGGATGTGTTTTTTTCTCTTTGCCAAAGGCTGTGGTTGTACAAGTTTACATGTTGCTCCTCAGCCGAGTGTTTTCTCATTCAAGTTTTGAGAACTCTTGACTGTGCCCCTGTTCATTGGATAGGAGGATGCTTAGGTAATGTGTGTGCTTCTGAAAAATGAAGATACCTTGTCTGAGCATCCACCCAGTCAGGAAGGAGAAGCACAGTGCAGCCTCCTGAGCTTGGTTCTTCAGGTACCCAAGATCATAGCATTTGGATTGAAATTCCTTGCTTTCCCAAGAGTAGGTTAAGATCTAATGTCACAGATAGAAGTCTTCCTTTTGAATGTTCCTGATGGCTAAGAGGGTTAGGCCATGTAGAACTCCATGTTGAGAAAATTCAAAGGTCCTGCCTTATTTAGACACTGTAGGAGGGGGCTGGAGAGATGGCTCAGTGATTAAGAGCATTGGCTGCTCTTACAGAGGGGTCCTGAGTTCAATTCCAGCAACCACATGGTGGCTCACAACCATCCTTAGTGGGATTTGATGCCCTCTTCAGGCCTGCAGACATTCATGCAAACAGAACACTGTATATATAATAAATACATTTAAATCTTTTTTTAAAGACACTGTAGGAAAGTCTCAAGGTTAGCGTGGTGGTGTTTAATCTATCATAGTC
This sequence comes from Bramus lutescens, assembly GCA_001685075.1. Classification (NCBI taxonomy): domain Eukaryota; kingdom Metazoa; phylum Chordata; class Mammalia; order Rodentia; family Cricetidae; genus Bramus; species Bramus lutescens. Next base: position 237,851 of record LOEQ01000636.1, on the reverse strand, counting down.
TTTCACTTAACCTCAGTGTTTCTCGTTCTTTATTCATGTATGTGTTATAAAGTTTCCTTTAAAATAAACTCACTTAACTTGAAGATAGAAGTCAGTGTTTTAAACAAGACTAAACTAGTGGTAGAGGGTGTGAGGCTATAACAGAAATGACGGCTATTGTGTGAGCAAAATTGGCCCCCTGAGGAGATGAACATTAACCAGCCTTAAGGCAGTGCTTTGCGGTTTTGATGCAGGTGGCAGCTTGTGCACCCTAGAGGCAGCTGCATGGTACTACTATGTGGGTAGACCTACTGACCGGGTGGTTAGATGAGTGGAATGCCCTGGCTAGTCTTCAGAGCACTCTTGTGTGCAGCTTGGGAACATGGTGTAGAATAGGCTATTGGCTGGTGCGAGCGCCACTGGACCGTGCACACATACCAGCTCAGTGGTTGCAGTAGTTACGTTTCTCATTGCTGTGATAAAACACTTGACAGAAGCAGCTGTTGGGCAGGGAGGTCAGGGCAGCAAGAACGTGAGGGATGGTCACATTGCACCTGAGGCTGGGTGGCAGAGAGAGGTAGGTGGGTGCTAGTGCTCAGATTGATTTTAATTCAGTCTAGGATCCAAGTGCATGGAATGGTGCTAGCCCTCATTTATGGCGGATTGCTCCACCTCAGTTCTCCTAATCTATGGACTCTGTCACACACACATGCACAAATGTTGTCACCTTGGAGACTGGATCTGTCTAGGTTTAAAGGCATTACCCGTCACCTAGTAAAACTTTCTAACAGCAGTCATGGAAACACCACTACCTACCTCCTGGTAATGGTACAGGGCTAAAGGGAATGATGCAGAAAGAGCTTCCAGAGTGAGTTCTGCCTGGGTCCATGTAGCAACAGTGCAGATGCAGTGACAGCGTGTATGAGTCAGAGGATGTCTTAGGTGGTCATTAAGCAAACATGAATGTTTTCCTTCTGGTTTAGGTTTAGGGGGTAGATCCCAGGGTTTGTGTGTGGTGAACACCCTCTTACTATGGAGCTGTACCCTACTTCCTTCCCTTTAATTTGTGTGTGTACACACAAAGGGCAGACCTTTCTCATCTTGGTGCCATTCCTCATCTTAAAGGACCTTATTTCTTTATTATTATTATTAATTCTACTGTTGCTGTTTTGAGGCTGGTCAGGGTCTCCCTAAGTAGGCTAGACTGGCTGGCCAGCAACTCTGAGGGACTCAACCCATTTCTGCTGCTTCCTGCACTCATGCTCACACCCAGAAGCTCTTCATTGACCAAGTAGCCTCCCTAGTGTCGTCCGCCCCCCCCAAGGTGTTGGCTTCACTGATTAGTGAGACCAGAGGCTTGTTAGTTGTATCAGCTTTTGAGGGGAAGTTCTTTCTGGGCAGCAGACCCAGGCTTGTGGCTGATATTTCTGGAGTTGTTCCTTTCTGAGCTCCCTTTTGGGCTGTGGATGTCTTGTTTATCTGGCTGCCTGAGGCGGTTTACAATATATAAGCTTCATGCAGCCGAATATCCCATCTGATGATAGTGTCCTCTGGGAATGAGTCTTTCTAGGGCAGGGCATTTCATCCTGCTCCAAAGACAGGAGCAGTGGAAACCAAAGAACAAGCAGATTCCGATTTGTTTAAAAACCCTGTCTTCTTTTGATTAAGATACATCCTGTTCTGAATGACCCCCTCCTCCATTTTGCTGTTTCTACGTGGAATATAGATAATGCCTCTGTAGGTTATCTATAAGAATGCAGCCCTGTATGCATAAAACCCCAGGCTCTGTAAGCTTGTTTGGAAATGAGATTGTAGAAATCATGATGGGGGGATTCCTCATTTCAAAACATCCCAAATGCAGCCAGTGACATCTGGACATTTTGAGCATCAGAAAGGGATGTATGTTGGAGCATCTCAGATTTTTGACATTCAGAGTGGAGATAATTATCGGAAGTCTCCAAACCCCCACATCCCAGAATCTTGAATATTTCTGCTCCCTATCCTTTCAGATAAGGGTGCTCAACCTGAAAGGGTTGTAATTTAGAAATTCTGGGTCAAGAAAGCCCCAAACAGTAACAAGGGGAGCTAAAATCAAGCGCCCCCCCGCCCATTCCTTTTTAAATTATTGATAACATACAGGTTAAATACCAGACTTAATATCTCACTCAGCACCACATTTGTCCTTACTCTCCTTCTTCTGATATAAATATAACTCTCCTGCTGACTAGACTAGCCTGTACAAACAAGTATGAGTTTCGAGTCTTTTGGTTTCTTACTTTTCTTAGAGAGGGTTAAAAGACCACAGCACTTTCAAAACATGACAATGAATCTTGGGTAATTCCTTGGACGTTCATATCATTCTCCCATTATAGGTAGGTAGGCTGGATTTGTTGACATGAACTTCTAAGATGCACCGATAAGATCGAAGTGAGGTGAACTTACAGGCTTCTCTCAGGCAGTGATCGTGGGGGAAGCTGTTAGCCACCACATGGTGAATGTTTGGCCGCTCAGTGGAGAGGCTGGG
>LOEQ01000636.1:224264-235059 GCA_001685075.1 Bramus lutescens | reverse complement strand
CACCCCCACCCTCTGCATGGGCACCAGTAGTGGTGGGGACCCCTGGCCAGTGCCTTTTTTTTTCCTTGGGAAATCCCCAGTTTATTTATTTACTTATTTTTTATTGTTTCCTTCCTTCCTTCATTTTTTTTTTATTTGGCTAGTGCCTTTTTAGGAACAGAAAAGAGAATGATTTGGGGTTACATGAGCAACACAACAAAAGATATGTTCTCACGATGATTTTGAAAGAGTTCCCAGCTAAGAACCAGCAGCTGTATCTTGGTTCATACAACTCAGAATGTAGGAGTGGTGGTGTGTTTGTGTGTGTGCATGCACATACATGTGTGCTTTAGAAACAGATGTCATGGCCAGAGAAGATAGAAGCTATCTTTTCTTCATTTTCAGGTCAGTCAGCTTTTGATGAGGCTTCTCATTTTTCAGAAACAATTGGAAAGAGCAGGGTGGAATTCCGTGGTGGAATGAAATCTGCCTTTGCTGCTTGAAGATTAGCGCCTCCGGGAAGGTCACTGTGCATGCATGCGTGAGTGCGTGCTTGCCTGCATGTGCCTGTATGGTTCAGCCCCAATGTCTGGCATCGCAGAGTATAGAAGACGCTCAGGAAGGGTTTCTGTGTGTTTGTTTTAAAGAATGGACATGTTGCATGGATTTCAGAGGATAAAGTCTTTTTGGGCTTCAGTAGACTGTTGTGTAAAGTGGAGCTGAGTGATTTTAGAGGCTTTCGGAAGGCCTGGAGTTGGTGTGTTTCAAGGACACAAGCGATCATCCAGGCCGCAGTTGGTGTTGGTGGGCCTGCCTTTCTCTTGCCCCTGAAAATTAATTCTGGTTGTGGCCAGAGGACAATGTAAAGTTGAGGTCGTGGCACACTTTCTGTTTTGCAGTGCCAAACTCAGTGATTTAGATCTTTAGGTTGTTAGTGACAAATTCAAAAAGAGACCTGTTGGCATTGGCATCGACTCTGCGGCTGAATCTTGTTAGGTAGATTGTTGCCAAGCTCACACTGCACACACACCTGGTAGGCAGGCATCATGGTCTTGTCACTTGCGAGTAGATGATGTTCACTTGGGACTGCAGCAGGTTTCTGTGTTCGGGGGACTCTGATGGTGGCTGAGACCTGAGCTTTCCGTCTGAGGCCCCTCCTCAGTCTGTGTTGTCTCAGGTCCAAGGGCATGAAGAGCCTGATCTCTTTCACTTCGATCTTTCTTAGAAGCTTGAATATGGGTTTGAGCACCAGAAAAGTGATTTCATTTTTTTCCCTTTGTGCTGTAAATAACAGTGATGAGGGACATATTGCCTGCAGGTGGAAGAAGGCATTATAGGTATATATTGAGTAGGATACTTGTCTGAATTCTGTGTGATGTTTAATGAGTTTGACATCTTTTGGTTTTAGATTATTTAAAGGAACACCATTAGTGAGTGAAATTTTCTGATAAATCTTAGTACTTCCGTTGTTCTGATCCTTTTGAATGGTTATCTCATGGGGGAGGATTCACATATAAGCACTTATGTGTATATGTAAATATGTCATATTTATTTATTTGTATGCATGGGAGCTTTGTATGAGGAGGCCAGAGGAGAACCTGGGCCTTGCTCTGTTACTTCATTCCCTTGAGACAGGGTCTCTCAATGAATTTAGAGCTAGGCTAGTGGCCAACAAGCTCCCAGTGATGGTACAACCATAGTGCCAAGTTACAAGCACATGTGGGTGGCTTTTTTTTTGTAATGAGTACTTAGTATTTGAATTCAAGACCTATACTTGCATACCACGTTACTCTCACCCAAGCTGTCTGTCTGTCCATCCTAGAGGACTCAGATTCAATGTCAGGTTCAGTTGTGATCAGTTAAGTGCTATGGTCAGGGTGAAGCTGGGAGGAGCAATTGCCCTGTGCCTCTTCTTACCTCGCTACCATTGAGAGCAGAGAGCAGGCTAATGCAGAAATATGGATTTCAGTAATACATCCCTGGGACTCCTGTATCCCCTGCCCCTTTACCAGGAATACGGTTTTACCGTCATTACACAGACCCAGCCAGATTTGTTTAGCTACTCTTTTCCCATATATATGCAACTCTATTTTATAGAGACTTTGAATTAATTTGGGGCCAAGTTAAAAATTTCAGAGCAAAAGATTGTGTTTGTAATAAATAAATATATTATCTAACTCATTAAAGACTTTGCTTTCATGAGCATGAATGTGCTTAAAATGCATCATATATGTATGAAAATATCCTCATGTAACCTACTATCACATGCAATGACTACACAGTAATGAAAATTTAAAAACATTTAAAAAAAGAATGTGAAGGTGAAGTGCTCAGTTGGAATTTGCATATGTAAATTTGAGAGGCCCAGGAAGGGAAATCAAGATTCACTGTCTAAACTTGATGGCCTGAAACAGGTGCCCGTGCAGCTCCGCAGGTTAAGAATGATGTTAAGCTTTCCATAATGCTGTGACTATCGAGTTTGGGACAGAAAATCCTATAAAGGAGAAAGAGCTGTAGAGTCTAATAAACTGCCAGGTGCTTGATAAAACCTTCTTCCTCTTAGCTGGCCAGCCAAGTTCAAGGGCATCGCTGAATGCATCCTTACTGGTGCGAAGGTGATGAGATTTCTCTTCTCCTGCTAGCTGTCTGAATTACTTCTGGGCTTGACAGAGACGCAGACTCCCACTCGATAGCAGGGCACAGACTTGGGATATCTCATTTCCCTGAAGTTAAACCTACCAGTCTTCATTTGCCCAGTAATTTCCCCCTCTGGGCAGAGCGTGTGGTAAACATGACAAGCTTGTGCCCAGTTCCTGGCTTGTTATTTCAGGTTGTGGCTTGCAGCAGGTGGCCCCAGTTTCTCTGTGCTCTCTGTTCTGGTCTCTGCCGGTCTCTACTGACAAACCCAGGGAAAATCGTGTTTTGTAGGGTTGACAGGAAGGCCAGATGAGGTGGTAAACACACAGTACCTTTCAGGGGTCCCCTGTTACTTCATTTCTGTGTGTCTAAGATACCATTTCTCAATTGCCATCTAGATGCCACTTTTGGCATTTTGGTCCAGATGATTCTTGGTGCTGGGCTCATCCTGAACATTAAAGGGAGGTGGAGAGAGGTTTTTTTTTTTTTAATTTTGTTTTTTATGTATGGGTATTTTGCCTGCATATCTATTTGCATGAAACCTGTGTGTAGTGCCCATGGAGGCCAGAGCAGAGCATTGTGTACCCCTGGAATTGGAGTTAGAGGTGGTTGTGAGTGCTGGGAATTGAACCCAGGTCCTCTGGAAGAGCAGCCAATGTTTTCACTGAGCATTTCAGGCTGTTCGGCAATCCCTCTGACCTGTGTCTTACATTCCATCTCTGCACTCTTTGCAGTTTAGGATCTGGATAATTTTCCCAGAAAATATGTATTCTTGCCTACTGATGGAAATATGTCAAGCTTTTCTTCTTAAGAAAAAAAGATTTTATTTTTATTTATGTGTTTTTGTGTGTGTGTGGGGGGGTATGTGTCTATGAGTGTCCCTAGAGTCTGGAAGAGGACATTGTAAACCTTGGTTGTCAACTGCCTGAAATGACTTTCTGGGTCCAAATTCTTGTTTCTCTAGAGGAGGAATACACACTCTTAAGCATTGAGCCCCCTCTCCAGCCCAGGTATTTCTTGTATTATTGTTGAGAGAAACTGGGAATATGCCTCAATTGGTACAGTGCTTGCCTAGGAAGTATCAAATTCCAGTTTTCATTTCCACCACTGAATGGATGTTGCATGCCTACAATCCCAGGCAGTGGAGGTGGGAGGACCAGAGGGGTCAGTCTTGGCCATGTAGTGAGTTCAAGACCATCGTAGGATATATAAAACATAGTCTGATGATAAACTAATAAAAAGTGTCAGGGAACAGAAACCTAAAATGAATAGATGACTTAAATTTAATAATTGCTTTTATATTTAATGAAATTTCCTACAAATGCCTCTTGCTGCAAACTCCAGCCCCTGAATTTGTTTAATTCATTTAGCAGTACTTTGAAACCATTGGCCCAGTTATCTCCTTCTTCCTGTTGCCTAGAGCCAGCCTTAATCTTTCTTGGATGGCTTTGAAATTTCATCGGAAACTGTGTCTGAGCCTCCATCATAACAAAGAACTCTACTGTTAAGTAAGCCACAAGTAGCTCATGAGGAAGCTCCAGACTGGAGCATGCCTCCAGCAAGTTAAACTGTTCCACTTATGTGCGAATAGACGTTCCAGTTCTGTAAACTTCTTGAAAATTTCCTGCTTTGAAGATTTGTGCACCTTGACATAGGGATGGAAAGAAAGGTTCTTCCTAGCTCTAGTTAAAAAAATGTAGCGTCTTTGCCATAGCCAAAATCAATAGCCAACCTGTGTATTTGAGCAGCATCTTTGGGAATGTTTTCTAATCAAGGTTACTGTTGCTGTGATGGAACACTGAGACCAAAAGCAACTTCAGGAGGAAAAAGTTGATTTTGCTTACATTTCCACAGAACTTTTCATCATCTAAAGAAGAGAGAGCAGGAACCTGGAGGCAGGAGCTGGTGATGTCCAGTCATGGAGGAGTTTGTCTGCTGGCCTATTCCTTTGACTTGCTTAGCCTTTTCACTTGTAAAACTCAGGGCCACTAGGCCAGGGGTGGCACCTCCCACAGTGGGCTGGGCCTTCCCCTGTCAATCACTTAAGATAATGCCCATAGGCTTGCCTGCCTACAGCAAGGTCCTATGAAGGCATTTTGTCAATTGTCTCCTCTCCAATGATGCTAGCTTGCATCTAGTTAACAAATAGCTAGCTCAGGGAATGTGGGCAATTGAAAAACAGCTTGTGGGAAACAGATGCACAATGTGTACCAGCTACCATTCTGTTTCGTTGCTCCATTTGTGTGTGCTTGTGTGTCTGTTGTCCCCTTGCATGGCCATAGAAGATGGGAGAGGGCATCAGATCCCTTGGAGCTGGAGTTACAGGCATTTGCAAGCCACCTGATGTGGATGATGGGGCCTGAATTCTGGTCCTCGCAATGGAGCAGCAAGTGCTCTTAAGCACCAAGCTGTCTCTCCAGTCCTTCTTCTTCATTCCCGTTTAAATCCTCTCTAGTCTGTCAGTCCCTTTTCCATTCTCTTGCTTCCCAGAATGAGCCTGCTCGTAGTTCCAGTAAACCATCGCCCCTTGTGCCACACTGGCCATGATGCCTTCTTCCTATAATACTGGCACTTGGGAAGCAAGGCGGGAGAGTGAGAAATCTGCTCTCCCCCAAGTCAAAGGCAGTTGATCCTCCAAGATCAGTACTCTTTAGTTTTTTAAAAGGTAGCCAGTCAGGAAACACTGGGAGGTGGACCCTATGTAGTGGGGAAAAGACACAGTAGCTAACAGTAGTAGAATTAAAAATCAAGTAATCTTCCTGTGGTACCTGCTGACCTGGTTTGGTTCCCTTTTTTTGCAGAGTTTCCTTTTTGCTTTGTTCATGTGTGTGTTTGTGCACCACTGGGGTTAGTCTTTATTTCTAATAGGAAGAACGCACACAGTCAGACCTGGTGGTCTACAATGAGACTGTATGTGTGTGCGCGTGTGCATATCTGTGAGGGTGGGATAGGTGTGGAGGCAAAGTTTCCCGCCCAGTGCTTTCCAGCTGATAAGTATTAGTCTGGTTCTGGGTTGTTAAGTTGATTCTATGGATGCTGTCATTCAATACTTTGAACCACGTCTCATGGAAGGTGATACTATCAATACTTGTAAATAAGGATACTTCGGACAGTTGCGACTCTTTTTGGTGGCTTGTTATCTTGCTACATACTGATGTGAGATGTCCTTCTGTATATGTGTTGCTATTATTGGCTAATGAGTAAAACTGTTTCAGCGAATTGCTTAACAGAGTAAAGTCACGTAGGGAATTCTAACAGAGATAGAGATAGAGTAGGCGGAGTCAGGGAGATGCCAGGTAGCTGCTGAAGGAAAAGGATACCAGAACCTTACTGGTGATACATAGATTATTATAAATGGGTTAATTTAAGATGTAAGAGCTAGTGAGGAATATGCCTAATCCATTGACCAAACAATGTTGTAATTCATATAGTTTCTGTGTGATTATTCAGGTCTGGGCAGCTGGGAAGCATACGTGCAGTCTCTGTTCACAACATGTCATAGCAATCTTAAATATATTTTGATCAGACTTTCTTGCCCCAGCCCCTCCCAATAGCAGGTTTTAATAGTTGATATGGAGACTACAGTGACTTTACCAGCCCTAAAATATTTACTCCTCTGGGAATCTTGACATATATCTAAGAAAAAAAAATCTGTGTACTGAACATGGAAGAATGTTCTCACTTATACATGTAGTCTAGAAAATTAGGACGTTTCAACAAACCATAATTCCACAAACTTACAAATGCAGCTTAAGTCAAAATTCATGGTATATTTCGATGGTTTAAGTGTATGAAGCTATTCCTAGTATAATGAGCAATATTACCATGTTCATAGAATATGTTTTCCTCAAGGCATTCCCAACAGTCTGCTTAGGAAAGAGCTATGAAAAACCAAGTAAAAGATATCAAAACTGGGATGAGCGTGACCAAACCAGTTGGTGACACTTGGCAGTGAGTGTGCAGTGGAGGTGCTGCCGAGATCAAAATAAGTTTGCACAGAATTTCTCTATGGAATGAGGCCTTAATTCTATGTAAAATTGGAAAACAGCCCCACACATTTTCCATGACTCTCATTGTTTTTCTGTGGATACGTTTCAGGATAGAAACTGCCATGGTGGCCTTACAGAAAACACACAGTAATTTCTGGTTCCTCCTGTAATCAGATTCCCGCAATGCGGAAGGGGAGATCAAGACATGAGTTTTCTTTCATCAAATCAGAAATTATGCAAATTCTGTGAGAAACATTAGAGTCACTATGCAAGGCTGTAGCTCCGTTTATTGCTGCTTTATAAACGTTGTTCTGTGAGCATTACCCTCTGCCCAACATGACTGCCCCTTCCTGGAGTTTGAATGAAGTCTTGGAGCTGAATCGCCACGTATGTCAGTCCCCGAATGATGGATGGTCTTACCTCGGGCTGAGGCCCTCCCTAGTTCTGTCACTCCACCACTGTGGCTTCTATCTGCAGTTACTCACAACTGCAACAGGAAGCCGTCTGCTTGTTCCGAATGCACAGAATACTTCTTTAGTGTATGCCGAATCAATGGTGGCCCAGATTTTTTTTTAGTTCATTCATTATGCTGAACTTTAGTTAATATGGAAATACTTTCTAATTACAGCTCATTCCCCTGGTAGATGGATGGTATGCATTGTATTTTTAGTCTTGGCATTTACTTCCAGGCCTCTCTGTGAGTGAAGAGTTCTGGGTTGCTTTCTAAGACTGGTGTTTTCAAACTTGGCTTTGGCTTGCAAGCAAATGGGGCTTGCTTCCTTCAGAATAGATAAAAAGGAGCCTATACGCTAGCTTCCTGCAAAGCTTCTGCTGCTCTTCCCATCCGGAAATGTCTCCTGTTTATTGAGCCTGAGAAGCAGAAGGACCCATTCCAAGCAGACAGCACAGGTCGGGGGATGCCCTAGTGTTACTACCTGCTTAGTATGTGGTAGCCCCTGGGAAGATTGACATGCATATGGGGACCATGGCAGTCTTGGGGAGCTCAGTGGTATGGTTTGTACTTGTCATGTTCAAAGTCATGGCTGTGTCCCACGGCACACATGCACAAAATGTCCCCACTGTGGTTTGCTTCGATGCCAGAACCTAAATTAGGGATTTGAAGGGACACTGGTACCTAGTACCACCCCATCTGCGGCCTGCCCCTTGCTCCTAGCGTGTGTGACATCATACATTCCTATTGCCCCTTGCCCCTAGTGTGTGTGACATCATGCATTCCTATTGCCCCTTGCTTCTAGTTTGTGTGACATCATGCATTCCTATTGCCCCTTGCTCCTAGCGTGTGTGACATCATCCATTCCTATTCCTCTTCCCGTTCTCACTTCCCACCTGAGACCTTACCACGGCAGTCAGTTATAATTCTGTGTCTATTTCACACACAGCCCATTTAAACTTTCTCAATTGGATGCCTTGTGGTATGAGTGACTGTTCTAGTTTTTCTTCTTTTAAGCAAGGAATTTCCTGCTTGGAAGCACACTGTGCTCACTTGCCTCAACATTCTCTTGGGTACGTGTCACTTTTGGGGTCGGCATCGTCTGCGGGAATGGATGGAGAAAACTGTTGTCCTGAAGACATTTGGCATGGACTGAGAAGATACTTGTGTCTACCTTGGTTGGGGTTGACCTAGTGACAGATGGTCTTGGAGGTCTCAAAGCCAAAATGTGGGCTGTCTGTGACTACACATGATGTGTGAGCAGTCTTTAGGAGAAAGAGGCAGCCTGACAAGGTGGCTGAGATTTTCTAATTGAAACCCATGTGGGATGACACAAACATGCAATCTTAGCGCTTTGGAGGCAGGAGAATGACCTAGGGAATTTGAAACCAGCTCTGTAGTGAGTACTGGGCCATCAAAGAAAACAGGAAAAAATTCTGCTCTCACGCTGTCCCAAAGCTCCAAACAGTCAGTTTCAACCTAGGCATGGATGTGCGGGTCTGTGAGACTAGAATTTGAGAGGCTGAAGCAAGAGGATTATTCTGAGTTCAAGGCCACTCTTCTCTCTACATCTTAGGGTATAAGTTAAAACTGGGCCACATAGTAAAACTGAAACTCAAAAGAAAACAAAGCTTTTGGGGATGTTTGTAGACCCAGGATCTTTGTAGACCCATGCAAGCTCTTGAACCTTCTCAACTACTCAACTTCTTTAACTATTTTTTCTCCTGTTCCTTTGATGGGTAGAAGCGTCATAATGGTGTCAAATAGCCTAGCCGTGGGCTAGGAAGGCAGTAGAGGCTAGATCAAGACTTCTGTGCAGCCAGATTGGAATGAATTCAAAGAAACACAGATTATCATCACTGACGTACAGATTTGGGATACCCGGGAGAAGACATGGCTTATCCTGAAATCAGGTTCCAGCGAGGTGTCATCTAAGGACGGCAGAGAATTAATTCCCATTAGGGGCACCGAAATGTCACTGCCTCCATGCATGCTGAGTTGTTCTTAAGAGAACTTCCTGTGGAAGGGAATGAGTGCATTTCAGTATATTTGTTTAAATTATGTCACAGTGCTTTGTAGACTTGTAATCCGTTTTCGGAATGGAGTCACCTGCCCCTCGTATTGATCAATGTCACATCTGTCCCTTGCTTATCACGCCTTCCCATATGGCTGTTCTCCAAAGTGAGGCCTCTAGGAGACCCACTAACTCTGACCAGGAGCCCAGACCTTCCAGTGTCTGTTGGCTAAGGGAGGCAGCTTATTAAACCCCCATTCCCACCCCGCCTACCCCTGCTGTCCTTGCATTACCCACTAGCCTTGCTTGTGGGCATTAGACCTGGTGTGTGTCATCGCCACACAGTGAGATTCGTCATGGGTGACTTTGTATCGCCATTTGAAAAGTCTTGAGTTCTGTGACAAATCACTGATTGTAGAAAAGAGCCCTTCATCGTGGTTTGTGCAGCTCTGACCTCTCCGTTCTGCTTGCGATTGTCTCACTTTGAGGGGTGGTGGAGACCAGTGAGGCAGGCCTTGGGCTCGCTCCAGACGAGAGTGGGATGCAATTTCGTGAGAAGATGGTTTGCTTTGCAGCTATCCAGGGCTCCAGGAGAGACAAGTAGAGAAGAAAATAGGAAGCCTATCTTTTCCCTGGACCTTGCTTGTTTTGAAGGAGGCTACTGGGTATCCCCTGGCATAGGGTGAACTCTTTGCTGAGAAAAACCTGTTTCAATCAATCACTCGTGTTTTGGAGTCTTAATTTATTATTACATCGTCCCTCTCTCTTGTGAAACCAGATTCTCTGGGCTTTTTGAAACCCATGCGCTTTTCTGACAGCTTGTCAGATGTTCTTTCTAAAACCCTGCATTAGAATTTTTGGTAAATTACAAAGAGCCTGACTGGCTCCGTGGGCTAAACTACAGCTCGAGAAGCATAGAGTTAAGCTACCATTAAGATATAGCTCATGGATGTAGGATGAGACTGTATCGGCCTGGGCAGTGGAGGTCAGTTTGGAGTATGGAGGACAATGTGGCATCTGGCACCAGCTGAGTAGGAAATGCCCCCTTCGTAGTCTTCTTTCTAATCCTAGAATTCTGAGCAGCCCTTGATGGTGAAAAGGGCTGGGTCAGAACAAGGCCAGTTCCTTATGTTAAGCTGGGAAAGGGTTTGATGCTATAGCATGTGCAGTCTGAATTCAGACCCAGCGCCCTCTCTCCCGACCCCCAATATACAAGATCATAATAGAACAGATACAAAGGCCGTGGTCTGAAGAAGAACCACATATTTGTGCTTGAAAAAACCCATGAACTCACACAGACACATTAATATTGGCTTGAGTAGCGAGATCAGGATACTGTTTTCATTTCTCCCCTCCCCCTTTCAGATTTTCCTATTTCCTAATGTGTTTAAAACCACAATAGAACTCCATTAAGACTGATTTTTAAAAAAGAAGGCTGGTAGGCGCAGACTCCTTCCTCCCTGCAATGTGAGATTTGCCGTGTGTCTGGACTCCATTCTGTTTAGTAAATGTTTATCCTGCACCTTTGTTAAATAGGCAGAAAATGAATTTACAATAATTTTATGTTGACCTTTTCCATCTGAAGCATTTACATCAGCTCCTGAGGTGGCTGAGGAAGTTCTGGAATGCCTTTCAAACTCTTGGTGGGGGATTACTGTTTAGAATGTGTCAGCCAGTGTCACCAGGTGACGGTTCCCCTCTGTGTGACTGTCATGGTTATGGTGT
>LOEQ01000636.1:201577-217281 GCA_001685075.1 Bramus lutescens | reverse complement strand
TGGTTGGTCCGCAAGCCTCAGGGAGCCGGCTTCTCTGCTCTCACTGCCCTGAACTCTCAACACTGGGGTTCCAGATGTTTGGACCCTGCTGTTTTTTGACACAGGTCTGAGCGTCTGAAGTCAGGTTCTCATGCCTGCTCAGTAAGCAGTGATCTCCCCTGAGCCATCTCCTACTGCATGGATGAAGCTCGGAATTTGGAATTAGTCCTGGCGAAGAAGATATGCAAGATCTTGAAAGTTCTATATGAACAATCTGAACGGAGCCAGGAGGGGTGTGCACCATGATTCTTTGTGGAGGGCAGGCTAGCCAAGCTAGGGTTAGACTTACAGCTCCGTAATCTAATATGTATGTGCTTGGCATGATAAGCCCCTGCCTTCAATCCCCATCCCCTAGTTAAAAAAGAAACCCCCAGAAGCTACAAGGTGGATTGGGGCAGGAAATAAATGAAAGAATGTTGAGTTGGAAATGTCTAGCCAAGAAGGAGGTGGAAAAAGGTTTTCATTAAAATAAACAGTGTTGTGTACTCGTAGGGATGAAACTGCCTCGACTGTGTCATGGTTTTTGGTGCAAAGAACACAGACACAGTGGTGCAAGAGTAGTTTGGTAGTTAATAATGGTGGCAGTAAGGGTGGCAGGCGAGGCAGTGAGGACCTCAGAACACCACGAAGATCTCACGCAGTTGCAACCCCTGTCCTTAGGGCTCCATTTGTGAAATCTTTGGCTGGGGAAAAGCTTCATTTGACTCAAAAACACGGCTGGATTTTAAGTGCTTGAAGCTTGAATATCAGGTTCCTTCTAGAAGGGAGGTGGTAGTGGGTCACCTCGAGGGCTGCTCTACTGTTTGAGGTAGGCTTCTTGCCATATCTTATTTCTGTCACATCCTCCTGTTTATTGCCCTCATAGCCTTGGGTCATCAGCTGTAACAGCAAATTGGTACAGTTAATCTCTGCCTCCAAGGTGCGGCCTCAGTCTAACTGACTGCCATCTCACCAAGGCACACTGCTGGGGTGGCACCCATTGGGGCAGTTTTTAACAGGCTGGCATGTGAAAGTGTCCGGCCTTTGGTGAGGTGATCTCTCATTGGGGCTTTGGATTAGTGGTCATGCACAGTGTTCTGCATGGAAATGGAGTTGGCCTGTGCCCTGACAAATGCCAAGGCGGTGGGGGAGTGAGTCATCTTAGACTCACCCAGTCACTCAGTGTGTGAGGGCTGTGGAGTTGTGCAGTTTGCGTGAAGGGACCGGGCTGTGCCCATCAATTCTGCATGCATCTACTCTTTGATCTGGCACTCCTGCCTGTAGGGCGCTTGTTCTGTAGATGTACCTTGTCCTCTAGTGCAAGCTGACACATGTCAAGGCTGTTCATCACAGGAGCATTTGGATTTGGAGAAAAGTTGGAGGTAACCTGACAGCCCATTAATTGAGGCAGCTTTAATAAATTATGCTCGCCCAAGTAATGGCATATGGGCAGCTGTTATAAGTAGCTAAGCAACTCCCTGTGAGCAGATACGTGTGCTTGTCTGTATCTATGTCTGGATTGCCCTAGATTGTGTAATAAAATCTAGAGGAAGCCATGTTTTTGTTTGTGGAGGCCTAAGGACAGTCTCATGTCTTGGACGTGGTTGCTCAGACACTATCCTTTTGTTTACCCCCTCTCCAGCTCTCTTACAGACCTGGCATTCACCATGTAGCTGAGGCCGGTTCACCATTGAGCCCCAGGAATTGCCCTGTCTTAGCCTCTGCAGTACTGGGGTTTCAAACATGGGGCCACCACAGATAGCATGTTTGTTTTAAAAACTGAAACAAAAAGCAAAAACATGCATTCTGGGGACCAAACTTAGTTGGCTAAGCCATCGCTCCAACCCAGGGAATTGTTTCTATGGGGTTAGCACAAGGAGTCACCAGGAAGTTTGGAAGAGGGGAAGGGAAGAGTTAGGATTTCACCATCCTGTTTCTCCTTGACTTATTATATCTGCATGTGTCAATTCAGAAAATAAATGGAAAAAAGGAGATTCCCCAAAGCAGCTAAGCCCAAAGAAGGTAGACAGTAGGCTGGGAAGAAGATGCCGAGTGGAGAGTACCACCTGCAAGATGGAGCATTCTTTCCACTTGAAAGGACACTTAGGAACAGTACTGAGTTTGGAGGAACTTTGAGGAATAGCTTAACTGGTAGAATTTGTCTTGGATTCACTTAGGGTCTTTCTGCTTTCACTTTTGCTAGGCATCTGCAGTGACAGACTATTGTACCATGCCCCTTATCCTTTCATGGAAGAATAATCAAGTATTTTTCTAAGTATTTGGGATGGTTCATTTTGTCCATGCCCCTTATCCTTTCATGGAAGGATAAGTATTTTTCCAAGTATTTGGGATGGTTCATTTTGGTTGTCAACGTGATGGGATTCAGAATCGCCATGGAAATAACTGATGGAAGATGCCCATCTGGGAGATCTAGCTTAGGTGAATGAGGTGAGAAGACCCACCCTAAATGTAGGCCGCATCGTTCTGTGGACTGAGTCCCAGACTGAGTGAAAAAGAGAAAGCGATGGTCATCTCTCTCTGTTTCCGGTTTATGGAGGCTGTGTGACCACAGGCCTTGCATTCCCACTGCCCGTTACTTCCGCTCCATGATGGACATCAAAGCATGAGCTCAGATAGACCCTTCCTCATTTAGCTGACACTCCCCCGTAATTTTAATTACACAGTAATTGTAAGTCCTTAAGGAGAACTGCCAGGATGCTCACCTTCAGGTCAAGGTCAAGGCCTTGTGTTCCACCATGCCACCTGGCTTGCCCTCTGTCAGTGTGGCATTTCTTCTTGCTATTAAAAGAAATTGCAATCTTTATGTTTTATATTTCTACAAAAGGATAGGAGAGACTGACTTAGGAAATAATGAATTCTTTTTTCAGGGAGGACTTTTGTAGCTTTGCTGGCCAAAGAATTATTAACACATTAGACAAATTCTTTAGAGGCCAATTTGCATTCACGCAGAAGCGTCTGTGGGGGTGACATAGAACTGTGCGGCTATACCTGCTCCTTTCTAGGAAATCAGTTTGTTAAATCGCCTTCAGATGTGACAGCTTTATAGTGGGATTATGATTTTTTTGTTTTGTTTTCATGTCTGCTCAAGAGCTAGAGAATAAGACAGTTTAATCGCACATCATTATGTGGATAGGACCGTGGGAAGCTCAGATTTGCCTCCAGAAGAGGAAGTCGAGACCCAGCTGCTCATAATTACCCTGTTTGGCGACAGACCCATTCAGCCCCTTCTCGGGGTGTCTGGCTTTCCTGAATTGTGGCTAATGTCACTTTTTCTTCTTTGGGTCTTGTAAGGTGGTTGCCAGGGAAGGGGTAGCACCAGCTTGGGAGAGAGGGAGGTAGAGATAGGAGGAAGGAAGTCTAGGATGCAATCCTTAGTTCTACCACATTTATTTTATTATTTACAGAGATTAGGCAAGCACCAGGATTTACACAGGTGTTACTTCAAGGCAAAGAGGACTTCTTTTGACAGACTGAGGAAGGAGGGCCCCTAGAGGCAGCCTCTGGTGTGTCCAGGCATCTGTTGTCCCCGCTGGGGACTTTTATGGAATCTGGGCTCCACAAAGCCAGAGCTCATCAAGGCCCTTTTTTTGAGACTCTGAGGCCACCAGCTGTGGCAGCAGGTTTCAGCTTTGTCGGTGATTAGCTGCCCGGCAGGGAAGGCTCTTCCAGCTCTCTCTTTTCTAGAGTCTTTGGTGGATTGGCACAGTCTAATCTGGCCCCTCACTGAGCAGGACACTGGCAACTCCAAGCAGAAGAAAGAAGCCAACTCCCTCTCCCCACCTCGCTGCTTTCCATCGCAAAGAACTTCACATTTGTGTTTGCAAAATTCAATTTCTGTAGCCCTTGTCGGCTGCTGCTTTAAGTTGTGTGCCTTGTTTCTGGGTCACTGCCTAGAGGAGGGCCGACTTTGTTCCCTCCTCCCACAGCTTCTTTCTCTGGGTTATTTTGTATGAGTTTTTTCATTAGCAGAGGCTTAGGTTTGGTGAACTAACATTGCCCCACTTGGCTGTCTTCTCAGTACCACAGGGGAAGTATGTGGACTTGGCTCCTCCTTTAGCCTGACAAAGAGGCCAGGAATTGAGCAACTTTGGATCCACACTTGGTTAAAAAGCCAGTATGAGTGTCTCAGACCTTCCCTAGCCCAGGCACCTTGACTTCTGTTTGAGGATGGTTTATTCTGTAAGGATTCATCACTTGGCTGGGTAGTGGTGGCTTCATCACTTGAGAGGCAGAGGCAGTTGGATCTCTGAGTTCAAGGCCAGCCTGGCCTACAGAGCAAGTTCCAGGACAGCCAGGGCTACACAGAAACCCTGTCTTGACAACCCCCTCCCCCTGCCACCCAAAAGGAGCAGAAACCGTCACGCTCTACATTATATTCTAGGAACAGAAGTTTGTTTAACTGTTAGTTTACAAGAATCGTTGTCAGGAGGTGTTGGGAGTTCAGATAGAAGTGAGTGTTGTGTATGTCTATGTGGGCTCTATGTGCATATCCATGCATGTAGAGGTCAGAGGTCAGCTTTGTTGCCATTCTTCAGAGCTGTCCATCTTATTTTTAGAGACAGTGTCTCTTACTTGGTGCACATTGTTAGGCTAGGCTGACTGGCCAGCAATATCCAGCGAGCAACCTTTCTCCTCTGGTACGAGGTTTCAAGTATACAACAGCATTTCCAGATGTTTTTTTTAAATTTGGGTGCTAAGTATCAAACTCAGTCCTTGGTTTTACAAGATAAGCACTTTACCAATTGAGTTATTTCACAGACCAAGAAAAACATCGACAATATATGTATATATATATATATATTTAGGGCAGCACTAACAAAGATTCCTGGTGTCGTCTCCAACTGGTAGTGGTGATTGGAATGACATCTTTGGGGAGTGATTTATGTACTAACTCCGTTGTCATGTATAGTAAGTTGAAATGGTATATATCCACAAACATAAATGTACACACATGAACTAGCTTGTTTATATGCCCTTGATAAAATTTATAGGGATTCTTACTGAAATTGGATGTGCATTTTTGATAGTCTGAGTTAGAATGTAAAGTGTGGCTTGTATGAAATTCACTTTGTGGGAGCCTTGGAGAATACTTCAAGTAAATAGGTGGCCGCCCACTCTCTTCTGTGGTAGCTGAACAAAGAGACATAGACAGAGGCTAGTGAGGCTGCCCACATGGGATACCCTAGGATGCTAAAGACCACGGTGGCTTTGAAGGTTCAGATACAACTTCTCAAGTGGCGATGGTAGATATGCGTTGTAGAACTTGAATTCCAGAGATGTGCTTCTGTGGGGTGCATTCCTGTGTAGCCACGTGAAGTAGCTTGCTGAAACTTTGTACTGACTGTTAAGGAGTCACCCCCCCCGAAAAAAAAGAAAGAGAAAGCAGTATGTTAATGACATTGAGAACATGTTTATCGCTATCTTTGAAATTAGTTGATCAGAGAAATTAAGAGGCTCCAGTCAGCTCCCATTAAACTAGAAGTCTTGGGGCATGTCTGTTTGTGTTCTGACAGTGTTCTGCCTGTAGAGTTTGAGTAGCCAGCAAATCATGGTCCTCTCGAGTGCATGGGAATGGAAAGCCTTCGGCAGGAGCATTGAGCAAGGGCTCATCTTCTAGCCAGTGCCCTTGTTATTTCTGCATCGTGCGCGTTCAGCTTTTTCTTCTTCTGGGCCCTGCCCACACCTTCCCTGGAGTAGACCATCAGTGGACCTTTGCCAGACTGCACTCTGACATTAGTTCCAGCGAGGCAGTGGCCTTCACCTGTTGTGACAATGTCACTGCCTCTCATTTTATGCAGCAGATGGCTTGGAGCACAGTTCGTGCTTCCTGTGGTGGCCATCAGTTCTTGGAAGGGTGGAGCTTTTGTTCTGGAACTCCGCTAACATTAAAAAGAGAAGACAGGGTTGCCAACGCTCCCTAGGGGCAGTGTGTTACCTGTTGCTCTCATTGTGTGTCAAAATAGCCAGTATGAAAGAGGGAGAAAAGTTATAGTGGCTCATCATTCAGACAGTTCAGCCATTTGGGTGGGACATCGTGGAAGTGGGAACATGTGGTAGAGGAGAGGTTCATATCATTGATGAACAGAGAACAAGTGGCCAGGGATAATGAACTCCAACCCAAACCCAGGGACCTACTTCCTCCATAAAGAGCTTCTCCAGAGCCAGGTCCGGACCGGGAACTCAGAATATGAGCTTGTGTGGGGTGGGGGTGGGGGTGCATTTTGCTTCATCCTTTTCCATTTCTGGATGTCACTCTCTAGCATAGAAGGCAAACAAGTACTTAATTGTCTCTGTCCTGGATGTGGGTCTTTGTTGGAGGCAGCAGCTGTCGCAGGAGCCTTTCTGCCTGCCCATCTGAAACAGGCAGAGTGAAATGGATGTGGGAAAATGGAGGACACGGTGAGAGAATAGGAACTGAACTAAGTAAAGCTCGTGTGCCTAGGGTGATTTTGCCCTGAAAGTTTGTAAAGGGATACATTTGGTCCTTGTTCTGTATCAAGGTCAGCATTGTGCCATTGTAGATTGAGGTCCACCAACTTTCATGATTCCTCATATTGACTCTTCCTCCTTAAAGAGCACGTGATTGGCTAGACAGAAGCAAAGCTATTTGAGTAATGCAAACTGCCTGTTTTTGAGCTCAGGTCAGCTCTTTGCCAGAGAATGAAATCCCCTCCCCACAAGGAAATGAATGGATAGTAGACTAAATGCCAGGCTGTTTCAGATCTCAGAAATGTCTTCCTGGAAAGCATTTTTTAAAATATATTTCTCAGAAGATAATGCTTAGAGGATGATTGATTTTGGGGGGAGGTATGCTATGTGAATGGAAAAAATAATGAGGACATGCTGCTCCTAGGTACGACTGAGGAGTTTATTGTGGATGCGAGGGAGAGCACAGCCAGAAGCAGGTGGAAAGGTCCAGACTGAACCCGACCATGGTGGGGGGAGGGCAGCAGAGAGGAATTAGAAGCCTAAGAGACCAGGAGCGAGCTGGGAGACCAAGAGACTACATAGCCAAAATGGCAGATGGTTCTATATGAATCAGCGAAACTAGGGGGAAGGGAAAGGAAGCTGAGGGTAGAGAGGTTCAGGGTAGGGGGTGGGGTGCAAAGTACTGGCTAGGAGCCAGGCCTCTGTCACAGGCATTGGAGGTGATTACTGGTGGCCAGTGTCTTCTAGGTCTGTTAAATAGGCACCTCTGCCATTTGGCCTGAGTTTGAGACTTAACATGATGTTTTCACATAGATAAAATGAAACCACTATAGTTTCTGCCAATACAGGACTGGCTAAATAAAGTATGGCCTCCTTGAAACATAGAATATTAGGTAACTGCAAGCATCATCATTCTGTGTATTAACGCTGAGAGAGTTTAGCGTGTGTTTGGGTGGAAAGCGTTGTTCCAGAAAAGGATCCTGGGGATTTGTGAATGTTCTCAGGACCAGCCGAATTGTGTGCCTGTCTGGGTATGTCTGTGTGATTTCTCCGAAAAGTGGCTACAAGCTACGCGTGAAACTGTGTTACTTTGGGCACATGGGGCATCCTCAGGGAGAGGGGACATAAAGAGGTTGTTGTGTATTCACACCCATATGTCACCCTACTTTTGTAGAAAAGGGAATGCATTTTCAGTCTGTTGATGTGTATGTGCCGGAAAACCTCCCAGTAAGGATAAGGTTAGTAATGCAGACGACCTGTTCTTATCAGGACAGGCGGTAGTGATGTTTATGCTGGTGGAAGGCTCGTGGACCTGTCCTGGGAGCTGGCAGGAACAGCAGGTCTCATGGGTAAGGGACTCTTCTTTGAGTTCATAAAGCACTTGCCGATGGAAGGGAAGAAATGGAAGTTCTTATCACATGGGGCATTGTTAGGCCTTCTTTTTGTGGAGGGGACCAGAGGATGAGGAACTGTTCTGTGCTGGCGAGAGGGCTCGGTTTGTAAGAGCTGCACAGACATGAAGTCCTCTTACCTTGTTCCCCTGCAGCCCCAGCACTGGGGTGGAGGGGTGTGCGTGCGATGTAGACACAGGAGAATCACTAGAGCTTGCTTGTTTAGCTGAAAACTGAGAAGCTTCAAGTTCAGTTAGATGTCCTGCTCAGAGGGATATGGAGGAGCATGACAGAGCGGGGCACCTGATGTCATCATCTGAGCTTTGCACAGGTGCGCATACACTGCCATGTACCCCTGGCTCCCATGCACTCCTGACCCCCACAATGCACTGCTGACCCCCATGCACTCCTGACCCCCACAATGCATTGCTGACCCCCACAATGCACTGCTGACCCTTATACACTCCTGACCTCCATGCCCTCCTGACCCTCACAACGCACTGCTGATCCCCCAATGCACTCCTGGCCCCCATGCATTCCTGACAATTCCCCTCCATTTATGTATACTTTACTCCATGTCTGATATAGTGCTAAGCACTGAACAATAGATGATTAATAGTGATTTATCTTCGGTTACTAAGGCTTGCTTCCTTACGTTTCTTAGGTGAGGTGTCAGGTCATGGCTAGAGGAGAAGTCAGATGTTACATCTTTGTTGTACACACCGTTCTTTTTATTTACATGCCCCAAGGAGTGGACAGTGTTCAAATGTTCATTGTTCAAGTTAGGAGAAGTACATCTTGGAAAGAAGCCGTCTACTTGGGGGTTGCCAGCTACCCAGTATGAATAATAAAATGATTGAGCATCATAATGTGGCTGTGTACAGTGAAATGGGACCCAAAATGTTCAGGGGCTGTTGGTAGTCCGTGCTGTCTGTAGACACAAGCTGCTGTTGCCCTGCATGGAGGGAGATTTATGATGAAAGTTAGCTCCCTTTTTAAAAGCACACGTCCATACTTTTTTGATGATCGTACATTTTTTTTATTGTCTTCCCAGTCCTGCTGGTGGTGGTTGCTCTTAAAGGAATTGGATGTGATGTGAAACTAAGGATTTTTATTAATTGGTTGCTATTCCTTGGAATAAAAATGAAAAAAAGATTAACAGTGGATGGATATTAAAATTGCAATTTGCTCATTCATTACACGAGCGGTTTCAGTTTTATGGAGAGGTAGGCATCATATTAAGGTCCAACTATTTAGCAAGATGTATGAATGATTAATATGTGAGAAATTGTGAATTTAATACCCGTCCAAAGCTTGTTAGAATAAATGATTTTTTATGTTTCCATTAGGTTTTGTGATGGGAAATAATATATTTTATGTAAGAGAAAATCCACATTCTTCCACTTCTTACGCTTGACACTGGATTCTGCTATTATATTCTGAACGCCTTATCTTTAACTGCCTAGGTAATGTGTTGTAATTGAATGGATGCTCACACCAATAGTTTCTGTTAGCCAGTGTACTGTAGATTCTGCTGACATTTTCTGTCTATTAGGTGCCTGGGCTTAGTAATAATGGATCTGCCTCAAGGGCTGGGCCTTCCCTTAGGAGGTGGGAAAGGGTTGGAGGTGTGGATCAGTGGTAGACTACGCCCTGGCTTAGCCTGGGTGGGGGCTTTTACTACAGACTAGATTGGACTGAGTTCCAGTCCCACCGAGACAGATAAGGAGGTAAGATAGATAAAGAAAGGAGAGAGAGATAAGAAAAGAAAGGAAAAATGCTCCAGGAGGGAGACCAGAAGATAATGTAATCCACAAAAAGGAAATGAGGCTGTTGGGGGTTAGGAAGTGGGGGTGGGGAGGAAGGCATTGACCTTTGATTCCAGGCATGAATGTAGAGTGGGATCCAGAAAAAACTATGGGAGTCTAAGTGCTGTCTGTTTCCAAATTGGGTAAGGGATGACATCACAAGGCTTGAGGGCCAGCCACGTCATTTCAGAGACAGAATGGTGTTTTAATGAGAGAATGTATGCTAAGTCACGTGGGAACAGAATGCCAGTTAATTCTTTAGGAAATAACCAAGATTACAGTGGACATGACCAGAGCGGTGGAGGAAGGAACTAGTTTCGTAAGGGCCTTTGAAGACTAGGGTGTCCTGCATATGTGTGTGTCTTTTCAAATAAAGCCTCTTATGTATGAAAATGACAGTGAGATTATATTATTTCTGTCAGGTTGATTGGCAGAGATGCACACAGTTGATAGAATACCTCTATCAAGTCCTTTATCAGCTCACTGCTGCTATCTGCAGTCACGCCCTCGGAAATAAGATTTGAGAACTCTCTGGGAAGCATTTGGTCAGTTTCCAGAAGAGAGTGGAAATGCTTGCTCTTTTCTCTGGGTGTCTCTACTTCAGGGAATCTGTCGTGCGGAAAAACCCCCATTCCTCACTGAGGTTCCTGTCTGGAAAGGCTCTGTGGACAGGTTTGAGAGTTGACCTCAGTGCTCATCGCTAGGAGATTTTATTAAATGAGACCTATTTGTGTGATGGGGTACTACAAAGATGTTTATGGGTCAAAAAACAAACCCATACATTGATCTAGAAGATTCTCAGTCTCCACATTGAATGGAAAGTCTTTGTATCTCTGCAGTGAGCTAGAGGGGCTGTTAGCAGGGATGGGTAGCCTAGGAAGTTGGTGCCAGCAGGAAGACTTTGCCCCCCCCCACCTTCTCTTGCAGCCTTGGCTTGGACTCTCTGGTGTCCCAGAGTGTTGCGATGTGTGAGCCAGTTGAGTTTGAAAGTCTTTGCTGCTGTGTGTGTGGTTTTTGTTTGTTTGTTTTTTGTTTTTTGTTGTTTTGTGATTTCAGAATTTCTTAATGTGAGAGCATGTTTTCTGTGACTAAAGGATCTTTCTTTGCCATCAAGGAAGTTTAGGCTTGGTTTGGTTATTCTGCTGTGTGTGTGTGTGTGTGTGTGTGTGTGTGTGAGANNNNAGAGAGAGAGAGAGAGAGAGAGAGAGAGAGAGAGATAGAGAGATCTTGAACCCAGGGCCTCAGGCTTGTTAGACAAGCAATGAATTACGTGCCTAGCCCCGTGCTTTGTTCTGTGACTTAAAGTCACGCTTGGATTTCCTTGGAGAGCCCACAGTTCCTGGAGCCTTCCACAGGTTGAGGTAGCATAGCACAGAAGGCAGTTGTCTGTTTATTGAATCTTAATTTTATTGTTTTTTTTCCACGGGAACAATATTTCTATTTAAAGATGCTGTTGATGATATGACGTTTAGTGTCAGTTTAAGAAGCACTACTGTTTTAAATGCACAATATTTTTAATGTGTCAGAGGGCTAACTGAGTGTGGGTGTGTGTTGGCAGGGGTGGAGAGAGGCTGGCATTTAGATACCTTTAGGTGCATTGGACGCTAGCTAGAGTGAGTATGTGAGCTGAATGGGACATGCTTGTTCTTTCCTGTGTATATGTGTGTACCAGGCATGCATGTGTGGGTGCCTGTGAGCGTCTGTACATGGAAGCGAAGGGTCAGCCTAAAGTATCCGTATCATTCCTTGGTCAACCCTATACCTTATTTTTGAAACATGATTTCTTTCTCACTGGCTTGAGGCTTGTGTATTAGGCTAGGCCTGCTGGGACAGGGACTTACCTGCCTGTCACTTGGTGGTGCTAGGCTTGCAAGTGCAGATCTCCGTGGCTTTTTGACATGGCTTCTGTGGATTGAGTTTGGATTCCCAAGCTTCCTTTTCATGCATGATTAGGGGCCTGGTTGATCTCCCAGCTTTCTCCACTTGGAACCGTCTTGGGACCTGAAAGCACCGAACTCTGTGAGCATCAAACATTTTTTCCAGATGGTGAAGAGGGGGGCGGAGTCTTGCTGCTTGTGGGGGTGGTGTGTGGGAAGTATTGGTTTTGTTGGGGGGGATCAGGACACAGCTGCCTCCAAACCTGGTATTTGGTCATGTGAGACAGCATCATGAAGGGGACAGCCACCCACAGGATCTCTTGTCCTTCCCCTGCAGTAAGTAGGTGGGAAAACCTAGGAAGAAGTCTCTGGAGAATTTTACGCTGCGAAGTTTGTATCTAATCCCACTCCTATCCTTGATTCCCCCCCACCCCACCCTACCTCCTCTGTGATTTCCTGTCCTCTTAAAAAAAATAGCAAAACCAAAAAGCGAACCACTGAGACTAATTGGAGCTGCTGTACACTCATGTGTTTGAGACAGCCTGGTTGACTTGTCAGAGACCACACCCTTAAAACTTATTCCCCGTTACCTAAGCCATCAGCTGTCAGTAGACCTTCACAAAGGGTGGGGGCCCATAGGCCCCTTTTTCTTCACTGCTGGACCATTGACTGGTCTTGTCCAGGCTGTCACAGCCACTATGAGTGCTTGGGTGCATCAATTCGTCCAGAAGACTCTGGGTTTGCTGGTCCTCCCTGATTGCTTGCTTTTTACAATACCCCCCCATTGCCCTCCACCCCCATTTTCGGGTGGACCTGAATCTGGATGGTGTATGCGTATGCTGTCCCATTTGTGGTTGAACATTCCATTCACACTCAGTGTACCATCACTAGTTGTGGGGGATGCACACTTTTTCGTCCATGTAAAGTGGCCGTGGTCCAGTGTCTGGTTCCTGGAGGATGGACAGCTAGGATTCCTCCTTCTGTAGGCTTTTCAGGTGACACTTTCTCTGCCAGAACTCCTCAGTTTTGCCCTTAAAGAGCCCTAGGACACTGTGTAAATGCCTCGGTGTGGCTGTGCGCTAATGAAACTATCCGCATAAATACACACAGTGGGTTTGGTGCCTTGGGTTAGTGGCTGTGAACAGCTGTGTTCCTTTGACCCTGACCAACAAGTGAGATTTGACCTGTGGGCTGATTTGTGCCTCTCAGAGCCTTGAACCTCAGATCTCCATTTGGCTCCTAAGTATTAGCGAGGAGGGAGTCTTGTTTGTATGGATTATGCCTTGCTAGTTTACCATTTTAAATATGGATGCTGAGAAAATTTAAAATCATCAGTTCATTCGAAACAATAATACTAAATCCATGGCATGTTCACATAAAAGACATGTATTTATGAGAAATATTTCTCAAACCGAGAAGTCTGAATCAGAAGTGTGCCTATGCTTTCCATTTTTACCAATCTCTCTTTTATACAATTCAGCAGACAGGCAGCTTTTACACTCAGCCTGTGCTGGTGTTAAAAGTCTTTCAATCAGGGATAGTGGTGGTTGCGCTTGCCTTTGACCCCAGTACACGCCAGGCAGAGTCATGCACATCTCTGAGTTCAAGGCCAGCCTAGTCTACAAGAGTGAGTTTCAGGACAGGCTCTGAACCTGTACCTCCTGTTCCTTTGAAACAATCTTGACAACAGACACCTGAGGCTTCTGTAGGGACCACACTTTGATAATCTCCATTCCCCAGATGCCATTAATGGGAATTCATTTACCTGGCAGATGCCATCCATGGGCACCTCCGTTTTCGTAGTCCCCTTGTCATGGCTTTCTGAGCATGGTGGTGTCTAGCCCACATCCCTGCAGAAGGCATTTTGGCTGTGCTAGGAACCAGGACACAGGCTCGCTGTATTTTCCGAGACGGTTGTCACCTTAGCTGAAATGGCTCTTGGCGGCAGCACAATAGGCGTTTTTCGTGCAGTGGAGAAACAAGGGGAGGAGACAGCTTGGACTCTCTTGTGTAAAGGGGGAAGAAAAGGAGGCTGCTGTGTAGGAGGGTGCTGGAGAGGACAAAGTCACCTTTGCATCCAACTGGAGAGGCTGATACTCTCCCAGGAAATTGGATTAAGTACAAAAGGAGGCAGCACCTCAGGGGGCCGCTTTCGTGAGGGATGTGGGATTTAAAAGAGCCAGTGTATCATAGTGGACTTTTAAGGACCTGTGGAGTCCAGGGTCAAAGAGACTTCAAGGTCTGGAGTTTCGGGGGGTGAGATGGGTACATGTCTAGCTTTTTTCACACTTTATCCTTACTCACTGAGGAGGGGTTTTCCATGCTTGCCCTCCCTCTCCTCTCTCGGACTTGGTACACTGACTTACGCTCCCATGAGTTGACTTTCTAAACTAGAATCAGTCAGTCCATGTGCGGGTCCCTGAGGCTGTGCTGGGGGAGCCTGCAGCAACCCTGTGCGTGCATTTTCTTAGAGAGAAAAAACAAAATTATTTTTACCTGAATCTGTTTAGTTCTTAGGTACTTGCAAGTACACAGATGGAGGGCCAACTTGTCCATCAGTTGAACATGTTCAACGGTGAGATCTACCTAGACCTGAGTAGGTGGAAGTCATCCAGCCCAGTGCTGAGAACGTGGACCTAATTGCCTTTCTTTATATTTAGCTCAACTTAGTAAATTTATAACTAAATTGGGCTCAATGAAACCCCTGGTTGTTTCCTTTTATTACCCATTATAACATATTTCTGTTTAATTTACTTCTTAGAACTGTGATCCTTCAATGTATTTGGAAGACATTGAAGTGAACTTGAGCATCTTTGGAGGCTCGACTCGGGATGTGTAGGTTGATGTGTAGGAAGTTCTAGAATGTTCACATTCTGAGTTTTATCTTCAGAATTCAGGAGACATTCCTTGTGTTTCTTTTGGGTTTTTTTTTTCCATCAAGTTCAGCTGTGTCATTTCCATTCTGTGTGCGCACCCCCCTTCCCCGCTCGTGACATCTGTTAATTTTATATTCCACAGGAAATATATGTGAACCCGCCTAACCACTTTGATGAGAAACAAATGCTCATCCCTATCATTAACGCTACAGCTGTAGGCTTTGCCTCCACACAGAGCAAACTGCCCAGCCTTGTACGGAACCTCAGCAATTAGCAAAGAAGTGGTAGCCAGCGTTTGAGCGAGACTCCAGGGTTCCTGGAAACACCGGCCGTAGGAGATGTAGTCGCGGTGATCGTCCATTCCCTGATCACTTGCCCCCATGTTCTGTTTATGGCCAGCCACAGATTTCTTCTTGTACATTCCGTAGCATTCTACCATCACGCCATATGGGCCTTTTCTCTGGTGATTAATCAGGCTGCATGCTGGGTTTTTTGACTCCCCGGAGACTGTGTTTCCTCGTGGCTTTGTCAGAACATGCAGAACAGCAGTGTGATGCTCCCCACGTTTGCTTCCACTGCTGACAAGGCATCTGAAGACCCAGACTCAAAGTGGATAGAAGAGAGGCTGATGCACAGTCTCATTTTCCAGTTCTCTGTGAGGCTGCATTTGAGGAGAGCCGGATGGCATTGCTCGATTGCTCTTAGGCCTCTAATTTTGTGTTATACTGATAATAATAGTAATGATGCTGTTTTGCTTTCACCCCCCCATTTTTTGGCCCAAAGTGGGGGGCAGTAAGCAAAACCCATATTCTCTGGTCAGTTCATACCTCTTACAATGAAAAGGAGTTGAGCACTGTTTTTAATACTTGTTATCACTGTAATGATGAGGGAAATAACAGCAGCCCATGTGCTTTCAGAAGGCAAAGCACAGCAAACAGTTACAAATCTAATTGGCTGTTTACTCACCATTTATGAACCATGGCCAGTGTCTGTCCTGCAGAATGGAATGAGCAGTCCCATTGGGCCCGTGGCCCAACTGTAGGCTTTCTAAGGTAGGAACAAGAAAACACAACAGTTTCCAAAAGCCATGTGTTACTTCCCAGGTTCCTTTGGGCCGTTTGCTTTCAGTAAGGATTCAAGCAAGCAGGACTCTGTAGTGAAAGGGGCGAGCAGGCCTGCTTCTCGTCCCACCTAGCTCCCGCACGGCTAGCTTATACCCCGAAATAACAGCACACAAATTGTATTTATTTAAACACTGCCTGGCCCATTATATCTAGCCTCTTC
>LOEQ01000636.1:190757-201400 GCA_001685075.1 Bramus lutescens | reverse complement strand
AAGGCAGTTTCTTTATTAACCAATGAAAGTAACACATAGACAGATGACCCTCCTACATCAGGACTCTCTCATTTCTCAGGCACACTGGGTCAGTTAGACCTCAGAATTTTCGATCCAAAATTCTCACTCTGTGGTTCCATCTTTGAGTGCCATTTAATGTGATTTAAGTAACTTTTGTTTTGTTTTGTTTTAATGGGAGGCAAAGGCAGATAGATCTGTGTGAGTTCCAGGCCTACCTGTTCTACAGAGCAAGTTCCATAACAGCAAGGAAAAACAAAACCATACTCGCCTTCCATTCTAGTCTGACCCTGCGTGTGCGCGTATGTAAAGTACACAGATCTGCAGTCTGCGGCTAGATACCTTTGTACAGGTCATCTACAATATTCCCAGCATTGTAGCCGTGTGGCTCACTGTCTCCGCATAATACATCTGGTGACCACTGACCGTGGATGATTTTTCCCACAGAACATCAGTGTAAATAGAGCTGTACTGTATTTTCACAGCGTCTAGAGGCCCCTGCAAACCCTACTGCTGGCAGAGAAACTTAACTGTAAGAGGCGAGAAGGAAACTCGGTTCCTCATGACCAGCTGGGCTGGTTCAAACTTCTGGTGTCTGACCCCAAGCAGTTTATTTTTGACGTATTTAAAAACATGGGAAAACGGTTCCTTGTGACAGTTACCACCACAAAATTTAAAGCCTGACAATATTGAAATAATAGCTTTGCAAAGCACCCGTGACCTCTTTCATAAGAGTGGATGCTATTGACTGCAACACCATGCTCAGGATGAGGACCTGGGAAGAACGGCTTTGTAATCAGTATGATACCGAACTCCTTCGCGAAAGTCATGGGACCTCTTTCATAAGGATGGGGTCTGTAGACTGGGAAACCATGCTCAGGAGTCTGGGGAATTCGGATGAAGCCTGTCTGTACAGGATAGCAAAGATTACCAGGCTATAAACAACATCTATCCTAGGCTTCTAGATGGAACATACATCCCTCCCGTTGAGAAAACTTACATGTCTACCATTTGTGGTTTCTGTCGTACTGTCTATCGGGGGGGTTTCATGTGTCCTTCTACAGGTGTCCTGTGTCTTCTGCTCATTCAGTGTCTGTACAAATCACTCCGCGTGATGTGGGTTACTTGAATGTACAGTGATCTACCCATTTTCTTATTGCTAAGCCCTTGAGTCCGTCTTGATCCGGGCTTCAAGGTTTGGAGTGTAAAGAACATTCTGGCACTGCCTGTGGGAGCCTGTTTATAGCAGTGTTTATTATTGGTTCATGGCTTGCCCTTGAACCTGGACTCTGTTTGCCAGAACTCTGACTGCTGTTATTGTTGGTGGTGACAGAGTCTCGTTTTCCTCCTGTGGGATGACTTTGTGACTTTATGTGAAAGTCTGGTGAGCTGGCCCTTTCAGGTGTTTCCTATCAACCAGTCCTGCCCCAGTCACGGCCGGCCATTATACTCTTAGGGAGATCAATCTTGGAGAATAGGAAACTCCTCAGTATTGCTTAGAGCTCACAAGCTTTGGAAAGAAGTTCTGGATATAGCTATGTGAGATTCTACAGGACTGACGAGAGAGATCTGTGCTCACCTTTGCCAGATTGTATTCTAAATCTGGCTGGCATGATTTAACAGCCTTGCTGTTAAATGGCTTCATGAGTGGAGGTCAGAAGTAGAACTGGTAGTTCAGAAGCCAGAAGTAGAATTTCTAAAACACCGCACAGCTTTGGGGGAGGTGGCGCCATCCCTTTCTCTTCTCCTTTTGTGTTGTTTGCTGCGAGTCTTCTGCAGCCGCTACCTTCTCCTGTCCATTTGGGTGGGAGTGGAGTTGAATCAATTCCCTCCCTCGATAAGCTGAGGGATGCTCTCTCACTTGAGAAATATTTGTACTAACTATAGTTTGTTTAGGTTTCTGTGAGCGTATTCATGCATGTTGGCTTAGGATTCTTTGGTCATATAGGATCATATAGGATATGTGTAATTCTATTATTAAACAAGAGCTCTTCTCTGTCCTTCGAAGGAAAAGCCTTATCTTGTATTGGGTTTCTGATAGGTGGCCTTCTTGTCATGGAAGAGAGCTGGGTCTTTGTGAAGTGAAGTGCTCATAGCTGAGGTGCTTGACGAGGTACTCACTGGTGTGACTAGTTCACCTGTGTGATCTGTGTTCAGGTCACATACGTGGTTCCTGTTTCACCCGTGTGGCCATTCAGATCAGATACGCAGCACACCCGGTTCCTCTTTAAACCACAGCCACCTTGAGGCGGCCTCGCGTTGCAAGTGTAAAGTTAATGAGACATAGTCTAGCCTGTCTTAGCTCTACCTTCCTTGAGCATACTGTGAGGGGCTTCGATTGGGTTTGGTGACCAGTGGAGAGGAGAAGCCAAAATTGGCCTTCTGGGAGGCCAGGTAATTTAGTGGGGAAAAGCTTGGGGTTTGAAGGTAGAGCAGACTGGGTTTGTATCTCAAATCTGTGTGGCTAGTTTTAAAACCTCTCTCCTTCAGTCTGTCCATCTGTGAGAAAAGTGTCCTAAGTGTTGTCTAGGACAGAGTGCTTTGACCTTGTTATTGTTTGAGTCTCTGTTTCAGATTATTATTGTAGGGGGCAGTGCTGGCCATGGCTTCTATCCAGTAGATTCCTGCAGTGTGACACAGAGAGCTGTCTCCAGCCATTGTCAGAATTCCTCACTGGGCTCTCAGGCCCTTTGGTCTCATTTTAGATTACTTAATAAACGTATGATAAAGTTATTGGTCAAATAGCCTTTTACCTTTAAGGTAAAAGTTCTTTGGGAGTAAGCCAGCATTCTCCCTGATTGCTTCTGAGAAACAGAAAGCCCACAACACACAGGGAGCAATGTCTGTCTGTCTGTCCCCGTTTTCTGTTTTGTCCTGCCAATGTATGTCCTCTCCTTAGTGAGGTAGGATGGATACGCACCACTGCTCAGTGAATGATCCCTTCTGCCTTGCCTGCTGTTCCTGAACACTGCAAACAACAATCCCGTCCCCTGCATTCCCCCAACATGCTAGCAGTTCATCTTCCCGGGATTGTGCGCATATCCTCTTTTATTTCTGGGGTCCATTTTCACAGCAGAGGTCTTAAAGGATGTTCAAGCCAGGCAGCTCTTCCCGAGAGTGTGAGCAGAAGCTTGCTGGAGGCGTGGGCACAGGTGACAGGCAATGGAGAGCTCACTTGATGCAGTGAAGGCACGGAAGGGTGTTGGGTGGTTGAGCCCTGGGTATGAGTTTATCGCTTATTAGTGGTTGCACACTCAGACTTACGGAGTGCTGTTTGGAGCACCTGAGGCGTGAAGTGAAGTCGGTGAAGATGCTGGGATGGGCGTGAAGAAGAGATAGAAGTAACACTTCCAAAAAGGCAGATGAAGGTGGGGAGCCAGAGTATAACATCTGCCTGGGCTTTGATTATTTTGAAGATGGGTTGGTGGACAGCTGATACCTTTCTTTTCTGCTTGTCAGTGATACTATTTTCTTACTGTTTTGAGCTTTGGATTTCATGGGAAAGTTAAAGAAAAACTGAATGGCTCCATGGCTACTGTGTGAAGTAGCTTGCGTTTGAATTTGTCCAGTAAGAGTGTTTGTTTGTTTTGAGACAAGGTTTCGTATCTCCCAGGCTGGCCTCCACCTTGCTCTGTACTTAAGGTTGATCTTCAACTTGTGACCGTTCTTTTCCACTTCTATTGCTGGGTTTGTCCAAGGACCGCTGTGCCAGCTTCAGTAAGATAAAAGATGTCACTGTTATTATTTAAAGGTTAGTTTTTGTCATCCAAATAAAAGTAGATGGCTCAAATCATAACTGTACAATAAAGGAGGGCCCTTAAAAGACTCACTTTCTGTTGCGTCTCTAGGGGCCCCTGTGGCCTTCCTCACACAGTCCCCCAGCCCCCTTTCCTCTGAACCAGATAGAGGTGAATCTGTTGAATTGCTGGTATTTTTGCTTATTGGCTTGGGTAGCAACTCTGGGCTGAGCAGGAACCATGTGGTACCCTTATATTTGAGGAACCCTCGATGATGCCCTTGTTTCTCCTCCAGTCCCCTTTCCATCCTGTGCCCCCCATTGAACAATGGCCACGTTCACCCCCATTTCTCACCTCTTCTTGTAGCAAGTTCCTTTTTTGTTACAGTGATACCTCTGCCCTCCCCCCAAGTTCAGGGGAGAAGCCTGCAGATTAAAGGGGACTCCTGCCAGCATAGACAAGATGCAGCACGTATCAGTTGACACTCTGACGTGCCTAGGGCACTCAGAATTAGAGCACTCCACTTTAGAATCGGGGCTGTTTTAACAGAAATCTTAAGAAAAAAAAATCCCTTCGAGAATGTAAGATGGAGCTGGGAGTTGTCTCAGTGTTGATGTGCCCGGTCTGAGCTGCGTCTTCAGCTTAAATCAAGGCTCTGACCTATTTTCTCACTAGTCACTGGAAAATATATAAAGACATAGAAGCTATCAGATTGTTTGACAAGGGAGCGCCTCAGTACTGGATTTGGAGAATATATATCAAAACTACATTGCTTCAGTTTCTCTCTGTGAATTTTCTTACCATGATTAATATATTTTGGAAAATTAATATTAAGATTTTATTTATTTAAATTAACGAAGCAACAAATTAACAGAGTGTTTGAATATGTCTCCAAATAACCCCCTTCCTGATGGTAAGACCGTCTCAGAAGTCAGGGAATCTTGTGCGTCTAGAGTGTGTTTATCTTCCGAGGGAAAGCTCATTTCCAGGTTACCGGAATGTATTCCTATTGTTGGCACACTTCTCGGTCTTTGGGTTTCTTTGAAGTCTTTGTAACCATTCCTCATCTGGTGGTCTCAGATTGTTACTCTACAGCATTCTGAACATAGTATTCTATACATTCAGGTATCCTGGAAATGAGCTTTCCCTCGGAAGAGTTCAAACACTGTTAATTTGTTGCAGAAGGGATTACAGCATGTCTGTGCTTGGTGGCAGGCAGGAGGGGTGGGGGTGAAGATGGGAGACAGAGTTCCCTCTTCTCTGTAGAGCTTTGGCCAGTCAATCTACCAAGCACAGATATGCTGCAAAGTCTGGGTTTTTACATGAATGCTTGAGATTTGAACTCAAGTCCTCATACTTGGACAGCATCTCTCCTGCCCAGTGGTCTTTACATTTTTAAGTAGTTGCATATTTATTGGTTCCTAAACAATTACATAGCCCGATTTTGCTTCTTGACCTACGAAACTGAGGCTAGTTTGCAATCTCTTCTGCATTTGCTGCCTCTTCATCACCTAAGGCTGAAAAGCAGTCTTTGCCACCTACAGGGCTAATTAACCAGGCCTGAGTCTCCCAGAGGTAAGCATGGGTCAGGTCAGCAGGCCCAAAGGTAATCCAGACTGCCAGCCCTTCTGAGGTTTGTAGTGGTGTCTCATTTCTGCCAGGTCCTCAGGTTTTACTGATGGTGCTGACTAGGGGAACTCACAACCTAAGTCAGTGGGATGAGCTGGGATTAGGGAATTCCCAAGGAGCCTAGGGCACCTCATTTAAGGTGTTGGTAAAGGGAGAGTGGCCCCTTCATGTTGGGTTATAGAGTGCCCCAACTAAGCGTAGCCAGGGAAGTTTGAATGCTAAGATCATGATGCCGTGTAAATGGGCACCAAAGTATGAATGTACATTGGTTTTTGGTAGCCTTTGAATTTCTTTTTTTCTAAATTAGGAAATAGAGTCTTGCTGTGTAGCTCCAGCATCTGGGATTCTCACCGGCAACACTCACCCTTCTCCACTTTCTTCAGCCAGTTTTTTTTTTCTTGTTCTCTTTTGATTTCACAGTGTAGTGGTTCGATTTAGAAATGGCCTCCATGGGCTCAGGTATTTGAACATCTGCTTCCCAGCTAGTGACACAGGGGACGGGTGCCGTCTTGCTGAAGGACAGACGTCACCTCACCCTTTTTCTGGTTTGCTCTCTCTTCTTTGTACACGTGGTTGAACATGTGGTCCCTCCTCCTGCTGTCATGTCTGTCACCTGCTGCTCTGCCTCCCTGCCTTGATGGACTCATGCTTCTGGGACTTTGAGCCAAAACACATTCCTCATTGTGTACGTTGCCTTGACTGCTTGTTGTCAGGGCAGAAGAAAGGGAAGGAATGTGTCCAGGCCTTTTGCCTTCCTAGAATGTATGTCTTTGAGGACCAGTTTATGTTCTTATCAGAGTTAGGACAGATCCTTAGGACCACAAGTTGGTTTTCAGGCCCTGGTTGTGACTAATATCTTGCTGATAGGGAAGAACAGACCGTGAAAATGACCCCATGGAGCCTGCCTGGGCTTAGGTCATTCTTTCTATTACCTTCTTAAATTTTAGTATCTTATGATTTTTTTTAAACTGGTAGTAGCTGGAGTCAGTGGAGACTCAATTCAACGGTGCTGTTCCCATCATCCCTGTGTGCTGTAGTCAGTGTGTTCCAATTCTTGGTTCATCAAGGGTGGTCACCTTGTCTATTACCCGGCAATGAGGCATCCACAGCTCTACTAAATGGCCCGCGACAGTTATGTGCCTGTTTCCACTTGTTATTAGACATTGTGCTAATTGCATGGGTAATTTAAGTGTTAAAAAGGCATTAAAGCATTTGTTGTAATAATGAACAAAGGAATCGGTAGGTTACAAATGAATGATAATGCCGTATTTTTAAAGGAGGGTATTGCCTCTCTTTGTCAAGTGTTATAGTTATGAAACATTAATATCCAAATGGGAGATTTGAACTGAATGATCTCTAAGATCATTGCGGGGAAGTCCTCTCTGGTTTTTGGTGTATGCACTCGGTAGCTATTACCGGGCTTTGTGAGGTGTCATTTCTGCCCATCTGTGCCCTCCTTAAGGAGAAGCCACAGCCGACCACCTTTTGTCCTGCACAGTAGTGTGAGCCGAACTTGGAGAGTGGTCTGGAGACTTCTTGTCTCCTCTTAGTTTTCATTCATAGACAAACCTGGTGTTTAGTTTGTTTTTCTGGTAAACAGAGACTTGTGAACTGGAGACCATCTTTTAGCTCTTTTGCTGTCTTTGATGTACATTCTGTCTGGTGGTCTGTCTGGTCCGTGTGTCCAGAGGTTTCCTTAAAGGGAGAGAGGCATTCCCTTTGTCTCATTTTTAATCCTGGGTGCTGGAATGTGGACCTGGGACTGGACCTTCAGTTCATGAGGTTAGGGCTGTGTTTCAGAGACACCAGATGAAGGCAGTGGTCAGCTCTGCATGTCCTGTTGTGATGATTACAGCTTCCTGAAAGGCCTCTGACTATAAGGGCGAGGGCCTGAAATTCCAGCCAGACTCTGCTTTCCGAGTTGGGCACCTGAAGAAAGGCTGGTGTGTCTCTTCCAAGGAGACTCATGTGCTTGCTAACCATCTGTACACCAGAGGGACTTCTATCACCTTGAAGCCTACCCTTTGCCACACAATCTCGATACTGTTTTGTGTTCCAGCGTCACTGACTACCTGCTCTAAGCTGTGTGAAGGAACACATGCTTAGATGGAGCCTCTTTGCTCTGATGTATTTGCTCTGGCGTTGGAATAGGTCACACTATTCCTTATCTTTGCAAGGTTGGTTTGAGTTCACATGTTTGCAAACAATAGGCAGTGAGTGTGTCGAGTTGAAGCCAGCTGAACTTTGGAGAAGGTTATCAAGAGTTTACAGAACATAGGGTAGAGGAAAGAGTTCATGGGTGTTGGAAACAGCAGAAATTGTATAGGCTCTGAAGAGTGCTGTAGATTTTATGTTCAAACGGGTTAGGTCTGTTCAGAGCTGTGACTCCCAACACAGGGCAGTGATTCTCAGGAGGACATCTGTTCCTCTGAGACCTCACTTAGACTCAGCAGTGTTTCCAGGCCATTGGATCAGGCCTTGGTCCTTCAATTTGCTCACCTGGAAGTCAGGCCCTGGCCCTTGACCCCTAGTTTCTGTGGGTGACTGGCAGCCCTCAGAGCTGACCTTTGTGGAGAGTAGAGAGCATTTTCTCAAGGATCAAAACTACAGATTGGGTGGGGAATAGATTCCACACAATCAAAAGGAGAAAAAGGGAGAGAAACAAGTTTGTAATGATATCATGTGGTCC
Organism: Bramus lutescens; assembly: GCA_001685075.1. NCBI lineage: Eukaryota > Metazoa > Chordata > Mammalia > Rodentia > Cricetidae > Bramus > Bramus lutescens. The sequence continues at coordinate 193,327 of LOEQ01000636.1, read as the reverse complement.
CATCCCTGTGAGGATGGATTCCAGCGTATCCTAGTTCCCTTCAAGATTCCTCCCCCCACCCCCTACCCCCATTTCTTCTTGGTAATTTTCTACCATTAAGACACTAGGGGGAACTCTCTGTTAGTCCCCAGATGGATTGGCAGATTCTTATCAATGATCAGCTCTGTATAGTATTCTGAACAAGATGTAATGTCACAATGGATGGAGAGGGGCTTCCTGTGGGCCTGTGTGGCATCCACAGTGCTGGGTGTGTTCCAGAATTGCTTGGTAGCTGCACAAGCCACTCCCTTCTCTTCCATCACTCCTTACACATGATTAGTTCCTCTTCCAGTGCTGTGGCTCATGGCTCAACTTTGAGGCTCTAACTTCTTGAAACTCAAAGACGTCTCTGTCTTCCTCCAGAGGGCTATGTTTCCTGCATTATCGGGGTGTTTCTTTGCAAACAATATAGTTGTGGAACCCCATGCACAGCGGTGAATTTGTGTGTGTATCAAGGACAGCTGTCAGTTGAGAGATGGACTTCTCATACAAAGGGAAGGAATAGGTTATGTACCCTCTTCCAAATGGTCTGTTCCATAAGTGCTTTGCAGTCTAGTTATTCTGGTACTAAGTTGATGGATATTACATAAGCCACTTGGGACTCTGTCTCATGAAGAAAATAGTATGTTTCTGTACTCTGCTTAATGTGTGCACAAGAACTGTGCTGATGTGCAGAATGCCCTCTAGCCCCAGCATCTGAAATAAACCTAGACTTTGACTGTCTCATACAAATTCCTAGTTTTTTTTTTTAATAAGCCTCCCGCAACATCAGCTCTATAAACCATTTGGATGACTGACTTCTTTGTTTTGAGTTATTTGAGCTTTAACTAAAAAGCATGTTGATGATGCTACTAATTTTTTTTTTTTAAAAACCAACTTACATCAGGCAGACTTCAAACTTAGAGCTGTGTTCTAGCCTCAGCCTCCAGAGTGGCTGCAGTAGTAGACATGCATTACATGCAATGCCAGTGCTGGTTTCTTTCTGAATGCATTTCTTCCACATGTGCGTGTAGGGGTAGAGGGTTATATATGTTAGTGTTTGTGCTCATCTTGGAGGGTGCGTGTGGAAGCCTGAAGTTGACATTAAGAGTCTCCTGTTCACTCTCCTTGGTGCCTTGAGGCAGGATCTCTTGGTGAATTCAACTCACTGACCTGGCTGGCTTCTCTTTCTAGCCAGCTTGCTCTGTTAGTCACCTTCCGACTGTTGGAATTAAGACCTGGCCCTTACTGGGTTCTGAGAATCTGGTCCTCACACCCGCATGGCAGACTCTTTAACTACTGAACCATCTCCTCAGCCCCACAGATTCTTCTCAACATCTGGTGGGTGGCCCTTCTGTTAAACCTACGGCGGGGGGGAATCTTGGAGTAGAAAATGAATGTTTTTCTGCTTAGTGTATCAACCAACACAGTTAAGAGCCCAGCATCATGAGAAGGAGCGGATTGTACAGTGTGAGCCCCGGAAAGTTAAAGGTTCAGTTTCAGTGGTGTCTGGACGCATAGCCTGTTAACAGTGTTTGTAAGGGAAAACAAATAAGTCAAACCATGGTAGGCTGAGGACCATATGGAAATTGTTCCTAGAATCACATAGTCATTTTAAACTCTTAAGCCCCAAACCCTATACCACCTGTTTTGGCAGTTCCTTGTGATTGAGGTCTTACTGAAAGTGGAAGAATAGCGAGATGGATGGTAATGCTTATATTTTCTTGAGTGCTTCTGGTAGACAGAGCCGTGACCTCACAGCCTGGTGAAGTACCCACTGTTAAGAGTTCCTGGTCTCTAACTGCAGGAACTAAGGTTCACCTTCTCAGTACCAAGACCAGTCTGTGCTTCAAGAGGGATGCTACGCTAAGTAAAAATGTCTTCTTGCTTTCTTGCATCTGTAATAATACTTGAGGGTACAGTTAACCTTTAACTAGGAGAGCTAGGAGTTGTGTCGATGGTGGGCATAGGTTGAACATGCTTCGGCTTCTCGAAACGTTTCAGATTTCAGATGTGGTCTGGGGTATATATGCAAAGACTTGATTGATGCAAAGACTTCACAACCTATACACTATGCACTCAGAAAGCCCCCTTGTCCCAAGCGCTGCAGATAGATTACAGTGCTGAATCAGGGTTAGAAAATAATAAGCTCCTTTTGACTCACCAAGAGACTCCCACCCTATTCTCTTCTTGTTGGCATGTCAACCTTGGGTTTGATCAGTGACATTACTTTACTCCAAAATGATTTTTGTGTTCACAGCCACCGTTCACTTTGGCCTTTTGTCTTGAGATGTAGGAACGAACTGAAAAGTGCCAGCTGGGCTCATGCTGTATTTTGGAGAAACATGGACCCCCATGTTGTCTCTCTTTCCATGTCCCCCCCTTTTGGGGGTGGGTGGGTGCTCTAGTGCATTAGAAATGGTGAGTGGTGCCAGGCTGTGGTGGCACACTCCTTTAATCGCAGCACTTGGGAGGCAGAGGCAGGCAGATATCTGTGGGTTCGAGGCCAGCATGGTCTACAAGAGCTAGTTCCAGGACAGGCTCCAAAGCTA
>LOEQ01000636.1:179975-190704 GCA_001685075.1 Bramus lutescens | reverse complement strand
AACCAAAAAAAAAAAAAATGGTGAGTGGTATAATAGTCTAAGACTAAGATTTAAAATGTGGGATTGTTTTATAGTGCTGACTGCTGAGTGGGAGAAAGCAGGGAGAGTGAAGTTTTTGTCTATCTCTGTTGCGATGAAATAAGTCTGAAGTTCAGAGTGTCTGGGAGAGTTCCGTGTATTCAGGCTTCTGGAGCATGGGACTCAGTGACTTTTCTTAGGACATTTAAGGGTGTTGAAGTGGCCTAGGGACTGCCCAGACAGGTTGCTCAGAAGAGCCGGGCTAACCCTTTTGGCTGGCCACCCCACCTCGTTTCAGTCTGACTCCCTTGGTCACAAAAGCCTGCCATTTGATTGCCACTGACTCAGAGCCGGCACTGAATTGTGCAGCACACAGTGGCTTTGAAATTCTCTTCTTTGGTTGCAAGAGGATAAACATTTAGAATAGTATCATTACCCATTGGAACCCCAGTTGCTCCAGAAATCATCCCCAACAATCCGTCTCAAATGGTAGACCCTAGGCACCACCTGGGTTGATGATGTAACAGAAAGCCTGCCTAATTATAGGCAAAGCTTTCCACTTATTCTCTTGCAAAGAATGTCCAGACAGCAAGGTTCCACATGTAAGACATCGTATTCTATTACTTGCTATAAGCCGTGGATTTTTATTACACTGGGGACAGTTGAAATTCAGTATGAAATTTGTGGGACTTTGTTTACCTGCGTTCTACATGAAAATGGAATTGAAGACAGTTCCTGGAATATAATACTTTTTGAGAATAAAAGAGTCAGATATTTGAAGGCATTTATAAAGTATGCATATCCTTGAACTGGGAGAGGGTGGGTTGCCTGGTGTGGATTTTTCCTCCCTCCCTTCTGTCATTTGTGCCACGCTCCTTGGGTGTTCTTGCTTCCCTTTCTCCTCCATCTTTCTACTGTGGCAGATCTCTAGTCTCTTTGGTGTCTCTGTGTCTCAGGACTTCCTCTGTAGGGCACCCACGGTAGTCTAGCTTCTTTCAGGTCTCCACATCTCCCAGCTTCTGTCATGGTGTATCTGTGCGAGTCTCCAGCATCTTCTGGGTTTCCATGTCAACCGATTGCTCTGTGCTGCACCTGAGATGGTTCCAGAACCTCTTCTGTGTGTCCCTGTCTCCAGCTTCCTCATGGTGCACTGCTGGTGGGATCTTTGGCAGCAGGTCTGGTTGTGGCAGAGCATGGGGACGGGGGAGAGCATAATGAGGCCATGTCTGTTCACTGTTCACTTCTTTCTGTTTCAGTTTGTTGGATTTGATTCACGTTTGTCTTCATGGCTGTCATGTGTTCACTGTGAAAGATATGAAGAGTGGCCTCTGACTGAGCCTCTCTGGGGATTGGAAAGGGATGCTGACATTTGCATCCAGGGTCTGAGCATCTCTTTTACTTTTTATTTTATTCATTTATTTATTTATTTATTTTTTGCTTGAGTCAGGCGGAGCAAGAGATTCCCTCTTTCTCCTCTATTCTACTCAGACTTTTAACACCAGGGATGGGTGGAGTGGTTTTTTTTTTTTCTCTATAGCAGTGTTTACATTTAGGACACTGTTGCCACCCAGGGGATATTTGGCAATGCTTGGAAATACAGGGTTGCAGTCTCTAGGGGTAGGGCGTGTGGATCGCTAACATCTAGTGCGTGGGCAGAGTTTTCCCAACATAAAGCACGAGTGACCCTCAAATCAAAGAATTCTTCTGCTCCAAGGAGTGCTGAGGGTGAAATCCTCAGAACCATCTAACTGGCCTTCAGAGGAGCATGGTGGGGTGGCGCCTGCGTCCCTGCTGGTTTACCTATTACCGACTTTACATGGCAAACTCTGTTTTAATGCAAAGCTAATCTCATCACCACCCAAAAGGGGCACGACTGACAGTAGTGGAATCCAGATTGGAGGTTGGACTCCTCCAGTCAGCTTGCCGTACACTAGCCTTTTGCCGTCCAGTGCAGAGAAGTACAGTCTTTGAGGGTGTAGGGATCTATTGAGGATTAGCAGTTGCTTTTGTGCCAAGCCGCTTTGCTCTTATTCGTCTGGTTTCCTTGGCACTAGTCTGTGTATTGATTGACCTTCACCCTGCCTGTTACTTCCTCTGGAAAGTGAATACACTCCAGGGAGCGGCTTGGTGGGCGAGCACTGTCTGAACACCCACCTGTCAGGAACCCACAGATCAAGAACCGGAGCCTAATCAGCCCTTTGGGAAGCTCTTCACACACCTTTTTCCTCTTTGAGGACAACTACCACCCTGGCTTGTTGAGGTTTGGGTTGTGGTTGGTATTTACTTTTTTCACCTTGTGTATGCCCAGCACAAGGTAGGTAGCACTACACATCCAAAGAGTAACTTAATCATAGGTCAAGAGTCCTGAACACCTCAGGATGCTGGTCTCCATTTACAGGTTGTTCCCAGTCTTTGTCAAATGAGGTTGGAGGCGTTTGAGGCATTAACTGGTTGCAAAGCACCAGCTATTACTTAGCCAATTAGTTTTGTCATTTGTTTGTGCTGTGTTGGCCCTGATTATTTAAATATTTTACCTGTGATCTCCTAAGGTGAACTCTCTTTGCTCGTAATTTTAATTTATTGTCTATTCTGTTTGCCAGACACTTAATCAGACGGCACCTCTCCGGTGATTGTCTTACAGGATTATTTAACTTCTTGCCTCTCACCACATTGTAAATTTAACCAAGCATAATTCATTTGTGCCCCGTTTTACCCCTCAGTCCTGCTTCTGTGCTGACGGACACGATTGTACATTTCTGCTGTGGTGACTGACTGGTCTCTGGGGCCGTGTGAGAGTTGGCTGTTGTTCATGGGGCTGCCTGTCTTAGAATCGCAGCCTGAGTAGTTGTAGATGCTGAAAGGAGTTGACTGCCATCGGATCTGATAATATTTTTAACTGTTTCATCATGAGTTCCAGGATAAGGTGGCTTTACTAGCTGTGAAGATGCCTACACTCAAAAGTATGCTATTTAACCCATCCCTTTTGTCTCCAATGGATGGAGTTGGTGGGGTTTTGATCCTGGAAGATGGCAGGGGAGTTTCTAGAGAAACAGAAATGTAAAACTAACCAACCAAATCAAAATCTCCCAACAGCTTAACACTTGACTGTGGAGCTTGTTCGCATCATGTGTAATATTACATATTCATTAAAACTCAAGAAAAGAAATGTATTGTGGAGCCCGTTTTCCTGTTTCTCATGGTGCCAGCAATGCTCACTGAAATTGAGTTGCTTCTCATAAAGCCCAGACACTTTTGGCAGCAGCTGTCTTAGTTAAGCAAGGTCTGTGTCTCACCTTTGGATGTTCTCAGTGGGAAGAAAGAAAGATGCAACTCAGAGAACGAGAGAACAAACAAATTGGGGTGCAGTCTCCAGGCCCAGAGGTCAGACGTTTCCAGAGACCCTGCACCTGGGGGTTGTTTCTGTCCTCTTGCGGTCACCTGTGTATCAGATTTGACTGCAGAGTTCTTGCAGAGTTCCTGTGTGATGTAATGGACGCCATCTACTGAGCAGGGCACACAAAAGTGAGGAGCATCCTTGGAGTTTGTCTTAGTCAGTGTCACGCTGCTATTTCAGACTTGAACAGACAGGGTAATTTATGATGTGAGGAAATTAATTGTTCATAATTCTGGAGATTGCGAAATGCATGACAGTAGTGTGTATCTGATGAATTGATTCCAGGTGGAAGGGCAAAGAAAAGGGGGTGAGAAGCAAACACACACACACACCACAGTAGAGAGAAAGGGGTTAGATTCTTTTATTTTTGTTTCATGTGTATGTATGCATTTATGCCACATGTGTGCCTGGTGACTGTAGAGGGCAGAAGAGGCATCCGGTTCCCTGCACTGGAGTTATCGATGATGTGTGAGCTCCCACAATTCCCACTGGGTGCTGGCAGTTGAGCTCTGCTGGAACAGCCCCAATTACCTCTTTATAAAACTACGTCTATACAGACTAACTGGCCACCAAGACAAGGCGCTAATCCATTCAGTTCAGTGATATGCCCGGCACCTAATCGCCTGCCGATAGTCCCCTCCCAACCCCCCTTTGCATTGGACCCCAGCTTCCAGCACATTAACACTGTGGTGCGTGCTCAAGTTGCAGCAAGGCATACTGCCCGGTGATGGAAGGACACTCTAGAAACCGAGTGCATTCTGATCTGGAAGAGGGAGCAAATCAATAAGCGGGGAATTAGTAGAAAGATGGACAACCATAGAATTCGCTGGCATTAGAATGGAACTTTTCAATGGATGGGAATGAGCTCTAGCCCTGGCTCAATCACCAACATTGTATAAACTCTGGAATCCCAGCTTTCAGGAAGTGGAGGACCAGAAGTTCAGTTTTGACTACATAGTGAATTCCACGCCAGCCCGGGCTACGGTAGACCCTGTCTCAGAAGAGCTGGTATTGTAGCCCCGTCTGTGCCTGAGTCTCTCTTGTTGATCGACACTTTGTGCAACTATATGGATTCTGGAGGTCAACTGCAAGTTTCTGATTCTGCTCTCTTTTGGTTTTATATCGCTAAGGGAAATTTCCTTTTGGTGCGCCGCTAATAACTGAGGCTTAAGTTTGGTTGCGTTTGCTCCATTTGATTGAATTGTAGATGGACTGCTGTTTTGCTCTTCCTACTACTGGGAAAACTGGCACATAGCGGTTGAGTATATAGCTGTTTAACCATGAGCATACATTTTCTGTGCCAGGCCGTATCATGAAGGTATGAAGGCAGTGTTTGAGTTTGAATGAATGTCTTGAAAGGTAGAAGTAGTGCCTCAGGTACTATCTAAGGGGCTGGCTTGTGGGTGTGTGGATATAGGAGTGGGTAGGTAGGAGGGTGGGAATGTTTAATGTTGGGGCATTGCTTTTGCTGCCTGCCCCTGAGTTAGAACTGTTCTTAGCACCAGACCCTGCCTAACTATTAGAACTCACCCTTCCCCCACCCCTTTATATTCTGAACACACTGATGTAGATGTTACGTAATCCATTCCTTACTTAGTACAGTGTTTGAGGTCCTGGCAATGCGCGGTAACACATAATTCTTTTCGGGCCAGGTATTTTATCAGAAGATCAACAGGAAATGATGTGTTTACAGTGTAGTAGATTTTCTATTTTTTAATCTCTCCCCTGTCACAGCAGCATCAATTTCATGACCTGATAATCTGTGGAGATTCCTTTGCAGGAAGGGGCTGAGGTCTGTGCCCTCCCATCCTGCCCACGTTCCCTGGATTTCATTTGACATACAAGTGTGTGAGTTCTGCACAGTTCCGCGTCTTATAGCTTCCATGGTTATGATAGCATAGTTTCCGTGTGGAATTCTCAATACCTGTTGGGGAAGGAGCACTCATGAGGTGTTGAGGGGTGACGGCTCAATAGTAACATAACAGCCTTTGCTGCTCGTGTAGAGGATTCAGGTCCAGTTCATTGTACCCACATCAGCGGACTCAAAACAGGAGCCTGCACACACATGGCATACAGCCACACACACTATCATAAGGTAAAATAAAGAGGAAAAAAAGCAAAATTAGTGATGGCTGGAGCATCCGGCAGAAACCATATCTCACTATATGCCAACACTCTTGTATCTTCCAGACGTTAAATATTTTCTAAGTGGAAAATGCGTCTTGCTCACGATGGCCATACACCCTAGAGTGTCACTTCCCCTAGTGAGCACCCGACAACTATGAAATGTGTTCATTGCCCCTGCCCTAGCATGGAAACTAGGTTACAACACACAATTCCCAATATTATTAGCTCTACTGAACACATGCCATTTCTGGATCATTGTAAAACTGATAAATTAATTGCAGCCAGGATTGTCTAAGCTCCTGTAGAGATACATGTGCTCCATATTTACCTATAGTTAACTTTTCAAGTTTCTGCTTACTTTGGAATAATTAGATATGTAAGGAGGTACAGAGGTTGTGCAGAGCCCAGGTGCCTATTGGGCTGTCTCCTGGTCATTCTATATTGCTTGCTTATAGCATGACTTTGAGACTGCCGTGTGCACAGAATCCTGCGGTACGCAAGTGGCCCTTTTCACACAGCACAATCCTGTGGCTGCGCCTNCTGTAGGCTGGGTGTGGTAGCCACTGGGCTATCTTCATTGGGAAGCTGTGTTCAGTATATTGGGCTTAGCAGTCCTTGGGCTAGCTTCATTGGGAGGTTGTGTTCAGTATATTGGGTAGCCCTCACCTTTTCAGTTTCTGGGGGACATCTTGACTGTGCCCGTTTCAGGACTTTTGTAAAGTTAATTCTTTATTCTTTGGGGGGTAAGTGCTCATGTCCACAGTTGCTGTGCGACTGACAAATGTGAATTTTTTTTTTTAAAAGGCGAAGGCAAAATTCTTCTGCAAAGATGGTTTTCTATACACATGACTATTCCAGTCACACTGGTGACCACCTTCTCTGCAGTTTGTCCCCAACTCTCGCCAATAAGCGCTTTGTCATTTCATCCATCCTGAGAGGTATGTCTCGATGATGTCTCGATGTTTCCAGGTGGCCCTGTCTGTATTTTCCCAGGGGACAGGCCGAGTGTCCCATGACTTTCTCCTCTGTGTATCTTGCCCACTTTCTTAGCAGCTCCCACCCCTTTTTTGAGACAGGGTTTTTGCCTTGAACTCGCTGGGAAGCAGGGATGGCCTCAGCTCTCAGGTGTTGGGTTTACAGACCTGTGTCACCATACTTGTTTGGGTCACTCTCCTCCTGCTTCTGAGCTTGAAGAATTGTATGCAGACTCTAGATAGTAAGAACCTTGTCAGGTATGTGGCTTGCAATTTTTTTATTCTCATACAAGAGCTTCCTACTTCATTTGCACCTGCAGCTTTCCCAGAACAAGTCCATACTTGTAATGAAGTCCTATTTTTCCCCGTCTGAGTGCGGTTCATATGTCTCTGATGTTCATTAAAAACAAAAGCAAAAAACTCATCCCCCGATCTCTTGCACCAGTGAATTCTCTCCTCTAAGTGTCACGTGCCCACTCTGTATCTGCAAAGCCTTTTGATCTCCCTTCCTGTGTGCGATGTGAGGCTGAGGTGAGATTTCTCTTCCCAGCTTTAAACCTTAGATATGCCGCTAGCTGGTCCAGCGCCCTGGCTGGAGAAGTGTTGCCTTGCTCCATGGAATGGCTTTTGTGCCATTGTGAAAACCGGTACAATCAAGTGACCATACTGCGTGGCTCTTTGTGGGCTTTCTGCTCTTTTCCGTTGCCCGCGCGCTCACACCATGCAGTCTGCATTATCTGAGCTAGGAAAGGCGCAGAGTAATTTTCCTTCCTCCTCCTCTTTGATGGTGTTGCCTTTGAAGGCTTGATTTCCTAACCCCACCTCCTTCTGTTTTATTTTTACCTGCGGTGACCACTGTGTTCCTTGAGAATGACCCCAATGCTCTCTGAGAAGCCCTCTTTCTCATGTGGCCCATTTCCTGAAGGCCATTTCCAAAGGGCTGGAAATGTCTGCTTATCAACTATTTGGCTTTTCCCTTTGTCTGGAATCCAGTGTTGAACTGGATGGCCAGGCTCTGCAGAGCCGCGAGGGCTTTGATCCTTGAGTTTGGATGGGCTCCTGGGGCCAGCCCTGTGGCTTATTCATGATATAGATAATAAATAAGGCACCATGGAGTGCCAGCTGTAGGGGAGACTGGATGTTTGTGACTGCCCGGGATGGTTGGTAGGGAACACATCTTCCCTGTTCTCATCTAGAGTCTCCAGCGTAAATACTCCCGAGGGAGTCCTCACCCTTTGTGACCCTGTTTTGTAACTCTGTCTGGCAATGCACTTCAGACTTCATTCAAGTCTTATTGGCGTGGTTTATGTGCCCCACCTTTGTCTTTTCCGTGTATTGTTTACCGCCTCCTGCGAGTGCCAGGTCTGTTGATTTCTAGTTCAGTGGGACTTTTCTTACCATGGATAGAGTATGTGTATAGGTTATGTGGAAAATACGTAGACTTTACTTGTTTAAGGAATTATCACCTCGGGGCATGTAACTTTCTCAGTACTGGGGGAGCATATAGTCTCAGATCTTGATTGAGATTTTAAGATTCTATTTTATTGTGTGTGTACGACTGCATGTATGAAGAGGCCAGAGGTTGATGTCTGGAATCTTCCTCCGTTGTTTCCTGCCCTATAGTTTACAGACAGAGTCTCGCACCGAACCTGGAACTAACTGATGTAGCTGGGTAGGCTTGGCGTTAGGACTCTCTGTGCTTGCCCTGTGCTTGGATTACTGGCACAAGCCACTGTGCCTGGCTTTTTATATTGGTGCTGGGAATACAAACAGGTCCTCATGCCTGTATGGCAGGCACTTACTCACTGAGACATCTTCCTAGCCAAATGGCAAGTGTTTAAATATTGGAAATGCAATTCTTTAAGGTGGTCTCTCTTCTCTCTTCCCTCCCTCTCTCCCCCTCCCTCCCCGTCTCTCTCCCTTTCCCTCTCCCTCTACCCCCTCCCTCCCTCTACCCCCTCCTCTGACACACACTCACCCCTGTGTGGGGGTGGTTTCTTACCTGGGGTACTAAGGATGCCTTTAGCTCCATTCAGTAAGTCACTGTCCAAAAGTTTGCTTGTAAAGTGGCTGCAGTGACACTATTTATTGATTCTCAGTTTGGGCATCTCTGAAAATCTTCTATCAGTCCAATGTTTCTTTGGAGTGTCCATGTTAAGATACTCCTCTACTACTGACTGCTCAGTTGAGATTGGGTGAATTTAGCTGGCTCTTTGGTGCTAATACTTTAAATTTCATGGAAATGAGCAAGATTTTATTTTTATTTTTCATTGGGGCATTTTTTTAAAGTTAGCACGAACCTCTCTTTTTTTTTTATTTTGAAGGATTATATGACTGAGTAGCTCAGGTTAGTATCTACCCCGAATCCCCCTGCTTGCTCATCTCAAGGACTTAGCTTACAATCTGACATTACAGTGCCCAGCTTAGTGCAAACTCCCTTTGAGAGACTTCCATACCTGAAAATCTCAGGCTTATTGATTATTGGCACACAGAAGAACAGTGGTTATAGTTATTTTTATTTTCTTGCTTATGCCTTTTATGTACTCACCCATCTCTTTAATGTACTCTGCTTACTAATGTACATTGCCTAAGTTTACTTCTACTGCAAATATTTATGGCTTTTATAATCGGAAAAAGCAATAAATGCTATTAAAAAAAGATTTACCATGGGCATGCCAGCCCGTGTGATAATAAGATCATTGATCAGTTACCATGAAAGCTGCCAACAGGCCTCTCTGTTTCATTTGCTGCATGAATGTCAATGGTCCCCTTCCTTTGCTCCTTAGATAAGTTAGCCAGGATCTTCCCTATGTCCTCAGTGATTTCTCTGATGTAACTTGCTGGGCTCCTCCCGGGCAGTTTGCCTGCAGGGGATGCAATCTGTGCTGGCAGAATCAGGGACTTGTCCTGCTGGGCCCGAGCCTGCCAACTGTTGCAGCTACAGAGTCCCAGCTGTTGTACTTTACACCGACTGTTATTAGCCATACAAACTTTTAGGGTTCAAACCAGGCCACATCTGTTGTGAAACCTATGACCTTCAAATGCAGGCCAGACAGAACTGCTTTTTATCTCTGGCCGCTGACGGTACCGTGTAGAGCAAATCGTGCTTTCTGTGTGTTCCATTAACAGTGGACTAGATTTGAGCCCATGAATACTGCTGCTTTGTTAACTACTTAGGTCTGATTAGATGTTTGTTAGCTTGTTTTGTTTCCTGGCGCCTCCTGTGAGAGCCCTGCTGAGAGGTTCGTTTGCAACAATGTACTTCATTTTTCGTTCTTCTGTTGTCTTTTTCTGTAACCTAACCTAGTTTTGAACTCAAGGTCCTCCTACCTTCATGTCTCAAGTACTGACAGTGCACCCACTACCCTGGGCTCTAGTAACACCAGAAACTTGTGACTTGGACATCTGGAACATTTCCAGAGGCACGCTTTGTCTTAAGAGAGTTGACACAAAGTTAGGAAGAGGCAACACTAAGGTGGGGATTTGGGACTTGGACACCTCGGAGTATCTAGATTTGATGGCATGTTTAGTTTTGCTAGTACACCCCATAAAGAAAGCACTTGTAAAATTGAAGGGATAGACCTCAGGTCCCGACACCTGGAAGTGTTTTGTGGCTCTTGCAGAATGATCTGTAATTGTAGCACTATATTGGTTCATTTAGTTACCTGTCTCCCTGGTAGTAATATATAGAGTTGTTTTCTGTGCATGCTGTATGTCCTTCCAAGTTTTCTTCCTCTAGCTCAGCACTCTCCTGCTGCACTCTTCAATGTCAGGTGTCAGGGCCTCCAGATGGACTTAGGAGTCTTATGATTTCAGTGCTTATTCAGTGAGGAAACCAGGGAACCACTAAGCTGCATAAAAATACTACCCTCAGCACAATTGAATTAGTGATATATCTTGGCTAGGAAAAGAACAGAAACAGACTAGTTGAAATCTGTGAATTTGTAGGAATAGTGTAGGTAGAGAACAATACGGGGTTCCGCCCAAGTTTTGTCCTTGGTGGCAGGAGCATAGTAGGAACCATATCATGGACAAGGTGTGAAAGCTGGCATTCACAGCCATGCAAAGTTCAAACAGGTGTGCCTTGCCTATGTCTTGCCAACCACATGTAGCCACAGAGAGCTGTGGATATTGCCCAACACCACACTATATGTCTATTTAAAATATCATACCTTCCTTCCATCCATCCATTCATCCATCCATCCATGCATCCATT
>LOEQ01000636.1:135206-161370 GCA_001685075.1 Bramus lutescens | reverse complement strand
CGGGTTCATTCAGGGCAGACCATGAAGAAAGAACCTTGGGATGGATATGACCAGCTTGGAAGAGTCTCTCAAGCTGCTTGTCAGGTGTAATGAAAATCAGTTGGGAGGAGGAGGAGGAAGAAGGATATGGGGCTCCTGTACGACCTGAGAAACTCATCTGGCATTGTTGGGGCCAGCGGACTTTGAGATGTTAGATGTTTGCTTATTAAAATGTCTCAGGGGCAGAGCCCAACAGGGTATTGTGTATCACATGTACCTAACACCCAAAGGTAATTTTATGCAATGACTCTAATAGCATTTAGGGTTTGAACTGCCTCCCACCTCCTAAGGTTGGTTGTGGGATCTTCCACCTGTTCTCCGTGTCAGTACTCCAACAGTTCAGAACTTTTGAGATGGGGTGCTCATCCTGCATTCATTCTTCGTGCATTCAAACCATTTCCCTAAGGATATCAGAGTGGTTCTTTTGTCAAGCGAGTTCTGTATTGGTTTTCATGTCAACAAGATTTGGGGTTCATCAGAGAGGCTGCTCCGTAACTTCTGATGGATATAGGAAGGGCAGGGATCAGTGAGACTTGGCATCTGCAGACTTTCCACACTTTAGGCTGATGTGGACTGTGCTAGTCCTATTCCAGTATATACCTTTGAGGTATCAGTGAAGCTTAAAATGTGAACTTGAGAAAAGAAAGGCTTTTTTTTTTTTAATTTAACAGAGGTAAATTAGGCCATGTCTGAAAGATCAGTCTAATGGTCCAGATCTTAACATCATGCCTCTAATTCTGTAATCCATTCACAGGACATTACCATTTGTTGGTGTAGCGCGTAGACTATCAATTTTGTCCTGTCGTATAGACCTGTGTCAGATACTGTAACAGTGCATCTAATTTTGGAGAGACTTTTTTCATTGCTCAGAGCCTCGACTTTCCTTCTGGGAAACTGGAATAACTAGTAGCATTTCCCTGCTAGGGTGTTATGCGTGTGATGTGAGCTGGGGCACAGCTTTAGTGCAGTCTGTGTCCTCAAGTACCCGACTCTACTCACTGCTCTTGACTCTGTTTCTGCATTGCTTGTTGGTGTTACTGAAATTCTCCGAGCAGCCAGGCTTTCCAGGAATTGCTAGATAGAACCGAGGGCGAAGGAGCTGAGGCAGGCATGGGCAAATTTACATGTTTTGCCTTTATGAATTTCTAATGAGGTTTGTAGAAAGGATCATTGAGTTCAGAGGTGGAGAAGCTGCAGGCTTTAGCTGGAGTTTGTGCTTCAGGCTTTATTGTTAGACAACCACACTCATTACTTTGTGTATTGTCTGTGGAGGTTCACTACAGCTTCTCAGCTAAGAATTAATGTGTGTGTGTGTGTTTATAATTAATAATATGTATAAAGAGAACTATTGTGTATGAGGTTGACATGCATATGTACACATACTCACATGTATGTGTGATGGAGCCTGATCTGAGTCTAATCCAGAGATACCCAGGCCTGAAGAAGATGGCTTAGATTTCCTTGTGATCCTCTTTGTCCGCACAGACTTCTGCAGCAAGTCTTCAGGGTGGCACTTGCATTTTCCTTTCTAAGAAAAGGGTGTAGAAGAGATAAGATGAGGGAGACAGGTTTCGTTTCAGGATCGGTCAAGGAAACACGCGTGGGGTTCCCTGTTTGGTGGGGCGCGGTTTAGTTCCCATGCTGTCCAAAGTAGTCACTTCACAGTCACTGCACAGAGTTCAAGTTTTGAGCTGTGGCTAGCTTGTTCTTATGCAGAGTCACTACTGTAGTTCATTCATAGATGGGGACCTTTCAGCTTTCACTCGAGAGTGGGCATAGTTATTTGATTTCTACTGATTTCTTTGTTGTACTACAGATCCCTATTTATAGTTGATGTGTAAGTTGTCCTTTGACAGACTTATCAGACATCTAGAATGTCAGAGTATAGGAGTGTTGGTGGAGGAATCTGCCTGTTCTCTGATTGTAGTCACCCAGAAATGGGGTTCCCCTTCTGACTATTATTTGAGATACTGTCGCAAAGGGCCACAATATCTATATCCAGGTGGAAACTTAATCCATCAAAAGTGAGGGACAGATGTTGGGTGGTGAGGTTACCTGTGAGGAGCAATGGTGCCATTTCAAGAAGCTTTTGGTCTTTGTATTTTTTTTTTTCCTTACGGGTAAGGAAGAATTTCATGGAGAATTAAGTATACCGGAAGGAAAATGCAGTTCTCTCAAGTATCTTACTGGAGATATTAACACAGTTTGTCTTCTGTAGTTTTATAACCTGCTAAGAAATAGAATTTTTCCCTGTAACTTCAAGTGGTGGTAGTTCATGAATTTTGGAGCTGGCCCAGAACTTCTGTAGTTTTTACATGAAAAATGCCATATGTTGGGTCGGTTACAGTTGCCAGGAAGAGAAATGAGAGCCAATCCTGAATCAAGTCCAGGAGGAACTATGAAGTGTCTCTACCAACCTGTGTGTATGGGTTCTTCCTTTCAAACAGCAGGAGGAAAGCATGCTTTGTGCTCTCCAACCCTGGACTTTCTACATCTCCAATAGTTTCTTTGGTGTATAAAGAAATTGTATGAATCTGTTTTGTGGTGGGAATGGTGCCCATCTTCAGAGGAATCCAAAATCAAAACATGTAGTTGCCAAAATTCCCTGTGAGAAGCAGTGTCCTTGGACAAGTTGAAGGTCAGACAGGGTTATTCTAACAGGCATCACTTCTGCCTTTTTGGTCAGAGAATAGCTAAGGCCTTTTTTAATTTCCTGTAAAATGGAGATGAAGGACTGACCTTACAGATGGTTTAAATGTGAGGCTCAGGTTTTAGGCATCTTAGCATCCACAAGAATTTGGGTTTTTTTTAGGTTGGACTGGAAGACCCGTTCTTGTGGTTCTTCATTACACCCTTCTCTTTGAACACATTTCTCTCTGCATGTAGATATGTGGCCCATTTCCCCAGCTATGTATATAGGTTTTGAGGACATATTCAATGCCTCTTTATGAGACAGGGTCTCACCATGTAGCCCAAGCCAGCTCTGAATTGGCACTGCTTCAGCTTCCTGGGTCCTGGGATTATAGGTATGTGTCTCTAGGTCAGGCTTTAGTGTCCAGGTTTTATCTGGACAAACGGATGGACAGATAAACGAGAGTCTCTGCTCTAGAGCCCACGCCTCAGTGCTCACTAATGGGCTCTGGTATTCAGATCAAAGAGTGGGTGATGCACAAAAGACTTTGCAGTTGGAGCCCTTTAAGTAATGAGCTCCCCTGTGAACAGAGGTTATAATTAACTTCTTTAAGATTACATTTCCATGCCTGTTTTTAAGAATGTCTGTACAGGGTAAATCAAAATACACATGCCTACAGAAGGCTGCTTTTGTCATTGGAAGAATGGAAGGCGCTGTAGAACGTGGAGGTTTAATGTTAATATTGCTGTATTATTTACTGCTCTCCTGAGGCCTCCTACAGAGCCTCTTCAGGGAGTGGTTTCCCAGGATGACTTTTCCCCCCCAGTAGGTAGCTCCTGATTGGCTGAAATATGCTGGAGTCGGGCAGGGATGTAGTCAGCCTTGGGTGCCCAGCTCAGAGGCCACCTTTGTCTGATTCCTCAGCCTTGATCTGCCTCTCCCATGGAACCTATCCTCCTGGTTTTTTATTTATTTATTTATTTTTTTTTTACAGTGAACTTCCACACACCTCTGTTAATCTGGCTATATAGCCTATAAGTCAATTTTTTTTCCTGCTCCGTTTTGAACTGTTCACTGTATGCCAGGTGTCAGGCTATCATGACAGACCCCAGAGAGTGTGGAGACAAAGCTTCGTTAATCTTGAGGAGGCTTATCATTGGGGCTTCGAGAAGTAAGAGGAAAGGGCCCAGAGGACTCCATTACTGTTGGGCATAGAAGAGGAATCAAGAGAAAACTTCTGGGGTCTTGCCAGAGTGACGTAAGATGACATCCCACTTCATTTAAAATGAGTGGATGTGGAGGAGACTGCTGGGTTAGTTATAATGATTTCACAACCTTGAACCTAATCATATCAAAATGTGTCATGGTTGTCTTTGTTCTATGTTTGTGTTGATCTTTAGACTTTTATTTCATTGACTAGAAACTGTGAGTATCCTTTTCTATGTTCTTAACTAGTTGTTTTAGGGTAGTAGGGACCTCGAGGTAGGTAGGAACTTATAGGCAAGGCTGTGTCTTCTTACGGGTTGGTGTTTTGTTTGTTTGTTTAATCTTTGGCTACAAGATTGAAGATGAGCCAGAACCACATGGTTCAGCCTTAACTGGCTTCCTGTTTAAAAGCAAATTTGGTGCCAGATGCATGGGTTTTCCACAGTTGGTCAAATTTGACTTTTACTCTTTGTTTAAAGGAAGTTTTCTGAACTCATAGTTTTCTGTTGTTGTTTTCCTTTTGAGTTTCTCTTTTCTTAAAGAAAACAGAAAACAATAAAGAAACCTTTATTCTAATGTTTTTTGGCATTATCTTGCCAGGGAAGGCTCCACGGCTTATAAAGTCGATGGGCACCAGTGAACTTCAGAAGAGGACCTGACTACATGCGTGAGGGGCTTCTTGACCTGTGAACAAGCTTACCAGGGAAATGAAGTCTTTGTCCATCGATGCTTTGGTGTCAGGTGGCGTCAGTGGTGAAAATTTCATTTGGCTCTAGTTGGGACATTTGAAAATGGGTATAAACAGGTTCAGATTTGAGTTTTAAATTGATTCTGAAGCTAGCAGTTCTGATAGAGTGTTTTGGTGGACTTTCGTGAACATCTCTAGAATATAAAATATTAAAATATTTTACTTTGTGTGTGTGGGGGATCATAGGACAACTTTGTGGTTTCTGTGGATACAACTTACACAGTCAGGCTTGGCAGTAAATAGTGAGCCATCTAACTCCAGCCCAGGGTTGAGTACTCTTGTTCTCTCAGCACTGCTGAGTTCAGGAGCCTACCTCTGAAAATGGCTTGTGCATGTCCTCAAGGTGACGCCGTGTTAAGACAGTCTAAATGACCCCCAGAAGAACCAACATTCTTATATAGTAGCCACAAAAATGAAGTAGTTGAACCACCATATGTATTCATGTAGCATCAATAATGTGGTCTTTTTATGAGTAGGCTGGGGGAATGTGGACAGTGCTCCAGTCCTGTTTAAAAATGAACGAGATTGTCTCTGTGTCAATATTTTGAAAATATTGTTTATTATTGGAATATTTCTAGAGTGCTTCAATTTCTCATACCAATATACCAATATTTATAAAAAAGATTGTGTTTTAAGATACATTGACTATGTATATTAAATTAGTGCTGTGTACTACTTACAATTTTAAGGATACACAGTGAGGAGAGAGAAGCCTAGAAATGAATGAAGCCATAAGGGAGCAAGCTTGTTTGGGGCTTTTGTGCTTTCTGTATCCAAATTTTTTAAGTGAAACATTCTATAAAATGCTGATATGAACCGAGTAATAATTAATGAACTGATATTGACTTGGCTTGAAAATGAACATCAGGATTTATTGAGTAAAGCAGTAAATATTGACGGAGGCAGCGCTAAGGTCAATATTTACTTTGACATAACATAAATCCTTATATTCATTAGTCCATAAATTCAGTGAGTCTGCACAAGGCCCAGGGTCAGATGGAAGTATATACTTTTCGTATCTGTGATGGATCAAAGTCAGACATCTTTTCTCCTAATTATAAATTTGAAAGGGTAGTATTTCTGCCTTTGACACTGACTCCTTTAGGAGTGTGTGTGGGGGAGGGGCTGTGGATGAGTGGGAAGTTTTGATTAATCCCCAAAGGAAGAGTCTCTCTAGCTCACTGCATGCTTGATTACCATGTAGCAGGGCTTCATGTGTGCAGCGAGATCCACTGAAGGCTACTGGTCATCTTTCATACCTAACAACACAGACTCATTTATTAGATCCGACTCCGTTCATAAATCTACTGTCTGATGATAGAAAACAAATATTTGGTCCTTCCCTCTGGACATTGTTACAGGATGGTTATAGCATTTTCATTGACAACATACTGTTGGCTTATATCATTGTAAGTGCTACTTGACTGGCCTTTTTCCTGTTGAGGTTATTAAGCTGAATTGGGTTTCCATTCCTTATCTTGTTGTCTTTTTTTTTTTTTCCTGGTGAGGTGGTCTTGGTATCAATGCCAGATAAATCATTGTTGTTTGACTGCATTAGAAACTTTCAAGATTGTCCATACTTGGCTGGACCAAACAGCGCTGTATGCCTCGAGACTGAATTGCCTTCTCAGAAAAACAAAATGAGTTACATGATTAAGAAAAATCTTATACTTGAGCCTCATGTCTCATACCTTGTTGGAGACAGACTGCGCTAAGAGCCGTATACCTTCTTTCTCATGCTTCTGTTGGTCAAACGTTCCAGCTGTCTGTTTCATTCATGAAACCTCATTTGTGTTTCATGTAACTAAGATCTGGGGTAGGCTGTGAAATATAGCCGTAGTATCTACATAATGTAGAATCTTGTCTTAATTATCGTTTTAAATCAGCCTATATAGCAGTAGGTTTCATTCTGACGTTTTCAAATGTCTATCATTGTTTGCCCGTCTGTAATACCCCTTAGTATCCTCTTTGCTGCATCACCTGTGTAGACCAGGTTGGCCTTGAACATGTGAGCTTTCTGCTTTATGAGCACCGGGACGACATGCACGTACCACCATGCCCAGCTTTGAGTCTTGCCGGCGTTGTAGATTTTATTGTTCACCCACAAGAGGGAGGGAACGAGGGAGGAAGGTAGGGAGGGGAGATTAGAAGGCAGCCTACTATAGAATAGAGTTGGTTCTGTTTACTTTGCCCCTTCCTGGGTTCAAACTCGGATGCCGAGGATTGTCAGACCAGTGAGCACCTTCATTCACGTGGTGACCCACCTCTCCGGTCCTGATGTTCCCTTCTTGAGAAACACTTTCTATTGGTTTTAGGAACCCTTCTTCTTCACTGATGCCACTAGAGTGTAAAACAATATCTTCAGCTACTGTGACACTGAATTTTGTTGATGCTGTTATCCCAGAAACAACCAGTTTTTAATCTAATAATGCCAGTCCTTTTTGAGAGATTTTCTGTCAGCGAGAAATTTGGGGATTGACATAAATAGGTCCTTCACGCCTCTCTCGCTTGCTCTAGTATTTTTGTAACGAGGAGAGAGCTGTCTGGCCCCAGAGTCTTTAGCAGGAGTGCATCTTCGAATGTTGATGCCATCGTTTCCTAGTTCCATTCCTCGCTGGCAGGCCTGCTAGTTTTCTGTGTGGGCACGTTAAGCTTCCTGTTACATTGAAGATGTACATTGAAGAGTTTATAAACATTGGGCCAATTTAAAGAGAAATTATCCAAACAGAACTAAGTTATCTAAACAGTAGCCAAGCTACCATTCTAATGTGGCACAGTCAACTTCCTTCTGAAGGGACTATTGCTGTCACAGAGAAGCTGACAAAGCCAGTTGGCTGCCAAACAGCCAAAGTAATATAAGGTGGAAAACCCAAACAGTGTACCTAGGTGTCTGGAGCTGGGCTGAAAGTCAGGGAGCCATACAGTCTGATTCAGAAATCATGGCTCAGTGGTTCTCGTTCAGTCCTATAATTAGCTCAACATCTCATGATTTGCACTTGGTCCTGGGCCCCTGAATTATATCTGTCTACATTGTCTTGGAGCATCCTCCATGTTTAGGGATCTCCTCAGACTCCTGCAGTCAATACCTGCCCTCATCCTCTGCCAGCCATTGTGAATCTCTGGTATGTGTGCGTGTGTCGATGTATGCTTGCTTGTGGTGGGTGACTGGAGGACAACCTTAGGTGTTTCGCTTGTGAACTGTACCCTTTCTCTGCTGATACAGGCTTCTTGTCAACCTGTGTGGTGAGCCAAGCCTCCCTCTTCTTCACATCCATATTTCTTCATGCTGGTGCTGGGGAATGAGTGAGCTCAGCACCTGCCTTTACTGGCTGAGTCTTCCCTGAGTTTCACATAGAGACCTGGGGTTTGGTTTGTGCTTCCCGATGCCATTGTGCTGTGTGTCACACTGGTTCACTCGACATCAGTGTCTTCCATAGTGTGGAGAAGCCAGCACATCCAGATTTCTTGAGCCCATCTGTTCACACTCTTAGCTTGAAGGTCCTCCTCTTACATGTACAAAATTGTTCCTAAAGTCTGCATGAAGCTTGTGCTCCCAAAGACTTTGTTCCCACAGGCTCAATTTCTTCCTGCAGGCTCCTCTTCTCTCTCCTCATGCTCCCTAGGTTCTAGTTTCAAGACAGTGTTGCTCCTTATAGCAGTGCCAGTAATCTAGTCAATGTTGATTGGTCATTGGGAAATTTTAGCATGAAAAAAATGTGAATTTCTACCAGCCTTTTTGACAAGTATTGGCAAAGATGAGCCAGGCCATTATTGGGTGTTGTGGAATGTTATTTTAACTAGGCAGAGATGTGTTACATTTGTTTATGCTGCAGAATGTTGCATTAACTGTATAAAGGTGTGTTAAATGTGTTTATGCTGCATATGTTTAGTGATGTAAGGATATGTGTTTATTTATGTAAAGATGTGATGCAGTTGTTTCACATTGTCGGCCTAAGGCACCTGATTGGCCTAATAAAGAGCTGACTGGCCAATAGGTATGCAGGAGAAAGGATAGGTGGGGTGGAATAAATAAATAGGGGGAGAATTATAGACTTGAGAGAAGAAGAAAGAAAAAAGAGGAGAAGAGAGAAGAGAACAAGGAGAAAGGGGGATATTCCTGGGGCAAGAAGCCAGGCAGCTGCCAAAGAGACAGGAGAAGCAGTGAAATTAAGATATACAGAAGGAAAATAAAGGAAAAAACCCTGAGGGAAAGGTAAAGAGAAGCAGGTTAATTTCACTTAAAAGAGCTAGCCAGGAATGAACCTAAGCTAGGCTGAGCATTCTTAACTAATAAGAAGTCTCTGTGTCATGATTTGGGAGTTGGTTGGTAGCCCAAAAGAAAGAGAGAGCCTGGTGGGTGCAGGTGTGTGTGGGGGTACGGTTCTGCTTCTGGAACTTTCTGTGATAACTGGAAGTATTTTCTTCTCACTGTTGTTAAGTTGCTGGTGGTCTCTTTTCATCAGGAATTTTGATACACTCTGAAGGGCTTTTAGTTCTTACACTACCTTCCGAATGAGCTATCTTATGACATCTTTTCCACGTCTGATTGCCCTTTCTCTCACCATCCACTACAGTGTCAAAAGGAAGTTTCTGTACTCAGGCTCGTTGGACTGCTCACATGCGGAAGAGGAAAGAGCTGGCCAAAGTTTGTGTCCTGTGGCCATTGTGATACCCTGCAGTTGGCAGTGTCCCTGAGATCGCCTACCCTCAAAATCCCACAGAACTATCTCCAGAAGCATGTTAAAGTACCTGAAATTACTTGGGCATGAATTAGGATGCTTCAGTTTTTCCAGAGACTGAGGATGCATGGCTTGACAGCAAAGGACAATTCTTTATATCCACAGCACGGATTACCTTTGTATAACCTCTCTGCTCCTGCTCTGCTGCCTTGAGGGCTCGCTGTTTCTTCCCCATACTTTGTCACCTTCTGGGTGACTTGGTCCCCAGAATCCTTTCCTTAAGGTTTTGATATGGTGTCAGGAGTTGCAGAGATTTGAAAGCAGCATTATACAGGGTAGAGGAAAGAATAAAAACTATCCCATGATTAGATCTCTTTTGTGTGTGCATACATGTGGAGGCTAGTAGTCAGGTGGGGTGTCTTCCTCTGTCCGTCTCCATCATGTTTTTTGAGACTGCTTCTCTGACCTGGAGCTCACCTATTGACTAGACCAGTGCCCAAAAGCCCCATGATTCTTCTGCCTGAGTTACAGGCCCACACTGCCGTGCCAGGCTTTTTATGTACGCGTTGGAGATCATGCTCAGTTCTTCCTGCTTGTCCAGCAGGTACTTAACTGACTGAGCAGTCCTCTCAGCAAATATCATAAACATTGTCTCAATGAGCCCCATCCCTGACCAGTCCACCTTCAGTTTCATTGATCTTATTGCATGCTCATATTTTACCTGGTCACTGATGAGGATTTGGGATAGTTGGCTCCACTCTGTGGATATGTAGGGTAAGCATTCAAGGCAGAAGCCAATGGGGAGGGACAGTGGGATTCAGAAGGGTTAACTGGTCTACCCAAAGTAACCTTCCTAATATTACTTTAGCCTCAGTGGTCACCTTCTGGTGCCAAAGGCCAATTTTGACCAAACTTGTGCGTTCTAGGGTAGGAGGATTAGAATTATTAAGTAGATGGAACAACATTATAAGAGAAATAAGAGACAGAAACAGAGAATAGTTTCTGGAGGGACAGCCAGTGAATATTGAATCTGCCTTGTTTATTTTCCACAAGCTTTTTTATACTTCATTCCAAAAGTGGGTTGGGGAGGCAACAGACTTCATTAGCATGATCTAAAGACTAGACTTGAATTCTCTGACCTTTGATCCTGGTGGAGTGGATCCACTTCTACACCCAAAATACTGGTTATTAAAACGGATATCCACAAGTTATAAAGATGTGAAGACAAATACAAGTTATCAAATTTCTCTCTCATGCTGCCTTCCATAGTTTTAAAAATACTTTCCATTGTGTAGAAACATTTGTCACAGTCACTCTTACATAAATATGCTACTGTTTATACAATGCATGTGTCTAAAACTTACGTTTTCACAAACCCAAATAATTCTTGTGAGTCCAGGGAGCCAAATTGAAGGATCCACCTTAAACAGGTCAGATACATTCCTCTCAATTCCCTGGTCACTTAACTTTGTCCTCTGTTCTGCCAGTACCTTAAACAGGTGTAAGACACCAGACAGTTCCATTCCTCAAACACCGGACAGTAGCAAAGAGACCAGCTATGCCAGGATGTGACCAACACCCAGCTTTCTCAGGTCCCCCCTCCCAAGATAACACCCACAGATAAGCAGGAAGTAGTCTTGAGAATCCACCATCCCAATTCCTTTTACCTGTTGTGCCTAACCTCCCTCCTTTTTATTATAAAAAAGAGATGGGAATGCAATGGTCTGCCCTGTTCCTTTAAGAGACGAGCCCCACCCACTCTCCTCCCTGTCCGCCCAGGCAAGCAGATCTTCCTTCTGCTTCCAGCCCATGAGTCTTCTTTTCCATATCTCTCTCCTGAAGAGGCAGCTTCTGCCTCTCTCCCTTCTCCCCTCCCAGCTCGCTCTGTCTGTCTGTCTCTATCTCTCTGCCTCTCTCTCTGCTCTTCTCCCCTTCCCCCCTTTTCTTTTCCCCTCCTTATTGAACTAAATAAATACCCACTTTGTCTTCATGGCACGTCTCTGTCTCTCACCCACCCCAA
Organism: Bramus lutescens; assembly: GCA_001685075.1. NCBI lineage: Eukaryota > Metazoa > Chordata > Mammalia > Rodentia > Cricetidae > Bramus > Bramus lutescens. The sequence continues at coordinate 150,046 of LOEQ01000636.1, read as the reverse complement.
GGCTCTCTGCCTGGGACTGGCTCCCTTTGTGGACTCGGTACCTGTTACTGCCATTTGGGGACTTGTGACATTTTTGTTTTACCATAACAATATGCCTTTCTTTCTTTGAAACTTTGGCAGTATAAATGACAAGACAGGCAGGTCGACCATTCCAGGAATCTTTTGTGACCTCATAAGGGCAAGATCACAGTTTGATCATGGTGAAGCTTCTGCCTTTTCTGTCATATGGGGTGATGAAAGATGACTGCCATGCAGCAGAGAGTGGGGGAGTTGCTTTTATTGTTATTGTCTTACTTCCAGGTCCCTGATGAGTCTTCCATGTGTCAACTCTCTTTAATCTCGGGGGTTGTTATCAGATCCTATCCATGTTAGTATCACTGACCATGAAGGACCCTGAAGAGTAAGCTGGCTTATGTTGCAGCAACATGAGAAAAATTATAGTCTTCCCATTGTAATTCTTCCAAGTCACTGTAGGGCTACACAGGAATGGCAACTTCCTGGGATCAGAGGGAATGGGAAAGGAAGGATCTAAGAGTGGTGGTTGACAGGGCAGCATCATCAGCTTTGCCAAGTGTATGTATCTTAGTATCTGGTGAGTTACATAAATACAACAGCAACCATGGGTAGCTCTTGGAGTAGATTCCCCCTCCTCCATATGGATGAACAAGAGCTTCCCTGTAAGGGGTTCGAGTCCATGTTAGGTTATTTCACATATCAGCTTTCTTTCTCCATGGCAGGGTGTTGTTTCTCTCCCTTATCAGTCCTCAGCCCTTTTGTACCAGTTTAAATTTAGACATCACGGGTTCCCTGTCTTGTGCAGCTCTGACTATTTTCTTCTTTTCTCTTTGGAAAACGAAATCATAATACCTGTGTTGGCCACTTGCCGTGTAGGGTTAAGATACTGAAGCACATGGGCTTGTCCTGAGCTCCTGTGGATCACTGGGTGTGCCTGTGGTACTCTTGAGGAACTTCAGAGGGGGTCAGATCATCCAGATGCCAGGCCCACCGAGGAGTATGGATTTCCTCCCATTAGACTGCTAGCGTGTTGGCAAACTTTTGTCACTCTGATTCAGATATTATATCGATATGTGCACCACCCTCCACCCCTGTGTTTCTGAAGGTTAGATCAGGTCCAGAGGCTGTTGATGGTATAGGCTGTGGGAACTGCACTTCTTTCCCAGAGTGATGTTAACCTTATTTTCACTTTTTACCCCTCTTACTTCTGGTTTCTTTCTCTGTTCCATAACTATTCAAAAAAATTAATACTATTAAAGAGAAACTTAATTTTTGAAGATGAGTTTTTGCGTTGTTTGGTCTCTGAGATTTATGAGTCCAGCCTTGCAATAATATCTCTAGTGGAAGTACAGTCTGCTTTATGAAAAGGGAGCTAAGCGCCTATCAGATCCATTGTTTAAGTTCATTATTACATAGGAATGTTTCCTAAGTACAAACAGTAATGAAATACCTATTGATTATTAAACCACATGCCCTAGAAAGCAGAAGCTGTAAAACTGCATTTTTTTTCTTCTTGTTTTAAAGTTGGGATTAAACCTCGCTAGGGTCTTGTGTGTAATGGGCAGACCCTCACATTGAGATTCGTGTCCAGCTCTCTTTTTACTTTTGGTTGCAGACAAAGCTCCCTTTGAAGTTGTTGAGGCTGGTCTTGAACTTGCAGCCTTTCTGCCTCCGTAGCTGAGTAGCTGGGATTAAAGACTGCTACCACTAGAGCTGGCTTTCCTTGTTTTGAAGATTAGTTGTTAGTGCCATGAATGCTGTATCATGGTCTTTAACTCCTATTTCCTTTTTATTTCCGCACGTGCATGATGATACTCTTATACTAAATTATTTAAACTTCTCCCTCATGTAGAAGTTGCTCCAATACATAAATTCTTATTGAAATAACTAAAGGTAGCCTCAAATGAGCACTGCCCTTTGTTGATTTTGTTGTATTTTGTATGAAGAGAGGTTCAAGTATCTTTTCCATTAATTGGCTGACAGTTATTTTAATCAACTGGGCAAAGGTGTTATGCAAAAGATGGAAAACGTATACTTTCACTGTTCACACAGGCACTGAAGTGCTCTGTCGAACTTTTCAAATGTAAGTTACGGGGAGTAATGAGATGGATTTTGAACTAATTAAAGAGGAAAGATTTATGTGTTGGAAGAACAGGAAATAGAACGATAGGAAGTGCATTATTTGATTTTATACTTTGTCTGTAAAATAGTGGCCCATAGCTATACATTTATTAGAATCCCTGTTTATGGTCTTAGAATTTGATGGAGACAGTTATTAATTGAAAAATGTAATAATCCTTATATTTATCATAACTAGCCATGGGTTTATCTCTCTACAACTTACAGGTGTGATGTATGTCTTTTGAAAGGTGATGTTTTAATGCGAGAATTAATTTCAGACACTGGGAAGTTTTACAGCTATTTTAATTTTCACTACCATAATTTAAATAGCTTTTTATTGATTTATTGTGTTTGCCCCTGGACTACAGTTTCTTTATGTGAACATGGTACCAACAGTGTGGAATTAAGTCCTTCTTTGACCATCTCAGCATTAGATCTCCATGAAGGATGTTTCTGGAATGAGCTAAATGAAGAAGGTCCTTGAGATCTGTGTGTATCAGCAATGCAGGCTGTTGACTGTTTTGTTTGTTTGTTTATTTTTATGGGAAGTGGGTTCTCTGGCCCAGAAAGATGGGGAATTGTTAAGGGGCAAAGACTAATTGCTTTTTATTTCCTGCAGAAATAATCAGTCATGAATAAAGACTTAGAAATACACTTTGACTGATCTCATGTATTCCTATGGAAAGGGAAGGATACAGGAAAATGCATATCACGTGGGCCGGGGGGAGTGTTCTCAGGGATCCTGGATTGGTAGGTGAAAGTAGAAGGTGGTTCTTATCAACATCTATCTGATGTGGTAAGTGGTTTCCAGACAGCTTTACAGAGCTGTCCTGTTCTTGTGGATTGTGACAACAGGGGACTTCACCAGTCTTTTACCAGTGAACTTCCTAAGTGCCCCCACCCCACTCTGATGCAGCAGAAGGAGCAGCAGGACCCAAGTAGGTCCAAGGTGGTTTTTCTTTTCTTCCCCTTTTGGGAAGTGGAACACCAAGTCATTTCCTGTGCTAATAATGCATGCTTCGGAACCTGTGCGTGTGCGTGTGTGTGTGTGTGAATCTTTGTCCTTAGTAGAACTGGTGACTTGGAAATTGATGGATATGAGTTGCCTATAATACTTAACCTGAGAGAGCAATGAAGCCTTCGAGAGTGTGTGTAGTCTGTATTTTATGCCTCATTTGGAAAGAACAGAATTCCTACCCATAAATGATCAGATGAGGAAAAGACACCTTCGAAGGATGCAGTTTGTGAGAACAAGCAGGTGTACCCTGAATGGCTGGGCCGTGGTGGGTGAGGGTCCATCAGGTTCCACAAGAAGAGTATCTTCCGAGAGTTAATATTTAGGAGGGAAAAAGATGAGCATAGGAGTTACATGTAGGAAAGAAACATTGAAATGAGGGTCCCTTATTGGTCCTTGTTGCCTTCTGAGTGTGAAGAACAGTGCAGCCTATATCAGACAACCAGAAATGTTTCCAGATATTTCCATCTGTCCCCTGGGTACACAGTCAAAACTATAGTTGAAAACCGTCTCACTTAGGATGTGTCTCAAACAATATTAGACCAAGACAGAGAGTCACTGGGAAAAGTCCCTGCTCATAAAATCTTGAGGAGCTGAGGTTGGATCCTCAGGACAGGACTTAAGTAAAAGGAGCATATGGCCATGTGGTTGTGTAGCCCCACCACTGAACAGGCATGAGACTCCTTGGACGGTGGCTGGCTGTGTTACTGCCATCAGTTTACCTTCATGATCAGTGGAAGCCCCTGTCTCAGAAAGCAAGAGGGAGAACAGTTGAGGAAGACCCTTAGCGTCTGCCCTATACAAGCATGAACGTCTTTACAGAAATAATGACAGTTAATAACAGTGTTGAGTGTGATAGATAAGTGGTACATTTGATGATATTTGACTTGGCACTGTCTTATTTTTAAAAACCAGAAAGATACAGATTTATTCTTAATTGTGTGTGTGAGAGAGAGAGGGGGGGAGGGAGGGAGGGNAGAGAGAGAGAGAGAGAGAGAGCATGATCATCCAGAGAGAACAGAAGATAGTGTGGGATCTCCTGGAGCCAGAATTACAGTCAGCGAGCTGCTGCATGGACTTTCTGGATGAAACTGGGATCTCATGAAGAGCAGGAAGTGCTCTTGAGCCCCAGCCATCCCTCCAGCCCCTGACCTGACAAGTGCATAGAGTGAGTCTAGGAGTTTCTTATTCTAGTTGGGCAGGTTTTAAAGGCTGTGAGCCAACTGCTCTAACAGATGCAGAAAACTGTGTTTTCGTTCTTCTTAGTTTGTGCTTTGTCAGTCTTGTAAAGTCGGAGTGATATCAACTGTAGCCATACTGCACGTGAGCATCAGGAGTTTTCAGATTAACAGGTACCTGTGGGCCCCAGTCTGCATGATTCCTTTTAGGCGAGAATTTCAGAACGAGTGATAGGGGTTTACTTTTTCTTTTTCTTTTTTAACCTCAGCAGGATGGCAGTCAACAAGCCTGTACCTCATGTGTGTTTCCCTAAGTAATCGAAAATGTGCCCTGGCTTGATCAGAGCAGTTGGTGCATTTGTAAACTTCATTTCCTGAACATGTTAGACGCAGGACGCAGAGACGCCTGTTCTTCATGCATGTGCATGGAATTATTTTCTTATGTACATCAAGTAGTGTTCCTCCACACGTTTCATTTTGAAATGGTTTTGTGAAGGCTTTTCAATGAACTCTGATGAGATTTAAACTCCAAAAAAGAAAAGAAGACAACATTGGATTTATTTAGGTGCTTTTTATCTAGAATTTTAACTCAAATAGTTTTTAATCCTTATTTGTGAATTCCCATTTTATGTGTAGTGTCTTTCATTCATGCATGTCTATCATATGTGTGTCTAGTGCCCTTGGTGTCCAGAAGAGGGCGTTGGGTCACCTGGAACTGGAGTTACAGATGGTTGTGAACTGTCATGTGGGTGCAGGTAATTGCCTGTGGCTTATTCAGAACAGTAACCAGTGCTCTTACCTACTGAGCCGTCTCTCCAGCCCTGTGAATTGCTGTCTTAATGCAATTAAGAATTGGCTGCTTAAATTTGGGTGTGTGTGGAGGGAATGAAAGGCCCCCTTTCGCTGCTTCTCTTACATACGAATGACCTTCCCTTGTTGGAAACTGGGTCATCTCTATGTCTTCCTCTCTTGTTCCCAGGGCTTTTTGTTTGTGTTTTGTTGTGTGTGTGTGTGTGTGTGTGTGTGTGTGTGTGCTCACACATCAGCTAAGGGAGGCAATGGAAAGGAGTTGAACTCTTGTTTCTTCTACACTGCACAGTTCCCTTCCCCCAGCAGAACAAAGATGCATGATGATGAAGCTTTGACATTTTCCGAAAACGAAGCTTTTAGTTCCCATAATGTGGAGTGGAGGTCAGAGAGTGTGCCAAGCCTTTTACTCTCTGTTTGGCTCATGTTTGCCCTGGTTCCTCAGAGGACAGGGACAAGGCACTGCAGGAACTCCAGGTCTTCCCCCCCTTAATCTTTGCCTTAAAAACAAACAAACAAAACCTCTTACGGAATTTAATTTTGTTGTTGTTTTATTGTCCTTGAGCTTCATTTAACCCATAGGAGCCAGTCATTCCACACCCATGTGCTAGCTCACAGTTCAGGACCTCCGGATTCCCCAGCTTCATACCTTGAGCACTTTGGACCTTGGTAACTTGCTTTGTTTGTAGTTTAATTGCCATGGTGAGCAGATATAAAGCCAGTACCCCCAAAGACTTAATGATGCTTATGCAATCACTGTTTTCCACCTCAGTTTTAGATGTTCTAGTGAATGTCCTCTGTTGGAAATAGTGTTAGACATTATAAAAAGATACCTCTTCTGTGTCCTCCCCACCCTCACACTGGAGTTATCTTGGATGAGGTTTTCTGTCCTGCCTGGTTCCCACAGTCGTTAAGTCCCAAAGAAATCACACAAAGATTATAAACTGATTGGCCTAGTAGCTCAGACTTATTAACTCTTATAACTTATATTAGCCCCATTATTCTTGTCTATGTTAGCCACGCAGCTTGGTACCTTTTTCAGTGAGGCAGTCAAATCTTGCTTGCTCTGTGGCCAGATCAGGACTGAACGCCAAGATTNGGTTTTCTGTCCTGCCTGGTTCCCACAGTCGTTAAGTCCCAAAGAAATCACACAAAGATTATAAACTGATTGGCCTAGTAGCTCAGACTTATTAACTCTTATAACTTATATTAGCCCCATTATTCTTGTCTATGTTAGCCACGCAGCTTGGTACCTTTTTCAGTGAGGCAGTCAAATCTTGCTTGCTCTGTGGCCAGATCAGGACTGAACGCCAAGATTMCCTCTTCCCAGAATTCTCCTGTTCTCATTGACCCGCCTCTACTTCCTGTCTGGTTGTACTGACTATACGTCCTGCCTGGCTACTGGCCAATCAGCATTTTATTAAAATACAATTGACAGGCTGCAAACCATTGTCACCCAGCACTTTATTAAGCAATGGTAATAAAAGAGGGAATCCCGCATCATCAGAGACTGAGTGCAGTCTTTCAACCATACACAGCACAACAGAACTTGGCAGTCACAGATACTGTTGCAGTTTAAATTGCTTGTGGAGGGACAACTTTTGGGAGTAGTTTATTCTTTCCGCCGGGTGGGTCCATGGAACTCAGGTTATCGGGCTTGGCAGCAAGCAACTTTATCCACTGAGCCACTTTGCTGGCTCTCAAGAAAACATTTTTCTGATTGTTTTTAAAGTGAATTCACAAAAACAAAATGCAAATGCATTTGATAAGTGAGAAATTCCACAAATGTGAGAATTGCATCTTTGTCTGGCCAGTGAAGGAGGGAGTGTCCCTAGGGTGGAACTTGGTGGTATGGATTCTAACTCTGTCTCCCCCACCCCACCCCCTGTATTTGAAGTTGGGGCTTTTAGATGAAAGATGTGAGACCTGTGGTCTTGGAGCTGCTGTTTAAGAGTCCCAATCATTTAGGAAGGCAGTAATTACCTGCTCCTGCTGGCCACCTAGGGTGGATTCCACTCTCAAGACCATTGCCCTTGTTTTCTCTTTGTAAGTGTAGCTGTTTCTTGATTACTCTCTAGAGAGATTTCAAAGGTAAAGTCATTGTTTGATAAGTAGAAAACGTGAGAATCAGGACAGAGGATTCCTCTGAAGAATGGTTACTGGGTGCTGCCTGCCTCAGTCACCACCTGTTTTGGAGGTTACTAAACACGAAGGAAAATGAGCATCTGGGTGGGGCTCACTCCACTAATCGTGGTTCTTCAGAAGCCCAGGCAGGGATAATTCATTAGCATATGCAGAGTGCAAAATGAGTTTGAGACAGGCCTACACAGCAATTCTGTCTTTAAGAAGCCAGGGTCCGGATATTTGTAGCTCAGTTGCATGGTGCTCCCTGAACATTTGCAGAGCTGTGGATTTTACACTTACCACTCTAGATAACAACCTGAACAATGCCTCTTCCCCAAAAGAGCTCTGTGAAAGTTACTGGCTTAGATGCCCCCATGACTCAGTCTTTCAACTGAGCAGTCCCCAAATCAAGAATTTATTCTTCCACCAAGGCAAACTCCATTCATTTCCAAACCAGACCATTTTCTTAGGCTTTGCCTAATGTTCAATTCCTAGCAAGTGACTTCTCTCCCTACCTGGGACTCTATTTGCTGAGATTAAGATTACGTTTGACTTTTTCTCTTCTAAAGACAATCCTTTCAGCACTTTGAAATTTGTAAGACTAGCAACACATGCAGAATACTGCAGACTGCTTCAGTTGCTAATTGTTGCTCTTGTTTTCTTTCATCCTCCACTCTCCTCCTTTTCCTCCTCCCGCCTTCTCTTCCTGTTAGCATTGCTTGAGAAATGTCTATCTCATAATGGAATGCTTGCATTTGTAGTGTTCAGCAGTGCTTGGTCCTGGAAAGCTGACTGGGAGCTGCTTGGGAATGAAGACAGGACAGACACCTGTACACAGGAAAGCTGGGGGCAAGTGGACTTGGTGCTCCCTGATGGAGTGGAGGTGTGCTCTCTGGTGAAGTGGAGGTGTGATCTCTGGTGGAATGGAGGTGTGATCTCTAGTATTGTGGAAGTAGCTGCCACAGTGGTTGAAAGGAAGGCTTTGCCAAGTGTGAGCCTGGCCCGAGGAAGACTGTGCCAATTTCCTGTGGTTCTGAGGCTCATGTCAACAGAACACATTCACTCAGGGCTTCCTTGGCTCTCTGTACCTTTTGACAGTGGGCCTGTTATTGTAATATGGTTTAATCCAGTGCTCAACCATCTTAAAAACAGCCTCTCCATGAATAGTTCACTTCTGTGGAAAACAAGCGCAGAAGCTGTGGACAGAATTCTGAGTGTGCCAGCGGAACAGGTGGGTCTGGCGATGCCACACTTGCAGCTCTTTTGCTAGAGTTGTGTCAGGAGGAGTGATGCTCTCTGATGAGAAAATGGTGCTGTTGCCTAGTCTTTAACCGTTTGGTCATCGTTTTCCGAAAGTCATGAGCTTGGCTTCCATCATTAAATGCTCCATGGTGTTGTGACTCTGACATTCTCACTACTAACTGGATTTTTCCTTCCCTTCATTCAGTTCCACTGAATAGATGCATCTGTCACAGATTTACCCGCCTTCTTTGCCACTGTAACTCTTGATGTCATCCAGAGGGCCAGAAGTTATATGTTCTTAACATTTTCCTCTCAATCAGATTTGTTTCCTTAGGCCCAGGGAAGATGACAAGGGGTGCCATTGGTGGTGAACTAGGCAAGTTCCTCTGACCCAGGACCTTTCTCAGCTTGCACCCAGCTCCCAATAAAAGGAATTCTGTCCCTCTGCAGACCTAGGCTTTGCCACAGCCTCGCTTCAATTTCTTTCTTTTAGCATCAAAGACATTTGTTACTCTTCTCAATTTGTTTTTTTGCAGCTGAATCTTATTTTCTGCACAGTTTAATCCTTCAATGGCCTCAGCTTGTCTGTTAAGATCTTCCATGTATTTAAGGAGCAGTGAAGAAAGTTCTTTGTATAAATGTTGCTAGAATATGAATATCACTCCCTACTCCAGTTTGAATTAGTGATCGAACCTCCGTATGGCTTTCCTTGGTCCTTATTTGACTCTGAATTGTAGCTGACTCTTGACTGGTAGGACTGTGTCTTGCTTTGCATAATTGTTAGTGAAATTTTTATGGATCAATATTAGGCTCATAGTCTTCCGTTACTCTTAATATGGTATCTCTCTCTCACACACAGAAATCTTATATACATATTTGAAGCATTTTATTGAATCACATATCTTTATAGAACACTAGAAATACCATTTTTTCTAGTCAATGAATAATAAAGTGTTTATTTGGATGTTCTATTTTCTGAAGGTCTGTTCAGCACAGTCCATCCAATAGGACTCTACTGTGATAGAGATGTTTCATTCTCTGCTGGGTACCAGTGTTGCTGCTGGCCACCTGTGACCATCAAACATTTGAAATATGGCAAGTGTGGCCTAGGAAATGAATTTAATTTGATTAAAATTAAATTTAAGGACCACATGTAGCTAGTGGGTCATGTGTCTCTCAATGCGGGCAGAGAAATTAGCCATTTCAGTCTTGATCCCTCCCCCCTTCCTTCCAGCAGGCTTTTTTAAATGTCTATGTGGTGGCAATATTTTTTTAAGGCACTGGGGCTATCAAGCGGCATTGGCTTCTTCCAGGATTGGGGAGGCACTGGCAGTCCTGAAGAGGGACTGACAGATCCCAGTGCTCATTAAGGTGGGGCAGTAAATGTGATGAGCTAGGGCAAGCAGGCCACTGGGAAATACAGAAGAGAGAAGTTTAACACCAGGATTGTTTGCAGCCCAGACTGGAAACAGAAGGCCAAAAACTGGATAGGTCAATGACTTGGGTCATCGGAGTTTAATGTGTGTTAAGGACCATGGGTGGATATCTTTAGCAGTTGGCCAGTTTAATAGAACATGGTCACCTAGCTATTCTGTTAACCCATCTTCATGCTCAAGAAAGGCTCTTGTTAAAGGCAGAGCTTTGAAGGCCATGACTTTGTTGTCTTTCAGCACCAATGCTGTGAGATTTTTAGTGTTTAAAGAACCATTCCTAGAGCCCAGTGCCTCCTGCAAATACCCATCACACAGATCACTCAAAAGGAAGCATGTGTCACCATTTACACCACATTATCCTCAGCAGCCTCTGCTCTGAAACATATCTTACTAGGTCTGTTGGGTCCACGGGGGTCGCACAAATCTGGAGGACAGACCGCCAAAGTCTATTAAACCAGAAACAAAATTCATTCCAGGAAAAAAAGCATTAGGTATGAACAAAGAAATTTTTACCATCTTGAGGTAAAACTCTGACACAAGTTGCCCTTCTTTGCAATTTCCATTAACAGAGTTTTTTAGTCAAACTGGTGTTTGTATTTCAAGTCATTGTTTTCTTCTGGCTCTTTCTTATGGTGTTTACCAAAGCTCTATATGCCGCTGGTACTGCCACTTTTGCATAGCAGAGAATGGTATGGGACAACACAAAACCAAACAGTCATAGACATCCCATCATTTAAAAGTTAACTCAGCTCACTTCAATTTCTGGTCATGAGTGGCTGCGGGGTTATCTAAAAGCTGATTCTCAGTTTGCAGAGGGACGCTTCAACCTTGGAGACAGAGATACTGGTTGTAAAGCAAAGTAACCCATTGTTAATTGTTAATCCTTAAGCTCCTAAGAAAGCTACTGACAGCCAGCACTCCTTCTTCTAGGCTTACAACCTTATATTTCTTTATCCCTACATTCTTATTTCTGGAATCTGCATGTCTATACTCTTATTTGACACTTCAAGGTCAATGAGGCAAGCAAGTTTAGAGCCTTCCAGTGAACATCATGGTTGTAGTGCAACCATGAAGAAAATCAATAGGACTGTTATTGATAATGTTATTGATTATCTATTTTATGGTGAGAATCATGCAATTCTGTAATCAACGAGGGGGCCAGGTAGATTATTTTGAGCAAGATCAAAGCCATACAGAGGAGAAGTTGCATGGGTTGCTCTAAAATTTACTCTAGTAACTGTGGAGGCTGGACGATAATGAGGCAGAAGACAGTGTTAGGAGATGAAGTCTTAGAGGGAGGGAGGAGGTAGGCCTTGCACTGTCTGACAGGATGTACCACAGTAAAAACAGTCCTAGGATTGATTGATCAGCAAGCATTTCCAGTGGCCTCTTCAAGAAGATGCTTCCGTCTCCGAAGTTTGGAAATATCTAGTCTGTCTTAAAAGTTGCTGCTTACTTCTTCTGGCCAGTCCACTTGCTATTTGAGATCGTTTCATTTTGGCCAGAGATTAAAATCCATTAGGAAGTTGTATAGAGCTCCACATTCTCCAGAGAGTGCTGGAAGCTAGGTAAACCAGGGGAACATCTGATAGATCCTTGGAGAGCCCCAAGCTGGGGAGGTAATGCTGCACAAGTAGATTGTGACTCCAGGTCTAATTTTAAGAGTGAGACTCCCTGGGAGAAGCAGTAATTGGCCAGAAGAATGTGATTGCTCCTAATTGCCTTCCTAATTATACACTTGGATGTTGGGGGCCTAAGGCTTGGGGTTTGGCACTGTACATCACAACTGACATGTCCCTGGAGAGCTGTGGCTAAAATACCTCCTTAAAGATAAGCCTATTTTCACATCCCTCCAGCAGCAAAGATGCAGATAGAAGGGGAGGAAGAGGATTATATAAGTGCTCTTGTAGGTAGACATAGCAGAATGTAGAAAGTAGACAGCACACAAACCCTTCTTGGATTAAGAATGCTGTTGAGAGCCAAGGTGGTGTAGTTACTGTTAGTTTCATGGCTATGGTTTCCTCTTTCATTTCTAGTCAGAGTTAGGAAAGCAGTATAATCCATCAGAAGTTGCTGAACATCTGTCTGCCTAACCAGTTCCTTTGGGGAGAAATGAAGCTAGAAAATATCCAGACCTTATGGTAGAGGATAGGTGGACATAGACCTCCCCGCCCCCAGCAAAAATTTTTGGAATGGTTATTGAAATTGAGGAATTTTTAGTGAAGTCCCTGGCAAAATAAGATTCTCTGACTTTGGTCTACATCTGTCCTCTTAAAAAAATTTTGTTTGCTTTGAATTTTTATTTTCTATGAATTGGTTTCCAATGTTTAAAAATTGAAGAGTTTCATTTAAAAGTGCCATGTTAGTGCCTTCATGCATGTATCATAGTGTGTGTACAGACCTGAGAAGATACAGTGGAACGGAGCAGTAATGTTGCAGAGGGCCCCTGTTGAGGCACATTCCTAGTGCCTCCATTTGCTGAGCCCCTACTGCTCTGGAAGAATATCCACAAGTTTATTCCCTGCTCCAGAGAGCAGAATTTGCATCTGTGATCTAAGAGTTTGTTTTCAGTTCATTAACTATTTGAAAGATTCATTTCTTAGGCACTGCAGCCAATTAGCCTTATATACAAAGATAAAGGACCTGTGAAATTAAAATGTGAGCCTGTGTCCACCCTTTTTATGGAGAGGGTGGTCCACTTGAGGATTGCTATTAATTATAAGTTAATGGGATCTTTGTTAACCAAACATGTTTTGTTAACCAGAAAGAACCAGGAGCTCTTGTGGTGGTGCCTCCAGGGAGAATTGGCAAGAACTTTTACAATTCTGTAGTTCTTAGAGTTGTTAGCTGGGATATTCTTGGTCTCTTAGCTGATTGAAGGTGACAGAAAGCTGAAGGATGAGAGAAATTTGGGACCAAGGATGCTGTTTCAGGTGTAGGAAGGTAGTATTGACTTGCCTCTTCCCCATGTCTTTAAAAAGTTTGGAGTGAGCCATGGCTGTGTACACGTGTAATCCCAGCATTCAGGAGATGTAATCCCAGCATTCAGGAGGCCGAGGCAGGCTGATCTCTACGGGTTCAAGATCACACTGGTCTACATAAAGAGTTCCAAGCCATCTAGGGTGATAGACCCTGCCTAAAAAAATGAAAAACAAGCAGAAAATTCCCCAAAGGTAAGCAACGTTAGGGTATGGGTGGGTTTCAGAGACTTTGGCATTATAAGATCTAATGAATTTGCCAGTTGTTACATATGAAATAATTTTAGCTATGAGTAACTTTCCAGGTAAATATTAAAGGATGTCTTTTTCTAGAGCTGAATGATAGACAGAATCTGTAAGTGGCTTGATGATTCTGTTTTGGTCAATTGTTTTCAATCTTCTGAGTAATATAGATCAAGAACTTTGAAATGGATGTCAGTCATTCGTTCCCCATACTACCCCCTCCCTTCTGAATGACATTTATGACATTTTGTCTGTTAGCAGGCTTTTTTGGGAGGGGTTTACTAGTACCATCCCTAACTGTTGAGTGGAAGCTGATTTCCAATTGTCCTTGTTATAAAGATGTCAATTTTTCAATGAACTCAATTCATTGTTTGATCGATGGACTTGCTTCTTTTTAAATAGACAATGTAAATCTGTCAGGACTTCTGCCTGGCCTGTCATGGACCATGCTGCTTCCTCCGGTCAACACTGTCTGTGGCAGTGCAGCAGAGTGACGCCCGAGTAGCTGCTTTAGGTCTCTGAAATAGATGGGCATCGCTGTGTGGTTCCCTGTGACTTTCTGAGACCTTGGATGAAGTATGAGGGTCGCTTGTTCCCAGCTGCTCAGCTTCGAAATCACCACACAGAAAGTGTATTAATTAAATCACTGCTTGTCTATTAGCTCCAGCTTCTTTTTGGCTAGCTCTTACATCTTAGTTTAACCTATTTCTATTAATCTGTGTACCACCACATGGCTGTGGCTTACTGACAAGGTTCTGTCTGACATCTGTCTCTGGCGGGACTACATGGATTCTCCTGACTTACCTCCTTTCTCCCAGCATTCAGTTTAGTTTTATCTACCTAGCTCTACTCTACCCTGTCACAGGCCAAGGCAGATTCTTTATTCATTAACCAATAAAAGCAACACATACACAGAAGGACTTCCCACACTGCAGTGGGAAGACTCTTGTTTTCATCTCCCTACTCTGGTTACACCTTGCCAAGGAAGCCGTGTCTATGCTTCTCCCTCCTTCTCAATGTCAGATGTTCATTTTCCAGCAAAGTACTTAAGGAGTTTGAAAAGCCAATCAATGCTAAGTTGAAGACGGCGCTTTATTATTTTTCAGGACATTCTTGTCCCACATCAATCAGTAAATTGAGTTTGAATCATTAGGCCAGGCAGATGAACCCAGCCTTCCTACATTTCATTGGTATTAATCATTAAATCCTTCACCAGTTGTGGGTTTTCCAAGTGTGATGTATATGATGTTTGATATGCAGGTAAATAAGAGTGTTTAATGACTCAGAACGTGTGGCATTTGAAGGAGTTGAGTAAATGACCTTGTCAATGGAGGCAGCATAAGTCTCCCGAGATGAAGGATAGAAGAGAATGTTGAGGAGCCTGTTAATCTCAACTTCTCAAGAGGCTGAGGCAGGATGATTACATATTCAAGGCCAACCCAGGAATTTAATGACACTTTATGGACAGTAAAATATAAAATGAGAGTTGGGGCTGTGGCCATTGTTAGAGCATTTATGTAAGGTTCATGACTATGTGGGGTTTGGTCCCCAGTACCACAGAAATCAAAAGCAGGAAAAGTGAAGTGTAGTGAAATGGGGAGCGGGCCTGCTTTCGTCCTGCCCTGCTCCTGCATAGCTAACTTATACCCGGAAATAACAACACACAAATTGTATTCATTTAAAC
>LOEQ01000636.1:105856-135145 GCA_001685075.1 Bramus lutescens | reverse complement strand
CCACCTAAGGGCTGGCCTATAAAAAGGGCCAAGGCAGTTTCTTTATTAACCAATAAAAGTAACACATAGACAGATGACCCTCCTACATCAGTGAAGCCTAGTTCATGGTTGCAATAGGACCTTTTGTTGTGAAGAGGATGATTAAATCTGAGGCTTCTATCCCATGTCCGCTCTGCCCTTAAGGGTTTCACCGCATTCGTTTCAGTTTGTGATTCTCTTTCTTCAGCATATCGACCTTCACGTTGACTTTGTAAGGCATTCTGGGTACCGAAGTGCTTGATTAGTGTATGCTGTAGTTTCCATGAAAGAAACACATGTGATCGTGATAGCTCCCAGTGCTCCATGATGAGATGGCAGTGACAGCAAGGAAATGCCCAGGTTCTTGAAGGACCCATTGTGTGTCACCAATGGATGTGGAGGATTTCTGTGGGTGCTACTCAGTTGTAGATAAGATGGCTGAGAATGGTGTATGTTCAGAGCTGACATTGGTGTCGTTTTTGTATTGGAGATGGTGGTAGCAGCATATTCCTGCAGTAAACAAGTCTTAGCAAAGGGTGGAGACCAAAATTGTTACATAATTTTTGCTGGGGCCCACAGGGAGGTCAAAACCCCTGGAAGGAATCTGAGGGTCCTCTATAGAGGCCGCAGAGTTGGATCATGGAGAGCATTTGTTCTGGGGTTTTGAGCTTGTAACGGGGAACCATGAGAGGGGTTTGTGCAGCTGAAGAAGTTTGGCTGCTGAAGAAATTTGGGATTAACTGAAGAGAAACACTGGGACTTAAGGACCTAGAAAGGGCAGAGCAGTGCGCAGCAGAGGGGCTAGGGATAGAGAAATGTGCATGGCGAAGTCAGAGTGAAGTGAGCTAGACACTGCCCTAGAAGTTTTAGAGTGTATGCCAATGGAGCCTGGGAGTTGAGCGATATGACCTGGTATCTACCTTTCTATTCCCAGAGGTGAAGTGAACGCGCCACTTAGTAGGTAGGGGTTGGGGTTAAGGTTGAGGAATGCTTGGCTGAGCAGGTCGTATCTGTCAACCAACGGGGTGGTTTCCATCTCTTCCTCATTCATTGCTTTCAGGTAATTTCTTAATGCCTTTGGCCACATGTGGTTATTTTTGATTATGCAAGGATGTGCTTTTAATTGGAGAAAGCTAGAAAGGGGTCAGGAATGATAAAGGAGAGGGGGGCTACTAAAGACACTATAAGAAATTGCAATTTATTCCTGCTCCAGGTCGAGAGCTAGAGGATGCGCCAGAAGCTGACACATCTGTCTTGCATGATCTCTGGACACGCACAAGCCAGGCCCCCTCAGCTAGGTGTCTGTGTCGTTACCCTTTATTAAGTCTCCTGTGGTTGCTACTCAGAAATTAGAAGCTTGATAATTTCGTCGGGCTGCCGTGACCTGTGTCTCCTGCCTTTTCCCGTTCACTTGCAGAAGCAGCCACCATTACCAAGCACACTGATCCATTAGCTCTCATTACAAGACAGAATTCTTCTTGGGAGTTTAATATGCTCATCCTTGACCCCCCCCTTCTTTTTGGAATTGGAAATTATCCTGAAAATTTACCTCTACCTCTGTAATTTCTCCGACGTGCTCAAGAACAGCTTAATAGTCTGAAAACGGATGAATTCGCAATGAGAGCTCTGAAGGTCGTAACCGAGCAGCGATAACTCAGCTAATGAAATATTCATTTCCAGCTCTGAAGTGGCACTGTATATCAATGTGTTGTCACCAACTGTCATTGTTACGTAGAGCACAAGTATATTTATGCATTTATAAATAGCTCGGGGGAGGAGGGAGAGGCTAATTACATGCAGGAACAGGTACAGCAACATCCATGGCCCTGTCTCTAACCAGCACCTGCTTACCAGTTTCCCAAGGCATGTCTGTGAATTAAGTATAGGTTCTGCACATTAACCTCTGGTGTGTTTGGTTTTGCAAATGATACAATTAGAGAGAGAACAGTATGGGAGATATATGTGCTTTTTTAGGTCATGTCCACACCAGGGGTTTGTTTATATAAATGTAAAACGGAGTGCGTAATTTAGCACTTACTTAGGACAATTAAACTGAGAACTGTTTGGTTTGAAAAATCTAGAACACTGGAGAAGAGATATATATTTATATAATTAACTTCGCCAATTAAGAATGGATTTACGTTAGTAAAAATCAATGTAATTATCCAGATAATTCAGGCTAATTAAAGTCCTCCCCACATCCTTAGATTTCCATTAGCCTCCTGTTTCTGGTAACAGAGAACTTTTGGTGTTAAATTAATTCTATAATTTGTATAAAGTATCCCCACTCTGTTTTGCTAGTGCTTCAGCTGACTGTGTGTACGTGATAAACAGATGTCCTTTAGGCACACAAAAAGGGGCAAGTATCAAATATTGTGCGCCAAATCTCAGTCAGTGTTATGATAATTATACTGACAAACTTAAGTGTGCAGTCTTTAAAAAAATGTAGAAACAGTTTTGTGTGTGTGTGTGTGCGTTCTTGTGTGTGGTGTGACTATTTTTGGTTGTCAACTTGATTACATCTCGAATTGACTAAAACCCAAGAGGCTGGATACACCTGTGAGTGAGTTTTCTTAACTAAATCGGTTGAAATCAGAAGGCCTAACCTTTGGAATGGATCTTTTGAGGGGGGATCTTTTCATGTGGCCCACACCTTCTGGTGGCGACCTGTATAAAGGCCTCGGAAGAAGGACACTTTTGCTCTTTGTGTGCTTGCCTTCCCCCTTGCTAGAAAGTCCATTCCTTCATGGGTAGTAGAGGCTACTTCTTCATGATGCTGCTGTGCACTCAGGATCAGCTGAGACATCCAACCTCATGGACTGACCAAATCCTGGATTCTTCTGGTTGTTGGATTAGTGGGACCACAGCCTGTAAGCCATTCTTCTCTCTGTCTCTGTCTCTCTCCACCCACAGTTAACCATAGATAACCTCAGCCCCCTGGAGCCGGAGTTACAGGTGTTTGTGAGTGAGTGCTGGGGACTCAACTCATATCCTCTCCTCTGTAAGAGCCCATACTTGCTGCTAACTCCCTAGCCATCTCTCTGGCCTCTGGATTTTAGACACAGGGTCGATCGCTGAACCTGGAATTCTATAACTTTGCTATATTGGCTGCCTAGCGAGCCCTGCGATTCTCCTACATCCACTTTCCCAGCCTTGGGATCACAGGTGCAGGCCCTCAGCTTTTCATTTAATACAGATGCTGAGAGGCACACTCGTTTCTTCATGCATGTGCCACACACTTTATAGATGAGCTATCTCTCCAGCCCTCACTACAGAATCCTTTATATCCAGATACACTTTAGCAATGATGGGGATTTGATTAGAAATGGGATGGGATATATATTCAGTGGTCTGAATTTAGTACACAGCCCCTAGTTCCAGTGCACCTATGAGAAGCCCCTATAGCTTTGGATCCCCTCTTGTCCCTTCCTTTGAACTCCGTATCTTTACCCTGATTTGAAAGTACCCACCTCTTTCCCTCATCTGCCTGCCTCCATAGCCTCTCAAAACCAGAAAGCAGCAGCTTCTTCTTAGGTTTATAAATAGATGCCACCTTAGGTGAATGTCAAGTGTAGATTCTCTTCGAACCCTTGTGTGTCTTTGGCATTTCTTTACCATTCTCTCTGGAATTAAAAAAACTTCCTCCCTGTATTCTGAAGGGGTGTGAAGTGGGTGGTGTAAGATGGGCGTTTCACAGTGAGTGTTCAGGCATGAAGAGAGGCGCATTTGCCTTGGGCAATTGGCATTTCGTTTTAGCTTGGAAAGTTCATTTTGTTGTTTTTCTTCTGTTCTTTAGTTTCTGTTTTTCTCTGTTCTTTAGTCTGAGAAAAGAACAGGTTACAGCCTGGGCTTGCTTCATAATGTGAAAGCCAACTGGTCCTTGTGAATGAATGCAGTTACGTAGTGGGGGCAGGACTCTTGGTTGATGCTGTGCCTTGGGTCTCATGAGCTACTTCAGGTCTGTCTCAGGTCTTCCCCATATTTAAAGGACTTTGAGAAAAAAATTAAACAACTGGTCTGGTTATTATAAGTACTGTATGTGTGCAGAAGTAGTTGGAGAGTCAAGATTGTGAAGAGTTCAGGAAGAGGAATCCATTCCAAAGCTTCATATAGAACTTAGGTTCTGTCAGAAACATGCAAGTATAGTGGGGTTTTTGGGGGGTTGGGTGGGAACCCTACATTTGCTTGTATGTTCCTTCTATTTATATCCTCATCATAATGATTTTTTTTAGAACATCAGAAATGGCATGTGTCTGTCAACTTTTGGAGCTAATATATTTTAAAATAATTACTCCCAGATTAGATCATGCTGATTTAGAATATGCTTACTCTAAGAAAAATTCCCACTGGGCTTTTGAAATTCCTCCTTCAGAACAGAACCTGTTTTCTTGTAACTGAACTTAAAATATGGAGAGCAAGCAGCTGAGTTTGGAATCCCCCAGTTACTACCCTCCTTGTCCTTGGTCCTTGACTTACTGCTTTCCTGAGCAAAGCACACTTAGCGCCGAAGAGAAGAGAGCTGTCCAGAGGTTGGGCATCTAGCAGGTCAGATGCTCCTAACTGTCAGGCCTTAGAATCCCAGAATCCCCGTTAGGGTGGGGTGGGGAGGGGAAGAAAAGGAAATGAATTATAGTGATAATTTCTACTGACCTTGAATGTCCATTTGTTCTGTTGATGGTTTACGTGAAGGGAAATTACTTTGGACCAATTCCAGGGACTTGAAAAACCTCATACCAGGAATTAGGGGATTCAGGTTGTTGCTTCCTTCTCTGCCTGTTCCTTGAGTAGATCTCAGGCAGCCGTAGCAAAATCCCAGCCTCTGTTGGAAAACACGCCTATGCCGTGTTTTAGTGGGTAGACTGTGTGTGTGAAACTCTAAATATTACAGATTCTGGTTCAGTGTTCCCCTAAGCCAAGAGCTTCTATTTAATGTGCGACAGCAGTGAGCAACTCCAGGCTGTGATCTCTTGATCATGCCCATCTGGAACACTTGGTTGGTTTGGTCACTGTCTCTGAACACCACAGTGTGTCTATTTACATGTTTTCGACCTTAATACCCAATTCTAGTTTGCTAAAATCCTTTGATTTCAGCATGATGAACCATTCTTCCACAATGGTTCCCATGGAGTTGTTAAAGTCCTTGTGTTCTTAGAAATTTCTTGTAAGGCCGATTTATTGACTTGATGGGCTGTAAACCTGTTTTGCCTGATGAAGAGAATTGCCTTTGACGTGTTTGTGGCCATGATGGCTTTCATGAGACTCCTTGTCATCAGTGGAATTCTGTTAAAAGAGTTGCAATGAAGCCGCCTGTTCTCCAAGGATGTTTGTTGTCTCTACTGCTGTGCTTCTGTCCTGATGATGGATCCTGATGGAAAACTGACTACCAACTTGTGTGTAAAAGAAAGGATCTATTGTAGTAGAGTCTTCAAAGTCCCCATTTGCTAGAATCTTCTGCCTCTTGTTTTTTTTTTTTCTCAGAAATAACCACATGAATGGACCACTTCTGCCCCACAGTTCCAGTGATGTTTCACGTAGTTCAGATGCTCCACACTAGTGTGTAACTCATGGGAGCTTCTCATGAATAAGACAGGAACTTATTCTTAGGTGTGAGAGAGAAGTTTTGGTCCCTAGGATTACTACTAGATTGAAAAGAATTATTTGTAGTTCTCTCAACCAGAGTACATAGAATTATAGAGAAAACTAATTACATAGAGATACCCCAGTTTATCATTTGCGATTGGCAATATGGGGACATTTTATTAACATCTGCAGGATCTGTTAGTTGTCATGTGTCGCTGTGACCCCTTGAGAAACCAGATATTTGCTAAATATTAAACTCAGTAACCAGAGTCTGAAGTCGTCTCAGCATCACAGGTCACTGGAATTCTAGCTAGTGTGTTTGAGGCCCAGTGTTGTGAAGGTCTGTGTAATGCATGAGGCGGGACATGGTTCTGACATTGTGAGCCAGGTAGTGTTTGTTGCATCCATTCTGCTGGGCTCTGTGAAAGCTTCCATACCTTTAAACAGTTGTTCTGTGTTTTCATAGGGCTTCATGTAGAAGCATAGTAGAGTTCTGGATTTGAACCATAGTGCTGTCCCTCATTTGGTCACATCTTTTTTGGATGAAGGCTCTTTCTCACATTCATCTGGACTGACTTAATCATTGCTGCCATTCTATGTATTTAGCACATACCTAGTGGTTTTGGGGTAATCTATACTGCATGCATAGTGTGTTTAGGGTACGTTGTTTCTTTATTGCTATATAATGCATAGATGATAAAGACATCATCTCTGTCCTCATGCACCCTCCTGCTGTTTGGGTAGATCAGCATGTATGGACAAGTACAGACTCTATAATTACTGCAGTAATTAAGCATGCACTGTTGCTGGGCACTGAGGATGGCATTGTTGGGTTTCTCTTGGCTTTGCATTCAGTACTTGGCACTAGACTATGTTTTAGATTTCTTTCCTTTCTAGGATCTAGTATCTGTAAAGATTACCATGGCTGTATTTGAAATGTATAAGTCAGGTGAGATAAAAATAATAAGGGACTGGAGAGTTGGCTCAGAGGTTAAGAGCACTGACTGCTCTTCCAGAGGTCCTGAGTTCAATTCCCAGAACCACATGGTGGCTCACAACCATCTATAAAGAGATCTGGTGCCCTCTTCTGGCNTTAAGAGCACTGACTGCTCTTCCAGAGGTCCTGAGTTCAATTCCCAGAACCACATGGTGGCTCACAACCATCTATAAAGAGATCTGGTGCCCTCTTCTGGCATGGAGGCTGAACACTGTACATAATACATAAATAAATCTTTTAAAAAATGCTTAAAACCCAGTCCACCAACCTGGGAGATTACAGGCCAGCATGGCTAATGAGTTTGTCTTCTGTGCTTCATATAATGGATGGTGTCTGCCCACGTGTACAGAGCTAACAGGTCCTATCTGTACTCTTTGATGATAACTGTGTGAGCCTGTTGCTCTGTGTGGCATGGGCAGTAGAGAAGGACTGCCGCCGCCCACACCTGCACCACATCTGCCTTGAGATGGTTCCTCTGCTAAGAAAGTCCTTGGCTCCTAATGCTGCAGGACATGCTGTGGGGGTGGTAAACCCTTAAGTTTCCCCTTCTCCAACAAAAAGGGTCCCTCCAAGAACCATCATGTCTTTGTAATTGCCTCCCACAAACTATTGATTGCGAACTTGAACAAAATGTGTTTTAGCCCAGTGATTAGGATAAAAACCAAACTCGAAGTTCAGATAGTGTGCTGTTTATTGAACCCTCCATGTCTAATCCTCTAGAGTCTTCAGTGCCAGATAAGAATCAGGAGAACAGAGTTACTGCTAATGCTTTAGTGACATTCATGGATAAAATAACCGCTTGGGTTTTGCCTATGTTCACGGGTAAGGTTCTGGGTGAAGTTTTGCCCGCACAGGCACACATGTGCTGTGCGGTACCAGATAGAAGTGTCGTCCTGAAAACCCCAGCCCTAGAATCCCTTTTGTCTCTGAATCTCTGGCTTCTATGATTTTCTTCTCTCTTTACCGTCATGACATTTGCATCGTGAGTCAGTTATTTTATCTAGGAGTGTGTCTGAGGAAGTTGTTCATCTCTGCCATGTATATGTGATTGATTTGTTCATAACCCCCTGAATGTCAATAAGATGAAATATATGCCGAATGTGATGTTTTGATCTGTTGCATATTTGCAAGGAAGTTCTTCTTTATAATGAATTGCACATCGGCGTCTCTTTTATGCTCTCTTATGCTGTCAACATAAGACATTGGTCATTCGTTTACAATAACAGCTGTCCAATCAATAATTATGATATTGCTAAATTATTAACAAAACAGGAGAGAAGTACATTGTAATTTTTTTATTTGACTTGGCGTCTCCATATATTTCTCTATAATTGATCCTGAGCTGTTAGATTTCAATCTCTGGGGAGAGTTTTTGAGAAGGCATAATTTCTCAGTGGGCAGGAAAAACAAAGTCAACAGTAGCCTGGGGTATTTAGACTATTTCGTGTCTTAGATTTGTAATTCAGCCTTGCTCCCACAGAGACAAGGAAATTATTTCCTGATGCAGAGATGAGCTCCTGGACATATGTTGTCCCAGCTTTTGAATCAGTGTCGCCTAGTGGCTTTGGGAACAAGAGATGATCTTACTTCTTAGAGCACCTTGCTACATTTAATAAAATCATTTGTGATACTCACCGACTCTCTTGGAAACTGCTGAGTCATTGCTAATGGGGGAATTGTTTAAGGTTCCCTCTTGCTTGCGGAGGCATTATTTATTCATTAGTTTATTTGAATCTCATCTCAGTTTTGGTTTTATTAACATTTTACAAACTTTAGGGATGGGGAAAGCAGAGAAGTGCATTCTTACGTAGCTTCATGTCTAGTCAGTGGAGCAGGAGTTCCAGAAACCGCGGTTTCTCTGTGGTCCGAGCTCCCTGCCCCCTTGGTTTAGGATTCTGTGATGTCTGACTGCTCCATCTGGCAAGCTGGGAGGACAAGAGGGTCTATACTTACAGCTGGTCGAGTCACCAAAGCGGGCTCTTGTGCATGGACAATGGCTGAGTCTCTGTTGAACTCTGTCATGTGCCACCTACAGTGTTCTTATGTTGATCAGGTAACTCAGGCGTTCGCTTTTGATGTCTCAGATGTGTTTTGTCCAGGTTTCCTAATTCACCCCACCCTTCTTCATGGCCAGTGGGTCGTTTGCTTGTTTTCAGGAGAGGCTAATGAGCTGATAAGGTGGGCCATGATGCCATTGGTTTCTTACTTTAGTTTTGTGAGGTCAGGTTTTGCCGTGGGCCCAGTTTATCTGTAACTCAAGGTACTTTGGCCTCCACATTTTTTGTTTTTGAGAACCAGCACACCCAGCTAATGCCACGGATTGATTTATTGATCATGTGTGTGGGCAGGTGTGCTCACATCCATTTATGTGTGCACTTACGCCAGAGGTCATATACACACAAAATGTCGTTCATTTTCCTCCATTACTTTGATCTGTTTTCCTTGTTTTTATTTTCTTTAAATGTTTTGGTATTTAAAGTTTTCACTTCATTATTTTATGCATAGGCGTGTTCCTTCTGCACATAGGTCTGCGTAGCGCTTGAGTGTCTGATCCCCAAATAGGCCAGAATAGGGTATCAAATCGCCTGCAACCAGAATTCCAGATGGTTGTGAGCTGCTGTGTGGGTGCTGGAACTTGGACCTGGGCTCTTTGGAAGAGAAGCCAGTGCTCTTAAACACTGAGCTACTTCTCCAGCCCAGCTTGTTGGTAAGTTTGCTTGCTTGAGACAGGCTCTCATCGTGTAGCCCCAAGGAGCTCTGGAGTGATAGAGTCAGCCATCTCTAGCTCTTCTGCTGATACAGAGAGTGTTCACCATCCTGCCTAGCCTTCAACCCTGGACAACAGGGTTTCTTCCTGAACCTCAACTATACTGACTTTGCCAGACTGGTGGCCGGCCATTGACCCCTAGGGATATGTCTGCCAGGCCCTCCCATCATGGAGTTACATGTGTCTCACCCTTTATACTGCCATAAAAACAACAACAGAAACAAAACAAAACAACAAAAAGAATGCTAGCGATCTGAACTACAGTTCTCAGGCTTGCCCCTCGGACATTTTACTGACTAAGCCACTTCTCCAGCTCAGCCCTGATTTAAAACAAAACAAGACAAGACCTGAGCTGCTATCGCCAGCATATGCCTTCCTTTCTGGATGGATAGCCTTTTTCAGTGCAGCTGGAATATGTGTACAGATCTTTCTGCAGCCGCGCCTCGCTCTGCTCCTCTCAGTGAAGGCGAATGTGGTCCCAAGTTTGGTGAGGCAGCAGGAAATCAGCTGAGAGCATCTTCTGCCCGGTTTCTCCCTGCCACACATAAACAAACATCTGTTTGATTCTTCAGCTAATCTGATATTTTCCCAGGGCACGTTGCTGTTATTTCTACCAGATCCCGTTTTGGAGTAAGCTGTTTCTGCTGGGGAGGAGGTGACAGGCTCAGGGGTGGGTAATATCGCTAATCTGGAGTGTCTGGTCTCTGCCCCAGACTCCTTTTTGTGAGTTAGCCCAACTGCCTTGCCTGATCAGCGGGTTATTTTGTATCAGTCTCCCATCTCAGTCCTGTTTCTCCCACCATTTATCCACCCTCCCAGTTCTCTCTTT
This sequence comes from Bramus lutescens, assembly GCA_001685075.1. NCBI lineage: Eukaryota > Metazoa > Chordata > Mammalia > Rodentia > Cricetidae > Bramus > Bramus lutescens. The sequence continues at coordinate 124,954 of LOEQ01000636.1, read as the reverse complement.
TATCACAATTACTTCTTGTGACTTGTGTTTTTGTGCATTTTAAAGGCTGTGTTAGCATTACTATTATTTCTGAAACTCTTGTCTTTATTTTTCTCTCACCATCTGTTCATTTCAATATTCTCAGTTTGTTTATGATTTCAGCTTCCCATCCATACATTTTTTTTTTCCTGGCGTTTGGCTGTCCTTTCCTGACATAATAGGTCAGGCTTTCAGAAATCTGGCCCCCATGGAATTTGACTTTTTCCATAGTCAACACGCCGCCTATGCCTTCTGAAATCATTCATCTCTTAGGTCTTTGAGCAGATGTTAACTGTTTCAATATTTTGTTGTTTTTGTGAAGAGAAAATTGAAATATAAGATGTCAGTGATAGCACACTTTGCTTACACCGCAGCAGATTGCAGCTTCTAAGTAGAATATGCAAGTGTCTCTAAAACATGGAGTGTTTGTTCCCTTATGCATTTTAAGCACCATCTACAGGTTGTGTGCACTGAGGGATGTAAAGAGGAGGGAGCCCTTGGTGTCTGCAGCATCTGAAATGGGTGTTGAAATTCCTCGAATTGGGTTTCAGCTGTAGGAACTCGGAGCTGACTGACACATCCATATGAGAATGGGAAGTGGGGAAGAGAGTCTTAAGTTTCTTCTCTTGGTTGTAAGAAAATCTTTTGGCAAACACACCTGATGAAAGAAAGGCTTTACTGTGGCTCACTGTTCAAGAATTGTGTCCAATGTGGTGGGGAAGTCCAAGGCAGCAGTAACTTGAGGCTGATGCTCGCCTCATGTGGCTTCCACAGTCAGGAAGGCTTCCTGCTGCTCAGAGCCCTTTCTCCTTCTATGCAGTCCAGGTTCTCAACCAGGAACTGAGGCCACCTATGACGGGTTGGACTTTTATCAGTGCAGTTGAGATAATCTCCCACAGGCATGCCCAGCTGCCCATGCGGGTGATTCTAGATTCTGTCCAGTGGACAACATTAACAGGAAGGATGATTTGACCTCTTGATAACTTGGTTCATATTTTATGGTTGAGACTCGTCTGATTAAAATATGAATGACAGAAGTAATGTGTCTGGGAGCAGGGAGTGTTTTCCAAATGATAACTGATAATCAAGACTGAGGAAAAGGAAGTCCCTGGAAAAGCCCGTGTTGCTCTCACAGTCTGTACTCGGTACCTCCTGGTGGGTTTTCTGAGCACCTGACATTCTTTAGTCATCCTTGCAGAAATAGAACGTAGATTGTCTCAGAACGTAGATTACTGATATTTTTATTTTTTACATGTGTCAAAAGGAGATTCTAATAACTAATGACCGACTTTGGGGTTAGTTGACAGAAGTCCTCCCATCTTACTAGCTTGTTGCTGTTTCCAGAGCCCAAGTGTGCAGAACTTCATTCCTTAGAAAGGAGGGAATCCAACGGAGCCCCCTCCAAAGTGTGCATGTGAGTGTGAGGGTGGCATGTGGCACTGGGGACTAAGCCTTGTACTTTTGGTCACCTCTGCCTCTGTTCTCTTCTTTCCTTCTAATTTTCTTCATCTTCAGAGTACAGGTGACACACTAGTGCATAATGTAGGTCTCTTGGGACTTGAGTATGACCCTTAAATGTGTCCCTGTTTCTCTTGTTGCTGTCAGCCATCAAAACCAGGGTTTTCTTTGCCCCTTTCCCCCCTCTTCTGGGTTAACTCGGGGCCTGATGGTGAATACTCATTATACAAAAGTAATTAGAACAGACATCCATTACTGTCTCATTTCATGTTTTCTGGTGTGTTCTGTGTGCGTGTACGTGTGTTCCCTGTATATACTGGGGCACTTGTGTGCACATGTGTTCCTACGTGTACTGGTGCAGTTGTGTGCATGTCTGTTCCTGTGTGTACTGGTATAATTGTGTGCACATGTGTTCCTGTGTATGCAGGCACACTTGTGTGCTCATGTGTTTCTGTGTGTACTGGGGCACTTGAGTGCACGTGTGTTCTGTGTATACTGGTGTACTTGTGTGCATATGTGTCCTGAAGCCAGAGAACTAGCTTGATGATTAAGCCTCAGGTATCAACCTTTTTCCCCCCTCTTAAGGTAGAGTCTCTCTTTGGCTTGGAACTGGCTCTTGGGTTTTATTTGCTTGGCATCCCCAAGGCTCCACCTGTCTTTGCATCTTCGGCACTGGGATTACAAGCACCTGCCACCTTTTCCAGTTTCTGTTGCTGCCCCTCCCTCCAGGTATTCACCTCAGGTCCTCTTCTTGCAAGGCGTGCACTTCCCTAAGTAAACCCTCTCCCCTGTCAATTTGCTTTTTGTGAATCCATTGTGGGCATGTCTTTGTCTTCTGCCAAAATAAGACAGAAACGATGAGATTGTTTCCATAAGTTTGGACATTCTTACAGTATTCTCTGAATTACAGCTTTTGAGTTATCTCTTACAGAAATTAACTTATTTCTAGAAATGAGTTAATGGCTTTGCCCATGTAGTGTTGGGCTTACAGAGAGTGTCGGCCTTGATGCTAGAAAGCAAGATTTCACAAATGGGATCCAGGGAGAACAGCAATGGCTGCAAGCACCCAAGTGCCACCTCCTTACTTTGCGCCCAGCCCACTGTGTAGGTCCCCCAAATGCTACATGCAGCAGTAAGATGACACCAAGTTAATCATCTCAGTGCGCTAAAGATCCTTTAGCATGGGAAATACTGTCAGGCGTGCTTTTCTTTATGTGCTGCTCCAAGTCCTTCCCTGCTCCTCGTTGGGCCTGAGCATCTGTCGAGCACTTCCTGGGAAGGAATATAATTTCTTTGTCTAGCTTTCTAATGCATCAAAGTGTGGCAAGGTGGGCATTGAGTTGCTGGTTTTTCTTGCTAAGGCTGAATGGTCTTAAATGTTTTAATTTTTTTACCTTCACATTGGAAGATCACCAGTGGAGGTGTTTTCATTTGTGGGTGTCCTCCATAATTGTGGCTCAGAAACAAGTTCCCTGGTAACTCAGGAGTTGGAGGTGAGAAGCAGTGAATTAAATCACCTGATGTGCGAATGAGAACAGTGGTCCCTGGACCAAACTAAGAGCACTGGCTGTCTGCTTGCTGTGCTGGAGTGCAGTGTGGGACAGAGCCAGACCTTTCTTCGTCTTTAGATTGCTTCACAATCCTCATGTGGGAGCTGTGTGTGCTTTGTGTCTTTCACACTTTTCTTCAAGCTATCTGGAATGTACTCCTTATGGTATGCATTTTAATAGCTGAAGAGATAGCTCGGTAGGTACTGACGTTTCCTGTGTGTGCCTGAAGACCTGACTTCAAATCCCTGCATTGACCTGTAAAGCAGGGGTAGCTGATCACATGCTTTTCACCCAAGTGTTTTGAGGGTTGGAGAGAGGAAGGTCGCTGGGCTGGCTTCCTGGCTACAGCTTAGCTCACTGGTATTCTGTTATGTGGTTGTGCACTGTGTATACACGTGTATGCCCATACACATACAATGTGCACACACATGAGCGTGCTGTTCTAGTGTTGCACGCAGGATATCACCCTCTATGGCGTGTGTGTGTGCACGTGTGTGTGCGTGCAGGCAAGTATGTTTATGTTCTTTTGTCAGACTTTGTTTTCACAGATGACCCTGACAGTTTTGTAGAATACTAGTTTGTTGTTTCTAAAAGCTTTTGGGGAAGTTCTCCTTGTGGTTAGCTGAGGTTCTAGCTTTTGAACAGAAGATACCAGAGCTATAAAGGGCCATTTTCATCACATCTTGTCAAGGAATCCCAGCATATGACTTGATTTGGGCCTTTATCCCCAGCTGCAGTAATGATTGGGTTTTTCTGTTGAAACCTTGTCCTTCCCCCTCTGAACACTGCCATTTCTGTAAGTCACCTTGTCCAGCCTGTGTTTATGGAATATTTGGCATTACTTACACTCCCTTGAGATTATGGGCGTAACTCTTCTCCCAGAATAATGTGAGTTTATTAGCAAGGTGTTACATGCTAGAGAGAGTATACCATTTAGTCTGGAGTCTGGACACTGAATGCAGATTCCAGTTCTACGCTGAGCCAGCCATGGACCCTGGAGAAGATTTGCTCCTTCCTCCTGTGTAGGATGTACCGAGAGCTGAATGTAAAGTCAGTGGAATCTATGGCCTGATGTTTAGGCTCTGCCTGGTGTCATCTAGTTGGTCGATAAATACTGTTGTGGTCATATAAGCTAGCTAGTTTGGTGATGTGTGGCAGAAGTATCACACGGTGTGTATTGAGGTGTTGGCTGTCCCCGTAGGCTAACACCTGTGTTGAACCAGATAGAAGTGTGGGTCCCTCATGTCGTGAGCAGTGGCAGCCGGAAATGATCTCCTGTGAGACAGTTGATGGTATCATACTGGCAGGCACGGTGCTCAGGTACAAATGATGGAGCTGGCGGTTGGTGATGTCCAAGTCACTGCTAGATCTGCATGATGTTGGGCTGCTTCTTACCCAGTCTTAGGATTGATATTTCTAGCTGTCCGAACCATGTTTGGTGTTCTCACACGATAGGAGTGGAGAAAGAAGAATGAGTGTAATATGGACCAAACTCTGCACAGGTCCTTGAAGGGAAAAAAGGAAGAAGTGTTTGAGGACGAGTTAATTAGTATTGTGCTTGATGCTCAAACATCAGGACCTGACTTCAGATCCTAGACTCCAGGTAAGAAACCAGGCATGGTGATACTCACAAGCAGCCCTAGCGCTGAGAGGCCAAGGAACCCTCGGGCTTGCTGGCTAACTAATCTCACTAAACTGGTGAACTCTAGGTTCAGTGGAAGACCCTGTTTCAAAGGGGTAAGGTAGAGAGAGACTAAAGAAGGCATCTGAACTTTACATTTGGTCACATGTGTGTACACGCGCATACATACCACCCTGCCTCGCTACACAGGGAAGAAAGGAAGCAGAAAATATGGAAAATTTGTTCACAGCCTTCAGGGATGAGGTTCCTGCCGTTTCCTTGCTTGTCTTACCTTCACCCTGGAAGGTAAAAAGTATGTGCATAACCAGCCGCTTCTGCAAAACCAGATGCAGTGGTGTCTCAGGGGAGCGCTTGTCAGGTGGGAAATGGCTATAACTGCTTTATTTAGTTTCAAAAGCACACAACTTCTCATGATTCCTCCCCAGTGCTGATACACACACACCTTTCAGGTACAAACCACTGTGCAAGTATTTTACACACATATACACAGAAAAGGATGTAGATGAGGGAGAGTCAGCTAAGCCAGGAAGGGCGGGGTATATTCCTTGAATAGCTGACTGCGAGCAGCAGGTGCTCATTAGTGCCAGCCAAAAAATCAAGGACGAAAGTCTGTGTTGGTCCTGATGTCTGTTGGTCCAGCCTCCCAGGCCTGTTAAGATGTTGTGTGTTAGTTTGGTGTTTTTTGTCTTTCTGTGCCCTTGTCAGCCTGGCTCTGCATCATTGTACCTACAAGAGCATATTGCAGGGGTTGTTTGGAAGGAAGATTTTCCTCAGGAGAAGCAGACACTTGGGGTTTCAGGTAGGGTACAGCTGCATTCTGTGATCCCTTTGTTGGTCGTGTTCAGCATAAGCCGCATGGTTCAACCCCAAGTACTGTTGGGAACTGAACAATTTTTTTTAAAGCAATTGTTTTCATTAATACCTAGAAGCCCAAGGAGTTATAGGATGAACCTCTCTGAATCCATTCCCCATTTTCATTTTTAAGACAGATCATCAATCCATGATTGGATAGGGGAGATCTGACCACTAGACGAAAGCCAGGATTGTTGCCCAGAAATAGAAATTGGGAAGCTGGTTAAAAAGAATAAGAAGAGGATGCTGCCAAGTGGTTGTGCTGTTTGTTACCTCTGTGTTCAGGAGGCCCCACCCTATTAGACATGTTAGGGACTTGTCTACTGTCAATACAACACGTTACAGGGGAAGCGCCATTGCCAGTTTCCTTAGCCTTGATATTTGTGTCCTGGGGATTGTTTTTGACCAGTATTTCCACTGTAGGCTTTGTTTCCTCTATCAGTAAGATAATTGTACACATTCCCGTCAACACCCACTTTCTAGACACAATGATTCATTATAAATTGTGTGGTCATCTTCTCAGTGGATCATAGGGATGCATTTTGAGATGTTGCTCAGTCGTCACCTTCGTGATACCCGATTGCCAACAGAAATGCTATGACAATGAAGGACATTTAGATTCTGGCAGTGATGGGCACTGAGTACCCAGAATTTCCATGCCCAGTCTCAAGACAGCACTTCAAGATTTGTTCAAAACCTGTGTGTGTGTGTGTGTGTGTGTGTGTGTGCTTGCGTGAGTGCGTGTGTTGGTGAACTTCAAGCTATGGGGCCACTGGTGTCATATGTTTCTTCATAGGGCACTTAACATTCTGGAACTGGGGTAGGCATAGTAAGGCCAAGTGCAACTGCCTTATGTTTTGCAAATAGACACTTACAAGAACTCAGTCACACCCTGTTACCATTACCATTGGCTGCTTTAATACAGTAGAGAAAAATGTGTTCTATAGTGTTTTCTTTCAGTTTGTTAGAGTTTGCTAACCCTTCTGTCAAACACTGTTGTCTTTACAAACAAAACAATAGGCCCCGCACCCACCCCCACTAAAAATTACAGGAGCAACTGGTTTAATTTTTTTTGACTTTTAATTAAGATAAATGATCAGTTCCTGATTTGGGTATGGAGTGGGTCCCCATAATTCTTACTCAGACATGACACAATAGAGCTTGGGAGGCCAACCAGAGAGAAAGACGAAGTAGATGCTGGGAAGGTGGCTGCTGTTCCATTACCTGGGTATTAAGGAGGCTCAGTCCTGCTAGGTATACTCGGATATGAATAAATTGGATTATTCTCAATTACAGCACAGAATTCCCTATTCTCTTGTGGTCTCACTAATTTATATGGAACAAATGAAAGTGAATATAATACATTCTTTATCCCATTCTTTCTAAATTATTATCATTTTTAACATGTTATCAGTGAAACTGTGAGCGATATCCTTGACACTGTCACTGTCCTGCTCAATGTCTGGAGCCCAGCGCATATTCTGCAGCATCAGCATATTTTACTTTCCCCCAGCCAAGCTGCATGTCAGGTGTGTGATTGGCCATGTGTGCATAGGAGCAACTGCGTTATGCAGCCTGATCCATGTAGGGTGTATGCATTTTTGTGAGCACTCGCAATACTTTCCTAATTTCTGTTTCTGTGTGATTGCATGCCTGATGAATGAATTTTATCCCAAAGGACTTTTTAAGTGTGTTTTTCTGGAGGATAACAATATATTTATTTTAATGAGTTGTTTTTATATTATTATTATTACTTCTACTACTACCACTACTCCTCTAGACAGGATCTCTTCTTGTAACCCAGGGTGGCCTTGGATTTGTTTTTCCCCAGCCTCAGCCTCCCAGCCCTGAGAGTCCACGTCCATTTTTGTGTCTTGTGTAAACTGTTGTTCAGATGTGAACTTCTGGGATACTGGGCAGGTGGCTGACTAGGATCTCACTGTGGTGTATAACACCACTCTGTATGTTTCTTGTACATCACATGCAGTATCCCTCAAGAGATTTCGAAGTATCCATTTATCTTGGATCTTCTGGATCTGCTAGAATATTCAGGAAGCTTTTGGGAAGCTATACGATACAATTCCAGGGTCTTTTGTGTTTCCTCTGGGGTGCAAGCTGTCAAGTATGAAAAATTCACCCTGCCAAGATACATTTGTTGAATTAATCACTCCCTTTCCCTTGGATTTGAATTGTGGTTTAGTGGGAAAGTCTAGGAGGTGCTTAGTTTGAGTTAGACTGGGCTCCTTCTTAGCAAGAATGCCCTGTAGGTTCAGAGTGAAGACAAAGAATGCCCAGACCAAGGCAAAAGTTGCTGAGTCACGTAAATTCCCATGGGCCACCTGCTATTTTCTGTGTGGCCCTTCCAGCATCTTGCACAAAGAGGCCAGGGAACTGGGCCAGCTTACTGTATTAAATGTTCTTTTGGATTGATCTCACTTCCCATTGTTTTCTTCTTTGGGTGATAGATAAAGGCTCCCTTCCCGCCACTGGGCAATGGCCAACTCTGACACACAATTAAGTGGGAACTAGCTGCTCTTGGGGACAAGCCTCAACACCTGAGCAGCCCGGTTGCTTGGCGAGGAGGGGTGACTGAGAGCTTCACTTTCTGTCTACCTGGTTCAGGTTGTTTCTCTGTCCCCCAAATGGAGCCCAAACCTTCTTGTCCAGATGACACTTTCGACAACATTTTGGTCAACCTCTTCTGCTCAGGGTTGAAGTAAATAAACCTGTCTCATCGGTGTCTCTTTGTTTAAGGAGAGACTAAAAGTGCTAATAGTTGGCTTGCCTTGTGCGTGTGCCCGCTTTCTAATTCTTACTGCGGGGTCCACCGACTTTCCCACCCCTCTCTTCCAAAATGAAGAAAAAGAGAGACTTTATTGATATGTCAAAAAGACGAAAAGCTACTAGGAACATACTTAGACTCTACCCCCTCCCAACTTTTAAAAATAGATCTCCTGACATAAGGCACTTTGCAGAGCCTAGAATTTTCCCTCCCTGAGCTTATGAAAGCTGAGATCGTTCTTTCTCCTGAGAACCCCTTGGGAGTTTGAGTTTTATGAGAGCACAGTATGAAGTTTGACGGCTCCTTTAAGATGAAAGTCTGTTGTCTCACTGATGGTGGCTTCCAGCGTATGCCAGGCTTGAGGGGTGGTGGTAAAAGCTATTTCTTTTACTTTTAATCACTGTCGCCCCACATCTCCCACTGTGTGGTGATTTTTACCCCCTGGAGTGCATTTGATGCTATCTGGTTATTTTGGTCATTGTACTGGGATCCTGTAGAACTCTGTCCCCCAAGGCACAAGGTGGTGCAGCTCATTGATGAACCCTGAGTGCTAGGGTTAAGAGCTGTCCTGGAGCTGGGCAGTGGTGGCGCAGGCCTTTAATCCCAGCACTCAGGAGGCAAAGGCAGGCGGATCTTTGTGAGTTCAAGGCTAGCCTGGTCTCCAAGACCTAGTTCCAGGACAGGCTCCAAAGCTATAGAGAAACCCTGTCTTGGAAAACAAAAACAAAAAACAAAACAAAACAACAACAACAAAAAAGAACTGTCCTGGAAGGGATGTTTTCTATGGTCAAGTTGGCTTTGTGCACATGCCCCTTTCTGTTGTTGTTAAATGCTTTAAAGTCATGACCATTGCATCATTAATGATAAATGACATATTAAGGAAAATACCAGATTTACTCTTCCCCAAAGGGGAAAGGAAAAAAAATCCAGAAAATCAAAAGTAGACCTATTACCACTTGCCCACTGGTGACATTTCTACCAGAAGACTGTGTCTGTGTTTTGCTAATACACACAGCTTGGAAGATGATGAATCTCTCAGATGTGACACTCTCTAGAGCGGGGAATGGGACAGGGTGAAATTACAGGGGCTTGGAGGAATTGCTCAATATAAGAGTGCTTGCTTTGCAGACATTAAGACCTGAGTTCAAATCTTCAACACCCACCTGAAAACTCTGGGCCTTGCCATGCACACACCCTTACCCATTGCTCACCCAGGGGTGGAGACTGGGGAATCTCTGGGGTCGGCTGCTTACCGGGATAACTTCTGTCTCAATAGAGAGAACATGACACCTGATGCCCATGTACGGGTCCACGCATCTGCATGTGTGTGCATGTCCAGACACAGATTGCAGTTACTCTTTTGGTACACGTGGTGTGTTTGTAAAGCCCTGGAGAACTGTTCTAGCAATTCTCTCCCAGACTAAAGCTTCTACCTTTTAGTTTTATGTTTTATTTCTTGTGAGGGGCACACATTAGTCAGTGTAAAAGGATGGAAATGGGTTTACAAATACCATATTGCAAAGTTGTGATGTGACCTTTGGTTTTCATATTAGAGGCTGTGTTTTCTATTAAGCTGTCAGCCATATTCCCTCTTTGCCATTTAAGAACATGAAAACCTCTTGCCTGACTTTAGTCAGCAGTGACAATATTTGGTGGTCCGATGGCTTACACTGAGACATTCAGAAAGCATCCTGGGAACTGAATGAAAATTTGCGTTTATCCTTGTCTTCTAGAACTTCCCATACCAGTGCTCACCTGAGCTGTGACATCAAGAAGATGTGAAATGACCATTCAGGAATAATCTTTCACCTTTTCAAAGTGGAGGAAGGGAAAGACAGACATGGTCTAGTTATAATATGCATTCTTGGTTCAGGATGTTTTCTTTAAAAATAATTATATGTTTGTATGCACATTCACCTGTGGGTAAATGCACGCATATTGGGGGGCACATACATGTACATTTAGAAGCCAGAAATCAAGCTTGCATGTAGATCTTCAGAATCCATATGCTTTATGACTGGCCAGTGAGACCTAGAGAATCCCACTGCACCCCCTCTCTGCTCTCCATCACGTTGATTGCATGTGTGTGTCACTACACCTGGCTTTAGAGTGGGTTCTGGGGTATTGAATTCAGGTTCTCATGCTTGAACGACAGGTCCATCACCGACTGAGCCATCCTCTGAAGCCCAAGGTTGGGTTTTGTCGTTAATGAACCTGTATCTCTCTCAGTACAGCTGTATCCAGGCTGAGTCTCCCTAGGTCTTTAAAATGGTTGGGTTCAAGGCTTCTGTTCCTCTTCCTCCTTGTCTGAGTCCTAAATATGTATGTCCCATTCTCCAAGAGCTTCAATTTAGATGCTGTGAATGGAAAGTTCAACTGAATAGTTTAGCCCCATTGGTTTCTGACGCCTGGATAGTCTCATGGTTTTTCTGCCTTCTGGATTGACAGTGGACAATAAGACGTTATTTATATTTTTCTCCTTAAATTACCTTAAAAGTTGGACACAACAGTCAGCCTGTTACAGTGTGCAAAAAGGAAGGAAAAGGAGGTGACAACCAAATAGCTCTGGGACCCCGGTGGAATCACAGTGGGGGCACTGTTCTTTAATAGTGAAATAGTTTTGTCAATTAGACGCTTCTTGAACGAGCCTCCACCATGCATCTGATTTTGTTGTTGATGTAATTTTAGGAAATCAAATGAGCCAGGATGGAAATTAAGTTTCTCTGCGGTGGCTGGTATACTCTCCTTCCTTCTATTAGATTTAGCACACGGTGTGCAGGTGGGAAGACAGCAGGCCCACAGCCCTCAGCATTTGGAGGATTGTTCGTTCTCAAACACCCGGTTTGGAATCATGTCTTTTATCTTGCCATTGAAACCTCATGTCAGGCTTCAGAATTATTTATCATATACACAGGGAGAACAACTTAGGATATTGTAATTTGTTTAAAACTTTTATTCCTTTATTTTCCCTGTGTAAATGTGTACATGCCACGGAAAACATGCAAACGTCAGAGGACAGCTTCTGGGGATCGCTTTCTCCCCACCTCATGGGCTCCAGGGATGAACTTGGGTCATCAAACTTGGCTGCAGGGTGTCTTTCCCTCCTGAACCATTTCACTGGCTCAAGATGTCATATTTTGAAGGCAAAAAAGAGAAGTTTTTCAAATTCCTCTTTGAATTAAGTACATAAGCATCACCTAATTCCTGAGGCTTCTTGTCAGTGACGTAGATAGGGTCTGTGCCTCCCTTGTCAGAGGAGGAGAGGAAATTGATGTTTGCTGGAGACCAGCAGGAAGGGGCTTCTGCTGAGAAACCTTGGCCTGGGGAGCCAAGAACCTTGAAGGTTCCTCAAGCTCAGCAGCAGCCAGTGCTTAACTGATATTTCCTGTCGCACTTCTAGTGTGCTGCACTGGGTCTTGGGGACACAGTGTCTGGTGCCATGGACAGTATCAAAACTTGGGTTTGACCCTAAGGGGCCACATCTTGTTGTTTGACCCTACTCTACCTCTCCCTGCTTTCTTTTATTTTAAAGGAATCCTTAAGTTGTGTTGAATTCTGTGCAGTCTTGTTCGATTTAGGCTCCACTGTACTGGATTTCCTAATTTTACATTTCTAAGTGTATTTATTTATTTATAGTTAATACTGCTTCACATTGTTGACCTGTTCAGTATCTGTTCGGAAATAAGCAATAACATATACATGTACACCTGCGTGTCACCTTAGACACAAAATGCCCATGTCAACTCTAACTGAAGGCACAACTGAGCCAGGGAGTCACTGTCAATCTTCTACAAATGATGTTTCTTCTTTCAGACTATATTTTGAGACTCCTGATAGCATTCTTGACCTGAGCCCTCTCTTTTCTTCCGTCCTGCAGCCATGCTCAGGGTGACTCTGTCTGTGCAGGATGAGGCCTGAGCTCTGACATCTAGACCAACAAAGGCTTCCAGGCCCTGCATCCAGGGCTTACGCTGCTGCTGCTGTTAACGCCTGTTTATCAGATTATTGAAGGGCAAGCTGCTCGCCTCAGAATGTGCTCCCTGCTCCCTGCCATTGTGTAATCCCATCCTGGCAGTGTCCTGATAGACTTATACAAACAGGGCTCTCTGCGGATGCTAAGTCTCTCAAAATGTGCAGCATGGGTTTGCTAGGATTGGGCCTTCTGTACAGACATAATCAAATTCCCAGGCAGCCGTAGTCCTTGTAGTTTCTAGCTTTTCACATTGGGCATTTTTATGTCATGGCAGCAATAAGTAGAATTATGATTTCCAGGGAGAGGATGGCTACACTGTTCTGCTGGTTATGAGAGTCAAAATCTTGTTTGTTGTTGCATGGGAGATTAACTACAGCTGGTGACAAAGCTTTACCCTCTAAGGTCAGCATTGAGGTCAGCATTGTAGAGGTCTGGCTGCTGTTGTTACCAGAAGTGATATGTTTAAGCCCTTTCTGATCCTTACACATCCTAGGCATGTGTTGAAATTCTATTGGGTGGTGACGCATGCTACCATGCCAATTATAGGCTATCTTCTCAACCCCTACCTGCTAATTCTTATGCATGTGGTCACTGGGTCCAGTTTGAAAATCTGAAGTAGGTTACCAACATCATCAGAATGTACCCAGACAGGGATCAAATTTTTTTTCTGAACCGTTTAAATTCCATAGTGTGATATTGGGACAGATTGAATTATATAGGACATACCATCCTTGTTACAAAACACAAAGACTTTCAAGTTGAGCCTAAAGTCTTTGGAACATATAAGTACCTTGGGCACAGATTCCCTGGCCTAGATAATATTGAATCACAGCCTTCCCTTTCCTGCTTTTCCACATAGAAGTTGGCAAGGGAGCCACAGCGAAGGTTATTCTTACAGCCAATGCTGTTTGCGGCTGCCTGTGCAAAAGGCTGTAAAACTTGGGTCCACTCCCAATGAAGTCCAGATGTTCTGTGTTCTAGTGGGTGAAAACGGAGGCATAGGACCCTCTAAAAAACATCATGTCTTTTTTTTTTCTGTCCATGCTGCCTTCAAATCAGTTTCTCTTACCTATTAAAACTGACCTTAAATGGTGACTTTTTTCCCACACGCCGTTTGTCTGCAGAATGGGTACAGAATCCAGAGAAATTACCGTAGGAATAAAGAACGGAAGTGTGCACTTGCACCTCACTGGCTGCCTGCACGATGGCTTAGTCACCCTGCTCTTCCTTTCTGTCTTGAGGGTGGTAAGGAATTCCAGGAGGACTGTGCTGTGACAGCCACCGCACAGTGTCGAAGTTAAGTAATGGCGCTTCTTCCTAAGAAGACCTGGCTACAGTTGCTTTGGCTGTACCACTGGGGAAGGTAGCCACTCCATGAAATGGGTTTATATGCCGAGTCTAAAGGATGGGACCAGTAAACAGACTCCATGCGGAGAGGCAGTGAGATGGGGTGACCTGTGCTCTTCATAGTGAAATGAAATTTGAATTCTGGTCCTGTTAAATTCTGTGAAATGGGTGTAAGTAAGGACATTGACTGCTAAGGGCTGGCTACAGGAAGTCAATACATAATAGTGGCTTTTATTTTTGTGGCAGTGGAACTTATAGGTTAGAATTGTACAAGTGGATCAGATCGTGAAACCTCTTAACGTGTATTAGTTGTATTACTCAGTGAGATACATTGTAGCATTATATTTTCACTGTGTATAACATATTTGTATTTTGTTTAACTCTCCAGTTCATTTTCTATTACCAGTTGTTTTAGCTACTTTAGTAGGTTTTTTTCTTTTTAATGTAGGTTGTGTGCTGGAGAGATGGCATCAGGATTAAAGGCATAGTCTGCTCTTGTGTGGGCTCCAGTTTGATTTCTAGCACCCATCTTGGGCAGCTCACAGCTACCTGTGATCCCAGCGCCACTGAGAGCCCATGCCTGTGACCTCTTCAGACACCTACGCTCTTGTGTCTGGATGCACTACCCCAATAATCTAGATCACTTAAGAGAAAATACTTGGTACTTTTCTCCCCGAGTCTCACTTATTTCCCTTTGCACAGTCATTTCTAGTTCCATTTTCTGTCTGCTTCCAACTTGACGCCTTGCTCTGTGGCCTGATAATATTGCAGTGTTGTCCAAATTATCTCTTCATCTGTTGGTGAGCATTTCAGCTGATTCCATAACTTGAGTATTCTGAATGAAGTTACTCAAGTGTGTAGGATGCTGATTTGGGTTCCTTGGAAGATGTTCTTACGAGTGATGGATTTATTAGCACATGATAGATTTTGGTTTTTGAGGACCCTCCCTGCTGATTTCCATAGTGGTTGGGCTAATTTTCATCCCTGCTTGTAGCATAAGACTTCCTTTCCACCCACATTCTTAGCATCTCCTGTTTGCTTGAAGGTAGACTTTCCAGCAGGTTATGGGAAATCACAGTGTAGCGTTGAGTGACGTGTGTCTCTGATGGCTAAAAGGTGTTGAACATTTTCTCAGTGTTCTTACTAGTCATCTGCCCCTCTCGTTTTCAGAACCTTCATCTGTCCGGTTATTGATTGGATTGCCTTTTTTTTTTTTCTGTCGGTCGTTGATTTCTGGAGTTCTNAACCTTCATCTGTCCGGTTATTGATTGGATTGCTTTTTTTTTTTCTGTTGGTCGTTGATTTCTGGAGTTCTCTATATTTTCTGGATATTAATCTCTTGTCAGATGAACAGCTACAAATATTTTCTCGCAATGAAAGCATTTTAACAATGGGCTCAGGGATTTAGATTTTACCCATTTGATAAGTTCGAGCCATGGAAGCTTTGTGTGTGTGTGTGTGTGTGTGTGTGTGTGTGTAAACATGCATTGAGATGTCTTCATCAGTTTTTCTCAAAATCACTTTTTGAGGCAGGATTTCAGTGAATCTGTTGCTTGCTGATTTGGCTAGACCGGCCAGCTGGGCAAGCCCCAGAAATTCTCCCACCCCGACTTCCCCAGTATTGAGATTCCAGGTGCTTACCACCATGCCTAATGCTTTCTGCTTTGGGGGAGTCAAACTGAGATTCTCATGCTTATAGTGACAACTGATTAACAACCGAGCCATCTCCTAAGCCCTATGGAAGCTTTTTGACCAGGTGTATAGACACTACAGTTCTTAAAACTTGTGGATTCTAGATAATTCCTGCTTCCCTGTCTCCTTTTAGTTCCGATTCAGGTTGAGCCCATGCCTACCCCATAGCTGTCCAGGGGGATGAGAGAGCAGTTAAGCCCGTGTGGATGAAAGTACACGCGTGCTGCATACACATGCCAAGTGGCTCTTGGCTATGTGACCAGTGATATATGCAGCCTAGATTACAATAACATGTGGGAAACAAAGAGTATTTATTATATGAGGAGTGAGTGTGGACAGAGGAAGATGTGATGGTCTTTGGATACAGCATAGAGGATGGGAGAATAGTGTATTGAACTTTTGGCCCAGTGTACATTTGGGGTGCATGTCAGCTTTCCTGGAGGAAGTGACATGTAGACACGCTTAATGAAGGAAGATAGTATTGATTGAGGAACAGTTCATTTAGAAGGTTAGAGAGCAATGGGAGAATCCTAAGTGAGGGCAAATTTGAGAGGAATGAGCATGCGCCAAATAATTAGTCTCAGGAAACGGCTTCTTAAGATACCCACACAGATAGTGCCAGTGCAGGGTGCTTACTTCGTGTTCTAGCACAGCCACCTCTTTTCTGCTGGCGCATGGCCATCAGGGAAGAACGCAGTGTACTTGCTTGTAGATCCACTGGCAGTCAGGGTCCTGTGCTGTGTCCATCTGCGCCAGCTCCATCCTGCTCGCCCCGGGATTCTGCACAGATATGTTGCTCAGTCTTCTGTGTATAGAAATTGGTTATTCCACTGTGGCCTTTGATGGACAAGTTAACTTATACCCCCACCAATCAGATAGGACGGGCATTTATCAGAGTTTGTGGTATGTAACTCAAGGACAGATGGAGCCCCTGTCCCCAGAAAGGTCTGTAGTTCAGGTTCCAGAATTTGCCTTAATGGGCCGCCACTGAGGTGATATTACAGAGAACGTCTGGCTATTTGGCTACCTGCAAGCCATGCCCTTGGGTCCCATGACACCACTTAGCCCACCCACGGTGGGGAGCTTGTCAAGGCAGAACTGGGTACTGGTAGAAGTCTTCAGATCTGATGCCATGGGGAGGACTCTTGCATATCTCCTCTGTGATCTGCTAGGACCATCTGAGGACATTTCCTGCCCATGACTCTGTGTGGGGCTCTGTGGGCCTCTTTGATCTTTGCCTGGAAGGCGGGTCGATGGGGAGCTGAGACACCTTGAGTAGAGCAGGAAGCAGGGTGACACGTAACTGCTGGTATTCCCCGAGTGGCATGTATGGGGAACCCCCGGTCCCAGGTTATCTTGTGTTCACCTCGTGTGCCCACGTCCCAGTGAGTAAGCAATAAACGGTTTCCTGTTCCCCACGTTTGTTCCAATCGCACACCGTTATTGCAGCAGAAGTCCATCCTGTGCAGAGGACAAGTTGCCAGTGTATGGTTTCAAATGATGCTTTGAGAGGAACCCCAATGTTCAGTGCTGTGGGGTGGGGGGTGAAGCGCTCTGGTTAGGGCTAACCCACCTCGCCTCCATTTGTCCAGAAAACAAAACAAAAAGACCCCCCAAAAAAACCAATAAGGAATTTCTGTCTAGCTGCAGCCAGGTCTGTGTGACCTGATTTTTTTCCCCCCTTCCAGAACACAACTTGAGCTTCCGTGTTGTGATTAACGGAGCAAAAATACATTCTTAAACTTAATTTAAAGGTGTAACTGGCTGTGTCATTGAGATAAGGGAGAAAATGATGGCATGGACCTTTTCCAAATTCCCACAGGCTAAAGCCATAAAAATTCGCTTCCGAGTGCCGAAGGCACACCTCGCTCATTATTGTGGCTCTGTTCCTGTTTTGTTTCTCTGCCAGTTCGGGAATATCATTAGGTTACAAATCAGATCTAACGGTTTAGATTATTGCTCATCTTGAGCTCTGCGCTTTCTCTTCGTTTGTCATGGCATAACAGAAATAATTCAATTTACTAGCAGGCTGATCTTCTCACACAGCTTTCATATTCAAAGCCTGTATGTGGACACAGCGAGAGAAAACTACAGGAACCCGAGATGTCTTAGGAGGTGAAACCGTCACTGTATACCATATTTGGGAACATAGTTGTGATTTTTGTATGAAGAGATACTTGCAGCCTGGCACACCTTGTCTTCACCGCAGAGCATAGGTGGTTACGGTGGCTATGATTGTTTCATTTTAGTGTGTCAAAATACTGATGTCAGATTTATTGTTGTGTTGGTGCCTTAGAACAATGCCGACATTCTCTCATTCATTCAGTTTATCAGTGCACCTGCCACCCATTCAACTCCTATTTGCTTACTGTTGTTTCTGGGCATGACCTATTTTTCTTTACTGTGTCATAATCTTTTATGCCAATTGAAAATGATGCTTCATGGTCCTGTTTGGTTTCGTGGTAATTGAAGGCACGCTGCTTTAAATCAGACCTATGATTCGTGGCAATGCATTTCCATACAATGAGCGTCCCAGTTGCTATGGACACTGGAGGCTACAGATCGTCCTGCATAGGGGTGTACACCTTTGTTCACCAACTTAAATTCAGTATGAAGCTTAATATTCTGTATGAGAATTCCTGAATTCTAGACAGTTGCTCAGTTAGTTGCTTTTCACACAAGATGGCTCTAGGGTTTTTTTTTTTAATATCTCCTCCAGGAACCCCTCCCACACTCCCCTGGCTCTCAGTTCAGAAAATGGGTGGCATCAAGGCAGATGAAAATGTTGTGAGCAGCTGTTGTGCCACTTTATTGAGTGTTTAGTGTACCCCTCCTGGCGTGGGATATGGACTCATCCACATGTTCGTGGCTCCCATAGGCTCGTGAATGCTACCCCTGCTTCGTGGAGATCTTTAAATTTGAACTATTGTAAGCAGTGGCGTCACATGTAACATTTAATCATTTATAGCACTTGAGCCTGTTCCTACTAACCATTGTTCAGCAAAGATGAGAGTCTTTATCTCTACAAGGGAGTGAGGAAGAACACCGTAAAAGTTGGAAAAGTTGTCTGTCATGAGGTAGTTTGAGGAAGTAAGTTGACTTACTTATTGAGATTCTGGTCTGGAGGCAAAAACAAGTTTAAGAAGTAAAATTTATGGCTAGGAGCTGGCATGGCTCTATTTTCAAGTCACTGTGGCCTGAAAGGCCTGGCCCAGTACCTTGCTAAAGTATGCTGTAAACCTGTCCTTTACCCCAGTGGCAACCATAAAAAAAAAAAACTAATTAATAGTTTAACGCTATCCTACAAACAAGGATTCTGAGGCTTATATTGGCCAGCAGTGGAGATGCATATCCTAAATTAATTATAGATGGTGCAGTTGTGCTACTAGTGTTTAGCATTTGTTCAGTGTCGGCTAGATTTTTGGTTCTTCTCTATGGAGCGTGAAGTTTGATATATTCCCCAAGTAATCCATAGGGAAGGCATTACTGATATTCCCCCAAGGAAAATGAAGTCAAGTCTCCAATTTAGTTTATGTTCTGGACTTGGATGGAGTATTGAGGTGGTGGATTTTCTATTATTTTACTCTTAGTCTATTTAGTTTGAGTTTTGGGGGACCATTCTTACTCTGTCTCCAAGGCTGGCCTCACACTCAAAGCCATCCTGACTCAACCCCCCAAATACAGTTACTGCATGTGTGCAACACCATTGCTGACTCTACACTAAATCTCCAATGATGTAGGAGTGTCTTCTATCTATCTGTTGCTTTCATTGGTTAATTAATAA